>OZ022415.1:25041068-25425097 GCA_963989365.1 Rhimphoctona megacephalus
ATATCTCGGGCATAACATTTCAATGAGGATTTTACACACATTCTTCAACCAGATATCCTCGGCACAGTCTCTTTTTTCCCACTCTCTATTCCTCTCAAACTATCTGTACACACAAAACGTTGATTCTCTTGAATTTAATCTTCGAACTCTGTGTTTCTCTTTTGGCATCCTCGTCGCTCGTAATCGAGATGAAATCAGAAGTAGGAGAGAGGAGAGTGATTCTCTCTGTTACTCTTTCTTTACATCGTATTTATCTCTTTCTAACATCGTCGATCTCTCTCTTTTTCTCCGCTATGAAGACTCACTCACTTTTTCTTCAACTTTGGTATCCACTCTCTCCCTCCCTCTGTTTCTCTCTCATTCTTCATCATCCACAGATATACGTGTGCATATGTATACAACCGCTTAACAACTCACAGCTCAGCAACTTGGCTTCGAGAGCCACGCAGCTCGAGGTAAAACGGTACTTTTCAGCGAACGAAGTTATACACGTTTCTTTCCCCATACCGTATGCCCACATTTCTTCGATACTTGCACCTCGACACGGATTGCATAATCGATGGATGTTAACCAAACGTTTATCCTAGAGCATTCTTTTTTTTCTCGGATTGTTCGTAGCGTTCTCCGGCAAATGATTTACGCACTTTTTTTTCTACTATCCTTCGATACTTCAAATATTTCGTAAGCAAATTCGTATGTAGTACGTTGCATTATCACATACATAATCAATGGTCAAACGATCTAGCGACTGCACCTCCCAAGTATTTCTGCAATTTCTGAAGCTTCAACGTGACACGCCAGTTTCTTTCTTTACGATGTTCAGGTCGCGAGCTTACTAATCGTTGTGCTCCGGCGTATTTGCATACCTCTCTCCTATTCAAAGTTATTTATACAATTTGAATAGTCAATATATTATTTATTTGTTCGTTGTTGACAGACTAGATTAGGTAAATTGTTTCCTGTTCATTTGGAATTGTGAGAGTTATATGATTTCGTCTTTTTAACGAAGTTTCCAACGAATTTTTTATTAATAGCTATTTTAGATTGACTTAAGCAAAATTAAATGTTGAGATTCTCGGTTTTGGAAAAACTGCTGCAAAGATTCGACGAATGAAAAAAGGGAATAAGCAATGGTTCGATGTTGGCAATCGGTGCCAACATCGAACCATTTTTCTTCTTCAATCAGACATTTCTAGCTATGACTATTTCTCAATGGTGTAATCGTGGGATGAATTATTTCCGGTTGATGGAACGAAAAACTGTCCCGATCAATGGAGACACGCAACTGAGCGTTTTCGCCAGATTTCTCGACTGTCAATTGTCGTTGTAGCGTCTGTGATTAATTTTATGAGAACAAAAAGCATTGGGGACTCGAAAAAACGTCGAGGAATTACCAAGATCATGAAAGCGGGGGGGGGGGGGGGGGAGAGAGAGAGAGAGAGAGAGAGAGAGAGAGAGAGAGAGAGAGAGAGAGAAGAGTTGGAAAAGGAATGCGCCGCGAATGGGGTCGCTACCGTTGAAGGCGAACCGCTGCACCCAACATAAACGACCGAACGATCGCTCCTGCTGTTGGCATAATAATCTCATCCCTCCCCTCTTCATAAATCCAAAGAACGGGTTATCATTCACATTCTCAGGTGACTAATTCACTATGATGCCACGTGTGCTACAATATTATCTGGACGGTACGCCCTGTCGATACATACCATCGAATAACTCGAGTTCATCGAACATTAAAACGTTAGGACGAAATAATCCGATTGCGTAGTTCATTCAATGCATAATATTTCTTACTTAACTTACAACTGTACAAAATTGTTGTTTGATGCATCAATGAATGATGATGACATTTTTGGGAGTTTGATTTCATCATGGGGGATCTGGGGCAGGTGGAAACGAGTAAAATTACGTTTGGAAATATGTTAGGCAATTCTGTACCATTAACATTTTCGATTTCTATGTAAATTTATATTTTATTCTTTAATATTCATTCTGAAATATTTCAAATACTTGTTTTTCAACAGCTTTTAATCTTTTTAAACATTTCATAGACGTTACAAAATATTAGTACGTTGCACATAAAAGTTGGTGATTGCCTTTTTATTTTTCAATTATTTTCTGGTTTATTAGTTTTCGAAACTTTGCACAAACGATTCAATGCTCTCTCACCTTTTCGATACATTTGCAGTAAAAAGTAATTTTCCATTTTTTTTTCAACTGCTCAAAAAAATGAAGTATTAATCTTTTAATTTTATCGAACATACGGAATGAGTACAATATATATATATTTTTTTTAATAAACAAGTTCGATTAATTATGTATACAAAATGAAGGTTTCATTTTAGTAAAAATTTTATTCACTCTTTAAATATTTTTATACAGTCTGCCCAATCGACATTACAATTTTCCACTAAATAAATAAATAACTAAAAACTGATGAAAAAAAAAAAAAAACATAAAATTGATGTGATACAATGACAAATTTGATTCGTAGTGATATTAAAATTTATGAACCAGATTAGCTGAAAATTTGTCGGTTTTATTTCTGTTTACGGTTTTTCTCTCACATTGCAATTTGATTATTTGAAGGTCGCATTACGGTACATTTGAAAGTACACATGCGCGTAATTGTGAGGAATGTAACGCTCGGATAATGGATTATCGACACGGTCGAAGATTTTTCCATAAATATAAATAAATTTTATACAAAAAATTACGGATATTTATGTGTGTGAATAAATAAATATTGATTCAGTTACGTACATCTGACGAAGGCTCGATGACAGGGCTTGCTTGCAGCCACGAGCTTCACCAACGGTCGATTTTTTTTCAATGATATCCAAGCCTGTGAATTCATTCGTAGCATATAAAATTCGTCGCGATCGGGTACCATCGTTTGTCCATAAACAGCATCTGGATTTTCCAATTGCAGAGCCTTGCCACTGTTGTAATTCATAGTTCTGCAAATATCGGACACTTCCTTGGTCGATGTAACAGGCATAGGAAAACATTCGGAATGCCAAATGCCGAACGAACGACGAAGTACCTGACCAGTTCCGCGTCTGAACATTTTTTTGTCATTAATATCAATGTATTGATATAAGTAAGAACAAATTTCTTGTTTTTTTTCATCCAATTCTGATAAATTCTTACAAAAAATGTATAATTTTTGAAATATTTTGAATATTCGGATGTACGTACGGATCCGTAGAAGATCCCTGAATTCCTCGACAGATTTTTTCGTCGTCGCCGTTTGGACAATCCAGTTCACCGTCACATACGAAGTCTTGTGATATGCAAGTCTCCGTGATGTTAGCACCCCTTTAATTATTTGAAAAAACGTTTTTTTTTTGGCAGTATTAATTTTGCAATTTATCAAAAAAGTATAGTGTTATAAACAACAATAAGAAATCGGAATAATGACAGTAATAATAAAATTACCTTGAGCATTTGAATCTGTCTCCTTCGCATTTACATTCTTCGCTGCTCTCGTCACTCTTGTCGAGACAATCTCGCATATTATTACACAGACGATTGGGTGTCGTCAGTCTCAAATAATCGGCGCAGGTACAATGAGCCGTTTCGTCAGAACCGTCCTCGCAATCGCGTTTAAAATCGCAAAATGACTCTTTCGGCACGCATTGTCCATTCGCGCAAGTCAATTCTGATTTTGAGCACTCTGAAATAATTAATAGAAAAAAAATGTATGTTTTTTTCATACAATTTCAATAAATAATTAATATCAAAATTTGTTCACTTAAACTTACTGCAATCAGGTCCACCGATAGTCTTGCATTCTTCTTTCCTCTTTTGACAATAATCGGCATTCTCGTCCGAGCGGTCCCGACAATCGTCTACTCCGTTGCAAACTTTGTCCCACGAGAGGCATTTTCCAAATGGGCAACGAAAACCAGTGCAATTCGGTGCAGTGATCGGTTGGAGATTTCCCTCTAGTTTCAAATGAAAATTAGTCTTGTATGCCAGGGAAAAATATGTTTTCACTTCATTGTTTATCCTTGAATCAGATTTTTATTAACTGATTTCATTTTTCTTATCTTAATCATTTTATTCACATGGAAAATAATAACTGCTAAAAAGATCAATCAAAAGTTGAAGTTATTTGCAAATGGATATATCGTTTGCTGCGAATTAAACGTCTTTAAATGAAATTATTTATATTTTAGGAAGACGTACCCATAATTTCCGTCAAAAGGGCATTTCCATAATCGATGCTAGACACTACTTGTGTATTTTGGAAACCGCAAAACAAATCTTTTTCGTAAAACGTTGCAGCTGGGTACCAAGAGCCTGAACCACGACAAACGATCGTTCCACTCCAGTTGGACAAAGTTCCGTTCTTTGGTTATTCAAAAATTGAGTGTTAGGAATTTCAAAATGTTTTTCTATTGTTGAAAATTGTATTGAACTCACTGTGCAATCCTCGAAAGTGGCATTTTTGTAGCAACGATAACAAGGAGGGCAGGGTTCAGGCATAGGTCGTAAAAACGTTGTGTTAGTCCCATATTTTTTGTCGACTCCTGTCGCTACGCAATCGTCTTTATTCGTAGGTGGAAAAATTCTGAAGTACATAGAAACAATGACATTTTTTAAAGGTGAAAAATGAATGAGATAGTAATTGTTGAGGAAACGTAACTGGAAGTCACCTTTTTTGGACAAAAATAGGCTGAACGTATCTCGTATGATTAACTGGAGTTTCAAGATGTAATAAAGCAGCATCCAACTTCTTTATCGGTTTGATCGAATCTATTAGCGAGATTTGCTGATAAGGACCATCCACGTGAAGATACGTGGGTGCTGTACCAACGACGGTCATTGTATAGTTACGTTCCAAGCTGCCCAAAACAGAAAGAAAAATAGTGAGAAACCATTCGCTGCTAATTTTGAAAGTATTGGAATTTAGTCTAGAAATTAGTGTTAAAATTCGAGTTCTTGCAATTACTGTTTTATGTCTAAATTCGTTTCGTATCAGTATACGGTGGTTGGAAAAATATTTTGCAAATTTAGTTTACGTACTCGAGATTTTCGATACATCGAGAAGTGACCAACAACCACGAGCGATCGAGTAAAGTTCCTGGACAGTGATAACGACCATCTGCAAAAATGGACGCTTGCCATGGCCAGAGATAATCAATATTAGTGTTTAAGGGATTTGTGATGACAAGATGATTGGTATTTGCTGACAAAATTGGTTTGCATCGAATGTAGATTCCATTACAAGTATCCACGTTTCCCTCCGGTGGTTTGAAAGATGGTGGATATTCATAAGGATACACCGTATCTTTCGTGGATTTTTTGACTTTGATTGGTGAATCTAGGACTGTGATTTTCTGGGAGTATTCTGCTGACCTGTCAATCGATAAAACGGACAAATTTAATCGACCTTTTAATCTGATTAATTTATAGTTACAATAAAAAAGAAATTGTTTCGAAAATCTTAGAGCTTTAAATTTGTTGATATTTTATGAATTTTTCCTGTCTCACCCAAATCCAAAGTATTCGCAAAATTGATTTGCCAGCCCTCGTAAATTGGTTTCTGGTTGATTCACACAAAGTGGATGCCACGTTCGATTTTCCCATTTTGTAACTACACCCTCGAGATTAAGTTGTGGTCTCCTATCGAAATCGATTATCATCTGATTTCCATTGGTCAGGGCGACTAAAAATGAATGAATGTTAAAAAGTTTGCTGGCATTTTTAATAATTTCATTATAATCGAAAACATTGTGATAGGCTCACAGCAATCGAGTTCATCCTCCATGTTGTCACAATCGACATTGTGGTCACACAATTTCCATTCTGGAATGCAAGTGCCACTTCTGCTGCATGTGAATTCGGTAGCCCTGCAAAAGTCTGAAAAATTTGGTCGATTTTATACAACAAAACTAATTTCGTCACGAAGTGTAAAATTAAGAATAGAAAAAAAGAACTAACCACAATTTTCCTCGTCGCTTCCATCATCACAATCTACATGACCGTTGCAAATTGCTTTTGGATGTAAATTCGCGAGGTAATTCTTGCAAGTGCAATTATCCTCGTCTGTTCCATCCTCGCAGTCGATTATACGATTGCAACGTTTATCGACTGTCAAACTCTGTATGATTCTGGAATAATCATCGTTTTATTTATTGGTTGTCATTGCTGAGGAGAGTTCGAATTTAATACCAGTCGAGATTCATTACTTAATGTTCACCTTGTGCAAGTGAAGTGAGCTTTTTCGACGTATTGCGCCGGAAATTGTTGTGGATTTACCGCGGTGGTTATCGGTTTCCTAGTAGTAGAAGAATCTGTTGTGGAAGTGGCTTCACTTGTAGCTGCCACCGTTGAGGTTATCGTTGAAGTATTTTTACTGTCGATCGCTGGAACTTCTGTATTTAACGGAACATTTTTTGAGCCAATGTCACAGCAGAATATTTACAGCATTTGTAGGCTTTTTTTAAATTCAATCTCTACAATTATCAGCGTTTTTGATGAAGTAGTCGCTGCAAATAGATAAACCAATTTTTTACCTGTAGGATTTGGGTTGTTCCAAGTTTCATTATTTCCAAAATCTGAAGTTGCAATGTGAATTATAATTTCGTCTCTAGCCGCTGGATTCGCTTGGCTCACGATTTCGGAGTCACTCAAATTTGTATTATTTTTGGGAGCGTTTGGTCCTCCCGTAAACAAGCTTGATAAACAATTGACTTCATCCTCGGCATCGAGGCAATCTGCTACACCGTCGCATCTGTTACGAGCTGGCAAACATTTTCCGAGACCTCCATTACAAAGGAACCCGGGACAGGAAACCAGAGGCTTTGGGCTGTGTATCATAGTTTTTTCGTTACCTGCACTCATAAAAAATTAAGAGAAAATATGAGGATTAATTTAATAAAATAAGGAAGTTAAGAAAAAACATTGTGTTTTGATAATTATTAAGCAGTAATCCAATGATTTTGTTTTTCTGACATCAGAACTTTTGTACTCACCGATAACACTATTTATCCAGTCCACGAAACGACTCACTTTCGTGTAAGCTCCGGGCTCGTGAGGGCGACCGCAACCTTCTCCATGGCTCACAATACCAGCGACGTACCACTGATTTTCCGAATCAGGAAAACTGGTAATCATCATTTATATTATACCAAAATCACGCAAAGACAATATAAAAAAAAAGATTTTACCAGCTCTGCCATTAAAAGAAACAGATTGTTATTTATACGAGAACGAAAGCTTCATGAAAATTTCGATTGCTTTAGAAACTTTGAATAACATCAATTAAACTAGTGAAAATAAACGTATTTGACTAAAATAAAATAAATTACAGAATTTATGAAATATTTAACGAACTTGCACATGAGTGGACCGCCACTGTCACCTTGACAGGCGTCGAGACCTCCTTGCGGTAATCCGGCACAAATCTCTGCATCGTTGCGATCTTCCGGATGCTTGCAGTGGCGAGTAATCGGTACTTTGACCTCACGCAGGTGGTCCGCTTGAATGATTCACGCAAGTGATGTTAAAAAATAATAAAAAAAGAAGTCGAAGATAAGTATAACACCCAGGATATATGGAAAAGGAACAAGCATATGGTTGGACGATTAAAATTAATGATCTTGATGATTTTTATGTCTTTCAACCTCTTTGTTTTTCACAACGTGAAAACTAAAGAGATTTAAACTTACGATCAGGACCCTGCTCGAATAATGCTCCCCAACCAGCTGTTACGCAGATTGTATCGAACAACGGTTCTTTTCTGAGGAAGTTCTCAGCTAGCCACATCTTAGGTAAACAGGCTGGTCGTACCCAGCGATTGAACAGAAGTGGCTCGTCGAGTTTAATCAAAGCCAAATCATTTTTCATTACGATTCTGTTGTAGTACGGATGCATTTCAATTAATTTAGCTCGGCGCGTTTGACCCGTTGGGGAAAACGAAAGACGACGGAGCACTCCGGCTTGAACTTCGTAATAGTGCCTCGTGAAACTGTGATTCAATCATTTCATCTCATTTTTCATTATTTGAATATAATTCAAATCAACAGAATCAAAAATACAAATCAAATATTTTTTACGAATCAAGTTTTTCACTTTGAATTTAGAATAATTTACAAACCCATCGACACAGTGAGCTGCGGTAAGAATCCAGTCTTCGTTAATGATAATACCACCGCAATTAAAGAAACCATCTTTATGAATAGCCACGAGAAAAGGCCAAGCTTTTGGTTGACTGGCTTTGCCCCCAACGACTCTTAATTCAGCGCCCACTATTTCGCTTTCAGCGGTATCTGTAGATTCGGTTGGTTGAGCGTATCTTAACGATCCCAACATTTGATCGATAATGTTGTTAGTCGAATTGGTTGAGTTTGTTGCATTTTTCTTCATTCCTAAGAACAAATCCTCGTTACGACCGAATGGAGATTCCAATTCTTTACGCGAGAGTACTCGAGTACCGCAAGGAATTTCGGGACATTTTACGTAGATCGCTTGGTCGTGACATTTCGGCACAATTATGACGTTGCCGCTTCCTAATTCCGCCACGTACGGCCCAGAATATTGCGCTGTTGATATTGATTCGAATTCTATCTGAGGTCGATCTCTGTGGAAATCAAAAGTTGACTTTCGATTTTATCTCGAATTAGGATTTATGTTAATTATTATTTACGAAAATGATTCATAGAAGAAATATAAAATCAACGAAATACGATGAGATGATGAAAATATAACGAATGATCACAAGAAAATGATTATTCCGAGTAATTTTGAACTAAATGCAAATCATTTGTATTCCTTGTTAGTCTGCTATTAGTTCCATGCAAAATCGCTTTAAATAGTTTATTTTTATTCTGACGTTGCCCAATCCCGTTCCTGACCTGAGTGGAAAACTAGTTTCTGCCACACAAGCATCCACCGCCCACGTTTCTGTCGGTGTGCATGCAGGATACCATCGTCCTTGCCAGTTTTTGTGAAGGTAACCGATCGTGTAGCCTATGATATTAAGCTGTAAATAAAAATAAAGCGCGTTGGTCAATTCGTCGTTTCGACTGTCTCATGATTTTTTTTTTCATCATTTTACGATTGATTGTTCAGTATTTCTGTTACATTTTGATTCTCAATAAAAGAGGCCGTCAATATGCTGCAATCCTCTTCATCCTTTCCGTTAGGACATTGTTTCGATCCGTCGCAGCGCTGCGGCAAAGGCACGCATTCCTCGTCCAGTCCATCGCCCTTCGACCAGTCCTTACAGCTAAAAGAATGTATCGGACAACCTGGTCGATTAAAAAAAGAGGGGGAAAAAAGTTCAATCACATTTTTTCATCGAGCTTCGGGCTTCGAAAAGTGGGGACATTATTTGATTGCAATGCACGAGGATTTTCGAGGTGAATTCGTAAAACATTCCCTTTGGCGAGAATTTAAAGAAAGTAGGTCACAAGAACGCGTTGGTAAAAGCGAGTCCACGCGGGTGAACCTTCGCTAGGAGCTAATGCCATCTGTCTCAGTTGTAAAATGGAATTTACTCGGAGACGATAATACGAGTTGGGCGTAGGTAACGAAGGAAACTTTCTCAACAAAAAAGATAACACGATTACCATCGAAAGATCTCAGTTATTCTAGAAATACCATAACTCTACATTTTGAGGAGACAGATGATTTTTAAATGATTTACCGAAGCAGCCGAGCTCGTCTTCCCCACGAGGACAGTCGAAGTACCCGTCGCAGATTCGATCTTTGTGGACTCTGGCCCGACAAGAGCATCTTGATTCGTCACTTGCATCAGGACAATCCACTTTGACATTGCACCACGATTGCTTCGGTATACATCGACTGCCATCTTTACAGCGTCTTTCATCTTTTGCGCAATCGTCCTCCAAATCTAAATGCGTAAAACTCAGAATCAATTAATCGTTGAATCAAAAAAAAAGATGGAAGTACATTTCAAAAAGTGTGATGGACTCTTTTCGTACCAAAAACATTCGTTTCCTGTGGGTTCCATTCGGAATTCATGGAATTTTCTCTTCCTGTGACAATCGCCGAGGGATAATTTTGGTCTCTTTGGAATTCAGCTACTCCTGGTTGAGAGGGAAACTGGTAGGTTGGCGCAGGCATGTACGTGCAGTAATAGGGTGTTGGTCCCACAGGCCCTGGGCCAGTGGGGACGTTCCCAAAGTTCGGAAAGAAACCTTGACCTCCCGGTGCGGTTGGCCCCATGTGAGGAAACTGCTGGAAGCCTAGCGCAGGGTTTCCGTATGGAAACTGTTGTGGATATTGCATGGGATTGAATCCTTGATGCATTGGCGGGCCCGCGTAGGTGAATCCTCTCTGAGGGAACTGATTAGTTGTAAATGGAAAACCTGCCGGTGACGAAGCCGGGAAAATCATGGGTTGCTTGACTAGTGGTCCAGTGGGGCCGCCCGGATTCGGAGATCCGAAAAAACACACCGGATACGGCGTCCATGGAACTGGAGGCGTAAATTGCACTTGTTGGCTTGTTTTCGTTGTTTCCGCTGTTGGAAACATCACGGAACTTCCATCGTAAGAACCCTTGCTTGGCTGACGTCGGGGGCCCGTGGCTATCCTTGCACCTGATTGGATATTTCGCGGTGGAGGCTGTTGGTTCCAGCCTGGATCGGATTTAATTTTATCCGGAATTGATGTTGTTGTTGTTGTTGCTGTTGTTGTTGAAGATTCTTCCACTATTGCTTGCGACCTCGTAAATTCTCCCCAACCCCAATTTTCGTCAGGTCTAGGAGTGTTGAACAGCAACAATGGAACTGTCGGCATTTCAATCCGGATGCTTTCGGGCTGTGATAGTTCTTCTTGTGATTGCATTTTGGGCAGATTCTTGATGATCGTTGTGTTCTTTATTATGTAAGTTACTTCCATTTCGTCCGTTTTATTTTGAGTCGTTGCGATGTCGACAGTTTTCCTGATGCTAGGGTCGTTGATGTTCCATGATATTGGAAACTCATTCACAAGATCGTCGGCGGCTGTTTCTCCGATCATTCTCTTCGTGACGTCATTGGAGACCGGCTTCGGATTATTCAGCATTTCAGCGATCGTCAATGCGTTTGTCATTTGAGAATGTCTATTTTGAAACACGGGATGGTTGTAATCCGCGGTCTCGTCCAGTTCCCAATCATCTACAAATCTAATTGAATCGTCATTCGTCATTTTGTTGCACTCGATGCACTGCATAAACGTTCGAAATTTTTGTGGATCCGTGTTTTTCAATTCCTCGTTGATTTGTATTTGATCCATCAATTTATTCAGACTGCCCACATTGTTGCCGACTATTTCTGCCAGTGATTTCATCGATTGTAGCACCGTTTTGCACTCTTCCATGCTTCTTTTACACACTCGATTTTTTTCTCTTTTCTCAATGTCCCTTTTCCCCACGTTCGGCTTTCCATCCGAGTAGCTATTAATTCCTTTGAAGAAGTTTTCATTTCCGTGGATGATTTCGGTTTCGCGAGGAAATTTACTTCCTGTCTGGACTCTTTCAAGTTTCGTGGTATCCGGAAGAAAACTATGGTCGCTCCTCGATCCGAAAATTTTTGAAGCTTGGCGTTTTCGTATTCTACGAACTTCACGCTTTTCAGGCTCTCTCAAATAATCGTAAATCACCTGATCAAGTAGCTCGTCAGTTCCGGTACTTTTGAGCTCGCTATCCGATTGAAAAATTTCGTAATTCACCCTGGGACTTTTTTCCATCAATTTTTTAAGGTCCAATTGCGACAAATCGTCATCTGTGTAAAAAAATTTGCGAAGTATTTTAATCATTTATTTTTAGTGTCATACGAAAGTTATTTCTAGCTCCCTTACTCACCAGATTTTTTAGATAAGTAACTGATCGATACCATCAACAGTGATAAAGCAATTGTGGAGCAGATCGCAAACAAAATCGGTATTTTGTAACGCAATACGAATTTGGAGTGCGTCATTGTCTTCAGCCATTGAAGTCCTGGTTTTCCGGATATTTTTACTGAATTTGAAAAAATATAGATATTCGAATCTTTTACCATTATCAACTAGATATTTGTGCAAGGAATGAATAAAAAAAGAATTATGTGATCTGGTAAAAAGTTTAAAACTACCTACCGTATGGAATATTAGATTTTACGAAATTTTCACTGCGTCGAATTGTTGACATGTCGTCCTTTTGTAAGGGTGGAACGCGATACCCTATGTGCGTTTCGGCCATTTCTTATAACAACAAATAATCCAAAATTGTATTAATATTTATTATACACAAATGAACTGTTCAATCACGTGATATTTGATGATTCTCACTTTTAAGACGAATTGTGTGAATTCATCGAACCGTGCACTTAGTGTTGTCAATAATAATGACTATTTATTTAAGTTCGTATTAAAGTTTCGAATTTGTTTGATCGGTAAATTCGGCAGGAACCTTTTCCGCCTCTGTCCGAAGATCCACTGAAATTCTAAGTAGAAATGTTGAGTAGCATTGAAGCATTCGCGAAATCTTTGCAATGTCAGCAATAATTCAGTGTGCGACGATGTCTCACGAAATTGCTTCACCTCTTCGTCAATTTCGCTGGTTTAATGATATTTCGTGTACGCATTGTTAGCAAAATTCTATTAATGGGAGCATTAAAATCATTTTTTAATTCGATCGATTATTTTTTCCATTTGGTAAATCGAATTTATGCTTTTAATTCATGCACGAGTTAGGCCATGCTTCGAACAAAAATATCGAGGTCGGTTGTAATTCGACTCTGGGATCGTTGAACTTCCAGCACTTCGTGGTCTTTGGTATGCGTCGACTGAATGTCGACGCCTCCGAAGTGCAATAAAAAAATGGTAAATTTGTAAAATTTTAATGCGATTAATGTTTTTTTTACATTAATTTTTTTTTTAATCTGAAATACGTAATTTTATTCAGCTGAATAAATAAATATTACGTGGTATAACATTTTTTTAAATTAGCTATTATATCGTCAATACTTCGAATCTACAATTTCCTAGTAAAAAAAAAAGAAGAAAAGAAATAGTATCAACTCATATTGGCAGTGCTAATATTATTCTTTATCAAGGTTATATCGATTTTGAAAGCAAACGACCGTTCTTACCACCGTTTGCCAATGTTTCGAGATTGTGTAACTTTTCTGTTTCCTCTCACTTTCTCTTGTGAGTTCTAGCAGCGGAGAGTACAGCTGTTGTTGTTGAGACTAGCGCTCGAAAGTGATATTCCTACAGTGTCAGAATGATGTCCAGTGAATCTGGCATCAAAATATATATTTAAAAAAGTTATTTCCAATCAACCAAAAAGAGGAGTATCATTTCCTCGTAATGAGCACAAATCTAGTCCTATTTTAGTGCGTTCAAAAATTCGAAAGTTTATCAGTTGGAATGCGAAATATTTTTGCTTAGAATCAACAAAAAAATGTGTATTTATTATCAATTAAAATAATTCGAGGAATCAATTGAGCAAAGGTGTGAAGTTATGAAAAATTGTGTGCGATTGCAAATAAGCGTTGAAGTTTTCCGATGAACCATTTTCAATAAAATTCCAGTGTTCTTCATTAAATTTCCCTGTGCTCGAAATTGTGTAAAAATTATGTGGACTCGTTTTCGGCACGTGAGCACTTCGTTTCGATATAACATGCTACAAAAAATTCGATCGAAAGTGTGCAGTAAAAGAGGTGTAAAATAATTTTTTACGATCACATATTATTTGAATAAAAGGGAAAATGAAATGGAATATAACTAAAAGTTATTTTAAAATTCGGTAAGTAGACACAAAATGAATATACTCGTTTCGTAATTACACTGTTGAAATAGCCGTGCGAAAGGAAATTTAAGAATATTATCGATACATGATGCTACACGATAAATTTATGTATTTGGTAATTCTCGCGAGGAATGCAATGATTGCTTAATCTTCTTTGGCCTCAGTCGTTTTCTCTGGTAATTTAATAATTTGTATCTACAAGGTGTCCCATGAGAACCGATCGTAAATTTAAACTTAAGTTAGCGATCGAATTTCGAGTCGAAATGTCTCGTGATGTTTTTCGATGAGACTGTATTCTGATGAGTTATTAATTATCAAAGTTGGAGGATCCGCGTTCTTTTACCGCGCACACGGCACGAAACGGTTGGAGATAGAGCAGAAGTCCATAAGACCAATCTTGTAGAGCATGAAATTTCCTATAAAAAAGCTTCCGACGACATATTTTTATTTACAGTAGTTTAGTCCTGAGAGTTGATCGAAAGATTACCTTAAAAATCCTCGGCAATCAGATTTTTTTTCGATCCAATCTCAGGACAAAATACTGAAGATAGAAAAGTGTCGGATCAAAAAATTCTTCCAGATTTTTCGACTCGACATCAAGTCCTGAATTTAAGTTTACGGTATGGATCGTTCGTGGTAAACGAGTCTTTATTTCGAATATGATTTCGCAGTGTTATTGCGCAGTATTTTTTAAAATTATATTTCATTTTTCCTCGACAAGAATATAAATTTGAATATCGTCCATTGCTCTATAGTTTCAAGAGCGAAAAATATTGAAATTTCGAAAATTGATTAGTACATGCTAAACTTTACATGATTTATTATTGTGTTGACGGAAGTTCGACGAGGACGTCGTTCTCCACTTCCGCGTATTGGTACTCACATTATAGCAAGGAGTGTACGTGAAAATCGTCGATTGTCATGATTTTGTAGTCAAGGATTTACGTGCTCAAATAACAGAGCGTATTGTTTCGAAAAGAGACCTTTGGTACATGGGGTTTGGGAGCGTATAGAATTACTGACGGTTCGTTCGTGTCACGTGAGTGTGCCATTCAAAACTATGAATTAAACAAGACCTCTGAGAGAAAGATATGAAAATAGTGAGTAAGCTTTTTGGCGTATATTTCAAGCATCTGGAAGATACAAAAAACGTATGTAAACACAAAATTCCAATGGGAAGAGTCGTTAGAAAGAATAGGAAAAGGGTCTTTGGATAATTCGGAAAAAGATCTCATAATGTAGTTAATAAAAAAGAAATTATAGAATAAAAATCATGCAAACATATAAATTGCCATTCTGCATGATTTTCTAGTCTCCTCGTTCGATCTTTTAAGCCGTTTCTTTCCTCATGTATCCTCAGAAGTATCGTGACCTATTTTATTCGGAATATTGACTAAAATATGTTTCGGCAAATAAAAAAATTCAATACTTCGTCTCGTGATTTTGGAAGATATAGAACACCTTAAATATTTGCTATTACATAAAAAAAAAGAAAGCGAGAGAGTTCCAGTCGTTGTAATAACTGGATAAAAGTGGCCATTTCTCGTATCGCCTTTTAGCCAAACATGAAAGAGATCAAAACCGTCGGCTTATTCGTGAGACGCATCTGGTGTCTAAATAGTAATGGCGCTTTCCCTTCCCCGAGTCCCCCCTAGTCTCATCGTGTGTGCGACTCGGTCCGACCGTTTTCACACTAACGAGTTCCAAGAGTCCATCAGTCAGTATAGCATCAACGAGAAAATCTCTTACTGCGATTTTCTCCGTCAATAAGAGTGATAACGTTGAACGATTCCTCGAGGGGTGACCACAAAACAAACAAAAGGAAATAACGAAAACGCGCTCGTGAGAGGGAGTTTAAAAAGTCGAAAAAGTGGTTTCTATTCGCGAGTCTGAAGTGCATTTTTCACAGCTTACCTTTGTCTATTCGACAAGACAAAGATCAAGAGAAATATAACAAAAAAAGTCAAGAAAAAATCAAATAAACAAAACTAAAATGTAGCATACACGACTTTTAATCTGTTCCCTTCGACATGAAAAAGGTCAATAAAGAAAAAAATGGTTAAAAATCAATAATTAAACAAAATCTAAGTGCAGCATCCATTCCTTTGTCAACTTTTTAACGTGCTGTCGTCGTAATCACGAACTAATGCATTATAGAGTATTATATATAGATTATGCAAATTTATTCAACGTCGTGCCACTTTTTGATACAGAAGTGAAAACTGTTTTTCGCAGAAAAGAGCAAATATCATCTGAATATATCGGTGTGTTTGTGTTTATTTTTCTTTTATTTTAATTACATTAAACAAAGTGTGTGGCAAGTTTGAAAAAGTTTGTAATTATTTTTAAACAGATAAAGATCAGGAAATCTCTTTGTAATAGTTCAACATGCCTGTGTTTATATTTTATTTTTTATGTCATTTAAAAAAGTCTGCAGTAACGTTGAAGTATTAACGAAGTTAGGGACAGGAATGTGACTGAAATTTTGCTTCACAGTGCTCTCCGTGTTTGTCAGTGGCAATTAAATTTTATCGCTCTCTATCGACAGTCAGCGAGTATGCGAGTGTTGCGGTTTCTGACTCATCTTTTGTTCGCACACTTTTTCGTATGCTTATTTTTTTCATGTATATGTCGTGCCTATATAGAAATTGATTCAGTTAGACGCAGAATGAGTCTGGCTTTTGTGCTTGGTTATGCGTAACGAGAGTTGATCGTTTTACGTCTGTCGACACGAGAGGTCTACACATATACGGTGTCGACTAATCGCGTTACATTGCTCGTTGTTGAACAGACGGAGAAAGGAAAAACAAAAACAAAGGAATAACGCAGCGTAAGAGAGATTATTCTCGCCTCGATGCTTTTCCCTAATTTCGGATTGTTAACTTCGTTCCTCCTTGACGAATTAAATTTGTTGAATCGTAGAATAATATTGTTCTACCTCCGATATCATTCGTACGACCATGTTTCGCTTCTGGTTCTCGGGCTCAATGGAGAATCAGCTGAAATGAGACACATGCGTGCGTGTATGTAAATGGAGACGACTCTAAAGGTATGCGTAAAGAACCCGAGAGCTACGACATGTAGCCAGACTTCTAACGATCCCCCACACAACTGATTCTCTAGCAAATTGACAAGTTTCCAATTTCCCAAAAAAAAGTATATGCTTATATTTATTGTCAGTTCATTCATGGTTTTCATTTATCAAGAGTGAAAATGACGCCCGATTTAATCCTCGCGATTCTCCTTACTGATGAATTTACGAGTTTTTCGAATATGTTAAACCGCGGATCGCGTTGAAAAATAGCATAGAATTTCGTTTTGACGTTTTAAAGGAACTCCTAAAAAGATTCTTTTTTCGTCTCGCCATAGTTTTCGAAGAATCAAAATTTGGAAGTTATTTCGCAAGAGTCGCAATAACCGGCGTGAGCTCGTGAGCGGTGCAACAATCTCGTACACTAATATGAAGTTTTGCCATTTGTCGTTTTTTCAAAATTCGTTCACGCAGAAACGGATTGATTGAACAAAAATCTGGCGGGAAATTATCGATGAAATCCGTCTTTCCACTTTTCATTCAATTCAATTTTTTACCGTTTCGTTCAATCTTCGTTTAATCGCGTGCACCAATCTAACGAAAAATTAATCGAACGGGAATAATCTCATCGCTTAACTGCCGTCAAATTTTTGTTCAATCGACCCGTTTCTGCGTAACCGCTAATTCCTTGGAGACGGATGACGTAGTGTGTTTTTGTTTACGCTTGGATTCTTCATACGTCGGCCTACTCTCGCTCTGTGTGGAGTTTCGTTAAGGGGACCGTATGGTCTAGAGCACGAAAATTTCACCTATTTTCACGATTTTTTTTTTGCCTTAAAAAATTTAAAAATCGATGTTTTAACTTTTCGGGTTTATTACTACCTTTATTAAGTATACAAAAAAATTTTTTTTTAATTTTAAAAACAGTGTTTATTATCATATAATTGGCATTGAAGACGACCCTCTCGAAAAATCCGACCCGGACGGTGAAGATCGATCCGAGACTTCTACTCATCTGAAACACAAAATTCAAGAAGATTCTTAATCAGAAAGAGTGCAGTTATGGTCGGGACTAGAACAAATCGAAAAAATTAAAAATTGACAAAATGGCGCGCTTTTGAAAAAAAATTCGTAAAATCGGGTTTTTTTTCACTAGTTTTTTAGTATAAACAATAAGAAATTATTTAAATAAAATTATGATTGTAGTTCCGACGATAGCCATACATGTTGTGAACAACATATCCAAATTTCAAGTGATTCGGTTGAATAGTTTTTTGTTTTCACCTGCGCAGTGCCGAAAAAAGTCGTTTCGAGATAAATGAGTTTAAAGTTTGAGGTACAGATATTTTCAAAAATTGAGCAAATTTTGAATACTTACAGTTAATCCGCGATTCCGGCACCATATAGGATTCCTTCGGAACGTTCATAATTCAAGATTTCCTCACTCCTTTCATTTCTTCGAGCTGTCCGAGCCTCTTTGGAGTTGTCCGTGCTCCTACGGTTGGCGCTCGATACTCGCAGCTCGTCTCGGTTTTGCGCTAGTTGCTCCGCTTGTGGCCCGATTGTTATGCCCATGGTCTCCATTATTTTCAATAGGGATGCAAATCCTTCATTGAATATGCAAGCGGAAATGTGAGTGGCAATATCAATGATTTTTTTTCCGGCAAACAGATGTTTCGGCGCAAGGTGCCACACGCAAGCATTGAAACTTTCGTTATTGTTCTGCGTATTACTGCCAATACACCTTTCCAATAAAGTCTCTGCTGTCAATTCTTCATAAATTGGTTTTAATATCTCTTGTGCTTCATCGCACAGAGCAGGTGGGTGCTCGTAGGTGTCTAAAGTACCTGCAGCCTCACTTTGACGCCACTTGCACCACGATTCGGAACCTGGAGGACAGTACGAGTGTTGCGGATTTTCATCTGTTGAAATTTTGTGATAATATGCTGCCCATATTTCACTTCTCATCCCTTCAGTCGAATCTGAATTACGTCTAATTGCTAGACCGTAATAAGTTGACAGCTCTTGCAATAATTTATTCGTCAATTGTTGACGCTTCGGTGTTTTATTTATCGATTTCCGCTGTGTCTTTTTTCCCTCTTCTTTTTCTGTCAATTTCTTTGTTGCTTTCTTTATTTGTGCATGTTTTTTTTCCGCATCAACAGCACGTTTGTACAAACGTTTTTTAACATGCAAAACACATTCTTTTTTGCAAACTAAAAAATCATCTCCGTAAGGCTTTGTGTCCAATAAGGCTTTGAACGTTTTCGTGTCGCGGACCGCTCTCTACCTGCGTTATGGGCTGTAGAAGCTGTAATATTGAGAATTTCCGCATGAAAATTTCACAGTATATTCTTGAGATACTATACTTTCGACATATCGAAAAAAAAAAAAATCGATTTTTTCAAATTTCTAGACCATACGGTCCCCTTAAACAAGTAGCCAGCTGCTATTATCCCCTCCCCCGCTATGCCCCCTCTCTCGTTCTCTCTTTCTCGTCAGCTCTGTCGCATAGGGTGTTAGTGCATGTGTCATCCTGTGTTTACGTTCCCAAATTCGCAAAGAATTTTGTTTTTTTCAGGCGTATTAAAATAATTGGTCTTCACGCTGGCTGGAATTGCGACGTAGATAAATTCGTGATAAATTGCCCCTCCGCCAGCATTCATGTTTTTCAGACCTTTCGACAGCACTCTGGGGATTTGAGGTTTATGCTTGTTTTGTAATGCGTTTCGGGCTTTTAAAAAATTGGAAAAAAATTAGGCTCACTTTTCAATGTATTCGCTAAAGTATATAATAGATTACCTAGTGTTTTACGTAAGGGAATGACTTCCAAACTTCTCTATTTGACTTGGAACACAAATTGAAATTTCGACTGTGGCTTTAAATTCCCTGTACGTTGTTGGAGGGTTAAACGTAAATCTTTGATTTCTTTTTTTTTTGTTACATTCATAGAATACCTATTAATTCTACTATTTTATTATTTCAAACATTTAAAAAGTATCTCAAATTTCAAATTAGTTTACGTACTTTTTACATTATACGCGGTTTTGTTTGTAATTTACTATTACCGAACTGTTTATCAATATAGAGGTAATAACTGATTGATTATTTTTATTTTTATTCGTTCTTTCCAATCGCCCATTTCTCTCGTATAAATAATGCATTTTTTTGCAAGTATATTTATTACCTTTTTTGCATTACGGAGTCGCGTCCCCATTCTTTTCTCTACATGGCCCACACATTCTTTTTTTGATACTAAGGTTTTTCCGTATGGTTCGGCATTTAAAATTCCGTTAAATGTTTTACTATCTCCATCACGTACGTACGTTAGATACTTAGATACCGACCTCTCGACCAAGCGCTCCGAACACTTGGCCTTCTAACTGCTATAATTTTCCAAAGACTTCGAATATTGGAAAATCACTTTACCAGCATATTCTACACATGTGTAGAAATCAAATTATGCAAAAAAAAAAAATCGATTCTTTCCACATATCACACGGGGTGACTGCCTTAAAAAAATGTTTTTGGGAGACTCGCCGAAACTGTTTTGAACATTTAAAAAAAATTTGTTAGATGTCTCGCCGAGACTGTTTCCAAGATTTTTTGAAACTTTTTTTTTCTCTTTACATTTATTAATGGTGATAATGAATGACATTGGATGTGAAAATTTTTTTTTTATCATTTCAAGGTCTTAGGCAAGACAAAGTGCAATGGCATTGCAACGTCTTTGCAATGCCATAACTCGATGCGACTCCTAAAAAAAATTTTTTTTTAATATTGGAAACAGTCTCGGCGAGACTCTGAAAAAAAATCTTGGAAAGAGTCTCGGCGAGACTCCAAAAAAAAAACTTTTTTAAATCTTAGAAACAGTCGGCGAGACTCCCAAAAAAAATTTTCAAAAAATCTTGGAAATAGTCTCGGCGGCACTCCCAAAAAATTTTTTTTTAAATTTTGGAAACAGTCTTGGTGAGACTCCAAAAAAAATTTTCAAAAAATCTTGGAAAGTCTCGGCGAGACTCCCAAAAAAAAATTTTTTTAAATGCTGGAAACAGTCTCGGCGAGACTCTCGTAAAAATGTGAATAAAATCTTGGAAACAGTCTCGGCGAGACTCTCGGGAAGAATTTAAAAGAGTCTGGGAAACCGTTCTAAGCGGTTCCGTTCTACGCGGGGATATAGTGTAAAAAATTTTTGCAATCTCACGTTCGTGTGGTACGACCGAATGGAGGCTGCCAGCCGAAATTTAAGGGGACCGTATGGTCTAGAAATTTGAAAAAATCGATTTTTTTTTTTTCGATATGTCGAAAGTATAGTATCTCAAGAATATACTGTGAAATTTTCATGCGGAAATTCTCAATATTACAGCTTCTACAGCCCATAACGCAGGTAGAGAGCGGTCCGCGACACGAAAACGTTCAAAGCCTTATTGGGCACAAAGCCTTACGGGGATGATTTTTTAGTTTGCAAAAAAGAATGTGTTTTGCATGTTAAAAAACGTTTGTACAAACGTGCTGTTGATGCGAAAAAAAAACATGCACAAATAAAGAAAGCAACAAAGAAATTGACAGAAAAAGAAGAGGGAAAAAAGACACAGCGGAAATCGATAAATAAAACACCGAAGCGTCAACAATTGACGAATAAATTATTGCAAGAGCTGTCAACTTATTACGGTCTAGCAATTAGACGTAATTCAGATTCGACTGAAGGGATGAGAAGTGAAATATGGGCAGCATATTATCACAAAATTTCAACAGATGAAAATCCGCAACACTCGTACTGTCCTCCAGGTTCCGAATCGTGGTGCAAGTGGCGTCAAAGTGAGGCTGCAGGTACTTTAGACACCTACGAGCACCCACCTGCTCTGTGCGATGAAGCACAAGAGATATTAAAACCAATTTATGAAGAATTGACAGCAGAGACTTTATTGGAAAGGTGTATTGGCAGTAATACGCAGAACAATAACGAAAGTTTCAATGCTTGCGTGTGGCACCTTGCGCCGAAACATCTGTTTGCCGGAAAAAAAATCATTGATATTGCCACTCACATTTCCGCTTGCATATTCAATGAAGGATTTGCATCCCTATTGAAAATAATGGAGACCATGGGCATAACAATCGGGCCACAAGCGGAGCAACTAGCGCAAAACCGAGACGAGCTGCGAGTATCGAGCGCCAACCGTAGGAGCACGGACAACTCCAAAGAGGCTCGGACAGCTCGAAGAAATGAAAGGAGTGAGGAAATCTTGAATTATGAACGTTCCGAAGGAATCCTATATGGTGCCGGAATCGCGGATTAACTGTAAGTATTCAAAATTTGCTCAATTTTTGAAAATATCTGTACCTCAAACTTTAAACTCATTTATCTCGAAACGACTTTTTTCGGCACTGCGCAGGTGAAAACAAAAAAACTATTCAACCGAATCACTTGAAATTTGGATATGTTGTTCACAACATGTATGGCTATCGCCGGAACTACAATCATAATTTTATTTAAATAATTTCTTATTGTTTATACTAAAAAACTAGTGAAAAAAAAACCCGATTTTACGAATTTTTTTTCAAAAGCGCGCCATTTTGTCAATTTTTAATTTTTTCGATTTGTTCTAGTCCCGACCATAACTGCACTCTTTCTGATTAAGAATCTTCTTGAATTTTGTGTTTCAGATGAGTAGAAGTCTCGGATCGATCTTCACCGTCCGGGTCGGATTTTTCGAGAGGGTCGTCTTCAATGCCAATTATATGATAATAAACACTGTTTTTAAAATTAAAAAAAAATTTTTTTGTATACTTAATAAAGGTAGTAATAAACCCGAAAAGTTAAAACATCGATTTTTAAATTTTTTATGGCAAAAAAAAAATCGTGAAAATAGGTGAAATTTTCGTGCTCTAGACCATACGGTCCCCTTAAGGGGAACGTGAAACGAGATATGTATTGGTTGAATTTCGACGGACTACTTTTATATTCGATCCTACGCCTCCGCGCGAATTCGCCAGTCGTAATTCCGTTCGTGATACGGAGATAATCAACGAGACTTATAAGGACGTTGAAAAACAGTCGAGTGTTTCTCGAGTCAGTTGATCGCACGTAGTGCGACTAAACGATCTGTTGTGAGCAAAGCACCGTGTGAAAATACGATTTTTCGTTTTACGAGAAGAAGGTGCATCATTATTTTCAGGTATCTCAACAATAATTGCTTATAATCAGTGATTTTATTTGAAGTTATTAAAACGCTCATTAAGTCTTTTCTTCCTACGAATGAAGATTGCACCTGAGACGCGAAGCTGGTTTTTTTGTAGTTTCATATCCTCGAACCAAGTGTACAAAATGTCTACAATTTATAGATTATTTTAAAGTTCAAAAATGAGGGGAAATCGCCCCATCTCGAGTAAAGATACACTGTACGTCTTGCCTTTGCCGTTTAAAAACTATCTTTTTAATACTTGGCGTCAAGACGCTGCCGCGTCTCTGGATAATTAAATTTTCAATTTCGACAGAGCTTATTTATTCTCCGGATATTAAAATATTTTTCGTTTGATCCTTTCACGAGTTCTCAGGCTCATTGAGATATACTATTTTTCTGAAAATGGTTTTAAAAAACAAAAAACTCCCGACTGCTATAATATATATAACTTCATAAAAATATATTTTTATTAAATATTTATAAAAAAGAATGAAAGAAATTTCCAAAAAACGATTTATTTTGAAACCTCCCCGCCAAAAGTAGATAGTAGTGAACTTGAAAAAGTGTGAAATAAAAATTGATCAGAAATAATACATATAGATAAAAAATCATTCAATTGGTTAGTGTAACTCCCTCGACATTCAATTTTTATGGTTAATGTTAATTGACGGTAGGATAAGTTATTTACATGCGAAAAATAAAAATCAAAAAGTAATTATCAAAGTTAAATAATTGTACGAAAAATGTAGATGATGAAAAAAATGTACAATTTACATAAAAATAACAAATGTTATAATTAAAATCGAATTTAATTGCGATCGGGAGAAGTCTCTAAGTCATTAAATGAGAAATGGAGACGTCAAATAATGATCGCAGCAAAACGCATAATTAAAAAAAAAAGTCGAGGACTACCTTATCTTTCAATATGCCAAAATGAGTTTGAATGTGAATATTAATAATTTCAGCGAGTTTGCAATAGATTTTAACAAACTATGTCGAAGAACACTGCCTGCCACACACAGAAAATACATGCTATAACACAAAAAAACAATATAACATGTATAAGAGGTATTCCACGTCAAACCGGCGGACTACAAGACAAAAAAAATTGAGCCAGGCAAAAAGTTGAGGTATTCATTTAATAGTTTTATTCAATTTTATCAAATAGACAAAACTTATCAATTATATTTGAGTAAATCTTGAAAAAAAATCAATTCTTTTTGAGGATCCTATGGGATCGGTGTTCTAATTTTGATTTGATTGTTCGAAAATTGTGACGAAAATTAGTTTTAGGCACCAAAATATTCAACTATTGGGCCCGAGTAAGTGTTTTTCGATATTTTTGGAATTTTTTAACGTTATTAGCCGATTAACACACAGAAAAAATCGCACTTCCACTACGGGCGGTAGCTTAAAATGTTTGGCATATAATCACCGATTTTTAGGAATTTTTTCAGATTTTTAAAAAGGGGCTTTTTTTTGGATTTTTTTTTTTCAAAAATGGCTGTTCAGAAAAATCTGAAAAAATTTCAGGGTGTCTTTTAGACTTCATATAATCATATAAAAAATAATTACCCAAGTCGGCGAGGGTCAGGGAAAAAGTCCGCCGGTTTGACGTGGAATACCTCATATAGACTTACTGTATAGACAGACGCGCGTCGGTTCGGATTGACATGAAATTAGCAACGCACAAGGGTTTGAATTTGGCGATAGTCGAATAAGGGTCCCCTTTCGATATGGCAAAATGCGTTTGAATGTGAATATTAATAATTCTTAATTATTGCAGCGAGTTTGCAATAGAATTGAACTAACTATGTCTAAGAATACTGTCTGTCACACATAGAAAGTACATGCGAAAATTGGTCAAGACAGTTGTCATGGTTTGAGAGGAAAGTGGTGACAAAAAAATAGCCCCAATCAGCTGATCGCAGTGAAACGCATAACTACCGTCTTTTTGCCCTGCGGGCAGTCGGGAGTTAAGAAATAGCCCCAATCAGCTGATCGCAGTGAAACGCATAAGTCCCGTCTTTTTGCCCTGCGGGCAGTCGGGAGTTAATAAAAAAACAACGCTGCCACTGAAAAGCAATATCCCAGTTTACTTTCAGAAAACTAGTCGAGAAATGTAATATAAAAGCTCGTGATTCTCGCGCATGATCTCGTCATCCTTGTTTCACGAATACTACGTTCATACTCGCGTAATTTAACATTTCCGCTTGTCGTCGAATGTACTTCACGGACGAGTGTAAATATTCTTTTGTTTTTTTTCAACACATTCTTGCTCGGATTAGCCGATTTCAACGTGATCTCTCGAACGTTCTAACTTTTGTACAGAAATTCGTATATTGAAGGTGATAAATCCGTTTAACGCCAGTTTCTTTATTCTGTCCTTGTGTTCTTTGGTTTGTGAGTGAAAGGATTTTTTGCAGCATCTCATTTTATGGGTCAACGTGCCATGCTTACCAAGGTTAACTGTGTCTATATAACTCTACGAAGTTCTTAAAGTCGCCGGCACGTCGTGTGATCGTATGTCCAACGCACGAGTTTACAAACGTTATTATTATAAATCAATCTGTATATCAAATATTGAATACATTCATTTAGATTGTATTTCAATGACACTTAGCCTCTCTCGTTTGTTGCACAATATTCCAGATTATTATTATTTTTTGAAGTAAACATTTTTCGATGTGGTCCGAGTGGACGGTTGTCGCAGAAAGATTACTTGGAACGAGCCTGTAAACACTAGAGAACGCGACGTTGCTGGGCGAGAGTTTTGACATAATTGGACAAAACACAAGCTCGGGCGGACACAAGGGATTCGAGACTGAGGACAGTCCTTACTGGATCTTTGACCAGAACTAATCCTCGAATCTCAGTTCATCTATCGACGTTTCTTTACATTATTATATTTTTCCAAAATATTATATTCATACCTATTATTTGGTTAAGAGACAAAATATATACTTACTGTCAGTTTTTATAAATCGTATCAAAAATAAAAATTATTTTACTACATTTTTTCAATAATATTCAGAACTCTCTCTCCAAAAATTGTAAAACAATATCGAAATAAATTGTTGTAAATTTGTTTTATTTGACTAATTTTTTTGTGGGTTTCAGTTTTAAAAATGTTTCAAAAAGACATTTTTTAACATTCTTTCGATTCTAAAAATTGATTTTACGTTAAGATTTCGAAGTACAAGGTTTCGAAATTTTTGCAATGATATTCGATACAAAATCGAGACACGATTTCGATCGGTCCACATTTTCAAGAGGTTGAATATTTCAAGCATTTTATTTTTTACGATTATATACTTTCTTAGATAACCGACAGCGATAGGTGCGCGGTCAGTGTGTGGTCCCGGCGATCTCCAAAGTTTAAGCAGCCTCGGACGAGGCCAATACTTGGTTGGGTGACCGCTTAGCCATGCACAGGCTCGCGCATCAATCCCTGAGCGGGGGGCAGTTTTTCTGAGTTTCTGGTGGTGCTAATCAATTGAAACTCAGTAAAAATGTAGCCGCCTGTATCGGCCGGGTTTTCCGCAGTTTCCCTTGGCCCTCGTGCAAATGCGATACAATAGTGCATTAGGAAAGAGTGGCTGTGGGCAACGCTTTTTGGGGGTTTCTCAGGAACATGGAAATTAGGAAATTGGAAATTAGTGACGTGAGGAAAAAGTGAGGTTAAAGCGATGGGATGGGCTCGTAAAAACTTGCAAGGGTATATGCAGGAACAATAAAAATTACTTTCTTAGATATAACGACAATAATAAATTCACGTATCACAGTGATATCTGATCATTTGAAGGAAAAAAACAACCGATGACGCTCAGGTCGAGTTAAGGCGTCTTCTCACTTTGGAAATTTAAAAAAATCGATTTTTTTTTTTTTTTAAATTTTGAAAGTACATATCTTCAAAAATGTCATCTCGAAATTTCATAAAGATCGGACGAGTCTAACTACATTTTTTGGCGACCGTTAGGTGACTACCTGAGAGTACCCGGCGATCCCTCCAAAACTTTAAACGCAGTTATCTCAAAACAAGGTTTTTCGGTGCTTTGTTGATGAAATTTCGGAAACTATCCGGCCGATTGTCATGAAATTTGAATGACATATGCTTCATAGTTATGGCTATAGCGCATATCATCAGATTTTTTAAATTTTGATTTTAAGAATTTTTTTTTTACAAAAAACTGCAAAAAAATCGTGGTTTTTTTTTACTTTTTCGAAAAACGTGCGCCATTTTGTTATTTTCGCGAATATCAAAAATCTGATGATATGCGCTATAGCCACTGACATACTGAATCTAAAACAGTTTTATTTTTTTGTTTCAGACGACCCGTCTCGGAGATACCATCAACAAGCCACGACCATAACATTTTTACACGGGTTTTTCAATGCTACTGATGTATTATAATAATTGTTTAAAAAAATAAAATAAAAATTTTTTCATGTACTTGAAAGATGTGTTTATTACATAGGATCCGTTTTATCCCATAATTTTAAGCAAAAATCCTCGAAAAAAAATCGCAAAAACAGCCTATTTTTGAGGCGCTTAAAGTGAGAAGATGCCTTAGTGATGATGGATTCATTGATAAAGGCATATATAATTATAAAATCACTCAATCTTTATCTTTATCTTTGTGAAAAGAGTGCTGATTTCGTCATGTCGATAACACTCGATAAGAAAATAGTAGCAGAGAAAAAAAATTAAACGTTATTCTGTTATCACGATTTTCGTAAATGGTGCACGATATGTTTATATTTATGGCTTTTATGAAATCATTATTCAAGCTCGACGACCAGACTTTAATTATTTTTTAATTATTCAAATTCCCATTCCTCAAATTACTATGCTATAGACGTTCACAAACTCTTTCAAATAATGAGAAATAATTGATGAGAATTTAATAAAAGACAAAATGAGGAAAAATAAGAGAATACGAAAAAAGTGGTAACAATAGTCGATTTTTTTTTTCTTTTCAGACCAACGAAACGTCATCCAAGAAAATCTGTTGAATGGATTCGCAAATTCGTAAAATTCGTGCCAGTCCCGGCCATTCATTTCTAGCCTGCAGTTTTTTTCTGTCCTGCTTTATGATGTTTCCCACTGCACAAGGACTGTACAGCGTTGGAGTTGGAATTGCCGACTCCACGGGACCCGTTGCGGAAATAGTATTTGTACGTTGAAAAGGAAACAGGTGTTATTTCTCCACTGTCTCATTAAAACATTGTTTAAACGTGATGTTATTATTTGCCAGCTTGGGTACGCAAAAATGGACCAAAAAGGAGCTGGACTTCATTTACGAACGTTTTCGAGAGCATTTATTATTGACGATGCTGAAGAAAGATTCGTTTTTGTTAGCGTTGAAAGCGCGATGGTTGGACACGACGTGAGAATGGCGGTAAGTGTTTTTTTTTTTAAATAAATTATTAAAATAGCTATAATTAACGTAACAATTAATTATGAAAAATATACGTAATACTTTTTGTGGAATGCAAAATTTTAACTTCCCGATTCTATAGATTGCCAAATAATTTGTGCACAATTAATTACTGACAAAAAAAATACAAAAACAAAAACAAAACTAACGAGTCAGTCATTCGAATCTGAGTTTATAAAAACTTAAAGTAATCTCTCAATTAACGATTGAATTTAAAAAAATGTCGTTCATTATTCAACACCAGTCAACGGCTTTCATTTTATATCTCTTTATATTCTATACAGGTGATACAAAAACTGCAAGATAAGTTCGGTAAGTTGTATACCGAAAAAAACGTCATGATAAGTGCGACTCACACACATTCCAGTCCAGGAGGATTCATGATGTATGTTCTCTTCGATCTCACTACTTATGGCTTTATAAAACAAAGCTACACAGCTCTAGTTAATGGCATAACGAAGGTTCGTGCATCTTGACGAAAATCCATTAATCATACCCAGAAAAAACATCTAGTTGATTCAACTAGAATCTAGTTAAATCAAATACATTTTTTTCCTTGTCTCACGGCCAAATAGAGGTCTATTTAACTTATAAATTATTTTCTTTGATCACACTATTTTTATATTATTAATTAATGAAAAATTTAATTCATGTTTTAAAGTCGGGCATATTTTTATATTGAAAATTGAACGAATATGAAGTTGAAGTAAAAATAATATTTATATATTATTATTTATAATATTTATAATCTTATTTATGCCATAATCAAGTATAATATTCTAGTTTTGAGGCTTTGACGGCCTTTATTGTTACAATAGTTTATGGCTTCCGGATGGATGCCGTGTAGAATTTCAGCGCATTGCCGACTCTGACACTTTACACGGCATCCATCCGGAAGTCATAAACTATTGTAACAAGTATAATATTATTCAATAATATTTTTATGGGTCTGCGACCCTGGGTAGAGGCACAAAAATTCACGTTCGAGTTCTTAGATATAATCAGTCGGAATAATAAAACTACTTTGATTTCCGCAATTGATGCACATCCAGAGCGCAATTCGTATGTGAAAAATGCCTCGATGCTCTGCGCCACGTGGTGGCCGGAACGAGAAGCTTTAACGAGGGTACTCGAATAAACGGACCCAAATAATATTATCCATTTGATTTAAATACAGTCTTCTAGCTGAAACGAATAGAAATTTTGTTAATTTAAATTTAAAAAATTCGAATCAACGATCCTAGTGGATCTAACTAGAACTTTTTCTGGGTGCATTCGTTGAAATATTTCATTTTTTTACGACGAAAATTAAAGGGGTAAATTCTAAACTCTGTGCGTTCATCAAATATTCAATTAAATCCACGAGATAAAATCGTAAATAAATTCGCATCAAACGTTTTCTCGTAGATATTTTAAAGACATTTATATTGTAAAATAAATAATTGAGATGTTTTTTGTCGTAGAGTATCGAACGAGCTCACGATGCAGTTGTACCAGGAAAAATATATCTCGGTTATGGACAAGTTCTTGACGCTAATATCAATCGAAGTCCTCAGGCTTATTTGAACAATCCTGAATCTGAAAGGAACAAGTAAGTTATTTCCATTCGCCAATTATTTCTAATTTTTAATGGTAAAACAAAAAAATGTAGAAAATCATTGTATTTTTAATTTTCTTCTTCTATTTTTTTATTATTATTGAACGTTTTGCCGCTTTTTTTTATTGGTAATTGTTAATCAATAAAAAATGTCTCTTTTCTCGAACAGGTACGAGCATAATGTTGACAAAATAATGACTCAATTGCAATTTATCGCAGCAGATGGTCATCCGCTTGGTGTTATTAATTGGTTCGCTGTTCATCCAACAAGTATGAACAATACAAACAGGCTTGTTTCGAGTGATAATGTCGGCTATGCAGCAGTACTTTTTGAAAGACGTATGAATAAAAACGCAATGATTGGAAAGGTCAGTTTGCATCGATGCGTAATTCAAATTAATAATGGTAATGGTTTTTCATTTGTACAGCATGAATATCGAAATTAGTTTCGAACCTTCAGTGAATTGAAAGAAAAAAAAACGACGATAATCGACCAATTAGTTATTAATCACAATTCGAATGATTGAATTTGAAAAATTTACGTAAACTTCAGAATTTTTAAGATTTTCGAAGAATTCAATGATTTAATCTAATTTCAAATCATCATTCAATCGGATAAAATTAACATCATTGATTGAGAAATAAACTTCATTGAAGCTGAGAAGGAATTTCTGAAATTTCAGTAAAAATACTCCGTATTTGTAAAAAAAAAAAAAATTGCTATTGAGGTTGTCGTTTCAGAATGTTGAAAAATTTGATTTTAAAATTCATTTGTGATTTTCTGGTGTGATATTGTTCACTTGATTCCCAATTATTTGCTATCTTCTTTACTGGAAATAAAGGATTACATACGTATCAATGAATATTAATTAAATCATTGTGAATTGGCATTTTTTTGTGTACGTTGGATAATTGAAAAATGTTCAATGAACATTGTTTAATATTTTTATATTTTCATTTGTGTCGATAATGCTTTATTTAGCTGAAAATATGAATAATTATTTGACAGAAATTTAGTCTCGTTTAAAATGTCTTTTCGAAATATTTTAGAGACGTAATAATTCTAAAAAAAAAAAAATTGTCTCGAGATCTTGCAAATATTTGCAAGATTGATTTTAATTTGATCAATTTTATGATAAAATTATTCAGTATTAAAAATATTCTCGTAATGTTTATCTTTCACGGTCATTTTTTTAAAGAATTATGAATGTAAAATTGTGATAATTATATTTATTATTATATTAATGTAAATTTGCATTATTTGATAATTTTAGGGTCGTTTCGTCGCAGCCTTTGCATCAACAAACTTGGGCGACGTGTCGCCCAATATTCTTGGTCCGAAATGCGAATTCACAGGTGGCGAATGTTCCGCCGAATATACATGTCCAGGGAAAAACGAAATGTGCTTCGCTTCCGGTCCCGGACGTGATATGTTTGAGAGCACCAGCATTATCGCTCACAGGATCTTCGACGAGGCAATGGTAAGTGACAAATAGCCAAAAGTACATATTCAATGAGAAATTTTCCTCCCAGCATTATAATCAAAATAATCTGAAAGGAAAACCTCATTTTTCAACGATATTTTTCGTTAGTTAACTGAGGAATCTTACAGTTTATTAATGGCAGAAAAAATACAATAACTTTATTTTTTGCCAGGAATTGATCGTTTATTAGTTGCAATAATAATCGCAAATGTTTTATTTACAATGCGGTAACAATGCCAAAATGAAATAACAATTATTTCCAATAATACACGTACGAACAATGTTCTTTCTTCTCTTTAAATATCGTAAACGTTCAGTATCAAGAGACTCGGCAGAGTCTCGGGACAAGTACATTTGACAGCGTCGTCTGCTTGCCCGGGACTCACCCGAGACTATTATCTCTGAATAAAGCGATTTCGACGGTGGGGGTAGACTCTTTCTTGAATTACGAAGCCCAGGGGTAATTTCATGATCTGAAATTTGAACTGGAGACTAATAAAGTTGTCCCTCATCGATTGAGCCATGAATCAATCCGATTGATGCCGTAATTGCTGAAAAAAAACTTTGCACAGGCAAAATTATGCGATGATCGGAGTGTGCGTGCGTGTATGTATACGACACAGAGAAAAGCCTCGTGGCGCTGGCGTTTTTCTGATTGGGCGCAACTGACGACATATCCCTCTGTTCCCATTCGACGAAAAGTTTTGGTTACGAGCGTTATGAGTGACGCGATGTTTTCAGCTACGTCTTTTCTGTTTATAATCCGCGGACAGTTCAAAAAACGTTCATCGAAAATCGGAAAAAAACATATATTCTATAATCGACATTTATCCGGAATGTTTGTAAAGTGCTCAAGTTACATTGCTTATTTGTTCGATGGATCGATCGACAATATTTCGTATTGTTATATTATCTCTGAATAAAGTAAATTTCGGTGGTGGGGGTAAAAACTGAAAGTCATTTTCTCGAATTACGAAGCTCAGGAGACAGATGATGACTTAAAAATTGAACTGAAGACTAATTAAGAAAAAATCTTTCGATTGAGCTTTAAATCAGCACGATTGATGCCGTATTTGCTGAGAAAAAACTTTGCACAGGCTCAAAATTATGCAAAAATTCCAACACATCGAAGAATTTGACGTGTCTGTATATGTCGCAATGAAAGGCCTCAGCGTGCCTATCGAGATTCTGATTGTTACCAATCAGAATCTGTGTTCCCAAACCGGTAAACCAGTGTGCACACGAGTGATGTTTTTGAACGTGTGCTGTGACTACATGCCTCTGCACCCATACCACGGAAAGTTTGAATGTTTATAACCAGTGTGACGGTAGTTTTGACTTTTGACAGTGTAAAGTGCGAGTCGTGTAAATCGCGTGTTTTTTAGATTGTGAAAAATCGTGATTCATAAATAGTTTAAATATATAAATAGTGCGAAAAAACGGTAATATATAAATATTGCGAAATGTGATAATAATATTTTTTAATATCTCGGAATTAATCATCAGCGAAATTAAAAAAGATAACCTCGCACCCGCTGGTGAAATCATTTTTGTTTCGGATTCCAGAAAAGCCAAATAGAAACAAACCTCACCACTCGTTGAGGTTATCATTTTTATTTTTCCGTATAAAATAATCCGAATAAAACCGTTAATTAAGGCGCGTTCGGGGAGTCGCTATTTGCGCTATAAACGCTAACGTTACCATTAAATAGTATTACTATAGGTTGCCTTTTTAGCGCAAATAGTGACCCCGAACGCAGCCTTAATGTGGCCAGAATAAGTGCTAGAAAATACAACGAACATAACCTTAAAAATCAGTGTTATACGTTCTGAAAATGTGTGAACTCGTAAATAATGATGTTGAAGTTTCAATCTGGAACGCAACGATTGTTTTTTTAATCATGTCACTGAAATTTTTTTTACAGATCAAAAGACTGTTTTTTTTCCAAAAGTGAGTGTATGAAAATAGTTGTGACAAGATGTATCATGTGTTCATAAATAAAAACCTGTAAAACTATTAATTGTTGATGAAATACTTTAATTATAAAAATTTGACAAATAACTTTTGTCATTAAATCATGATTTTCAATACTTTTCAGGTGCGGTCTACAAATAAACATAAAATTTCCAATATTCTGCAGGTTGTGTTCAGTTCCTTCGATTTTTCTTTTCGGCTTCAAGAAATTTACCAATATACTGAAGGCGCTGCGAGCTGCGAATTGGGCTGAGATTCTCTCCTTCGACAATTTGATCTAAAAAAACTGGTGAAACTTAAAGCAATGAAGCATTTGCTATTCCTTGCGAAAACAAGAGATGCCTTATTTCCTTTGCATACAAGGATCATCGCTTCGTTACTGCGAGTTGTGCTAAGTTCCTTTGCTCTTTCTTTTTGGCATCGCACTACACATTTTATATTGAGCTGGGGTTTTACTGATTATGTCAGTGTAAATATTCAAGGATCGTCTGTTATCATATTTCACAACCAGTCGAAGGATCAGAAATTCAACAATAGTGTAATGGCATCGCTCGGTCAGGCTTGTGCAAAAGATATAAGTGGAAATAAAAGCATGAGAAAACAATGTAAAAATTCAATATTCATTCAAGTTTTTAGTGTGCATTGTGATATGATTTGTTAAAAAAAAAAGTGTTCCACAAATATTTCTATACGGTTTCATTTTTGGCCTTTCGCTCATGTTTTTCTCATATTAGTGAAATGCACATTGCTGAGACGCACCAAATATATGTATCGAATTTCTCAATATACTGCAGGAAACGCGAGGTGTTAACTGAAATGAATTTCTGCGTTTTGTTTGTGCAAGCTGTACTAAGTTCGTTCGCTTTTTCTTTATAGCATCGCATTGCATATTTGATATTGAGCTAGGGTTTTACTGGTTATGTCAGCATAGATATTCAAGGATTATCTGTTATCATGTAAAAATTCTAGGATTCGGAGCTGTTCAGAAAAAAAGAAGTTATATCCTGGCCAAAAATCCCCTCCCCGGGGAAAAAACCTTGGACAAGTACATTTGTTGACCCCTGTTTCCATTTGTTTTCACAGAAAAAAACTACCCAAAAAAGTACAAAATTTTTAAAAATTTGGCAAGATTGAGATAGGAAAAAGAAGATTGTTTCTATAAAATAACTATACTCCAAATGACAAATAGAAATGAAAAACTTCACATATTTTATCGAGATCCCAAGAAAAAAAGCAACAATGCCCATTGTGAGTGTCTGGTAAAAAACAGAGTTTACAAGTAAATGATCAATTTGCGCATAAAAAAAATAATTACTTTACAAAAACAGAAATGGAAAAGCCAATGATTTACGTTCAGCACTAAAATTTATAATATCAATAATAGGACAAGTATTTTATTGTCGCTTGAGGATGGAGTATTTAAAAAAAAGCAAAAATTAGTTGGTTATTGAAAAAAGTCACCAATGTACAAAAATAAAAATCGGTCAAAAGAACAGAGTCCAGAAAAAAAAATCAGGATGAAAAAAAAACTTGAAGAAAAAAATTTCAAACGAAAAAAATTAGATTGAAAAAAAAATTTCGGCCGAAGTACTTGGCGAGTTTTTTTGCTTAGCTTGGATCACGTAATGTATTTCACGTAATGTTGTATGTGTTATAAACTCGCCAAGTACTTCGGCCGAAATTTTTTTTTCAATCTAATTTTTTTCGTTTGAAATTTTTTTCTTCAAATTTTTTTTTCATCCTGATTTTTTTTTCTGGACTCTGTTCTTTTGACCGATTTTTATTTTTGTACATTGGTGACTTTTTTCAATAACCAACTAATTTTTGCTTTTTTTTAAATACTCCATCCTCAAGCGACAATAAAATACTTGTCCTATTATTGATATTATAAATTTTAGTGCTGAACGTAAATCATTGGCTTTTCCATTTCTGTTTTTGTAAAGTAATTATTTTTTTTATGCGCAAATTGATCATTTACTTGTAGACTCTGTTTTTTACCAGACACTCACAATGGGCATTGTTGCTTTTTTTCTTGGGATCTCGATAAAATATGTGAAGTTTTTCATTTCTATTTGTCATTTGGAGTATAGTTATTTTATAGAAACAATCTTCTTTTTCCTATCTCAATCTTGCCAAATTTTTAAAAATTTTGTACTTTTTTGGGTAGTTTTTTTCTGTGAAAACAAATGGAAACAGGGGTCAACAAATGTACTTGTCCAAGGTTTTTTCCCCGGGGAGGGGATTTTTGGCCAGGATTAATTTTCCCCTATTAAATGAGTACACGGACGTAAATTATTATCACTAAAAAAAAATTAGAAACGATTTTGATTCCGAGCAGCAACACAAAGTGTTGAAAATAATTATCCCAACGATTGCTTCGCTGATAATTATCGATATGCAACAGAAACGATTTTCTTCCTCGCGAAAGAATTGTTGAAAACTGTAACGGGATTAAAATTCGATTATGAATTTATCGATTTAACGATAACTTTCGTTCCGGCAAATTTGTTTTTATTCGGATTTGCTTATCGGCTGAATATTTGTATAAATTATTCCAACATTTTTCTTGGCGTTGAGTCGCTGCATCGTCCATTGATAACGATTATTTAGTTGAGACATTATTTCGCGTATGGGTAAACCGAGTGAATTGAAGGTGCTGCGTAAACAGAGGGTGCGACGTATTTAACGATGGGGGAAGGATGAACTGCGTATCCAATTTTCTTGACGACAGCGTTAAAACCGTTGTGGTCATCAGCGGTGTAATCGACCACACGAATCGTACCGTCCGGCTCGTTCAGACTGTAGGAACCCTTGACGACGTCACCGTCACGCACTTCGTGCTGACTCTTAACGTCACCGGTGTGAGGATCATTAACGCCGTAGTCGTACGAGTACTTTGGATAGGCCTACGAATAAAAAAAACAAACGTAATCAATCGGTCAAATTTGTTTTTCATTAAATTGATGGAATCAATGAATTTTTTTCTCTTTTGAGGATCTTTTCACTTAAATTTCATCATAGTTTGAATAATATTTTGTCGATAAAATCTTTTCCCCTGAAATTTCAACTGCATGGACAATTTTTTATTCACGAAAAATCTTAAGGTAATTTTCTTGCTGAAGCGTTTTTCTATCATTTGGGTGGGAGTTAATATGTAGAATAGCCAAATTGTAGAACGATTAATATTTCGAAATTTTAGTATTCATAACATTCGATTAACGAAAAATTAGAAATTCGAAGTTTATATTTTCGATAGTATATTAAGTTGAATGCGTATTTGATGTAATATTTTTTCTTTGATCGAGCATTTATTCGTAAATATATATTCAGACCGTCTATACTGCAAATGCATATAATATAGATTGTCCTAATGTGAGAAGTTTATATTTTCTAAATTCGAAATAGAGAGCAATTCTTTTATTGAGAGACAAAAATATATAGTATGAATAATTCGAAAGTGAATTTTTTGAATGACTAAAAATTAGAAATACAGAATAGCGAACGTTGTGAAGCACGAAGAATGACAAGCAATACTTTACAGCCCAGAGGCTCTCGTTATTTCGATCGTTCGACTTTCTGGTATTTCGCTATTTTGACCACATTAATATTTTGTCTTTCGTTAAAATATATTTGAAATTGTGAATATTCATAATATTGCCGATTTCAGTATTTGATGACTCGAGTGCGTAATAGTCGAATCTTTGTAAAATCGCTATTCCAGCCTTCGTCATTTGGGCGACTGTTATATTTTCTTTTTGACGTAAATATATTTCGAACTCTTTAATTTTTCATTTTTTTATTTCCAGCATAAAGGCTATAGTAGAATTAATCTGTCTACATACTACTATTCTTCAATTTAAAAATTCGCAGCTTTAGCCGTTCGAAGTTTTAATCATTCGAAAATCTCACTCCCACCCTATCATTTTTTTTTCTTATTTTATCTTACAAATTCCTCACTTTTACATCAATTTTTCATGGGAAGCATTCGAAAATTTCACGTGTCTCACGATAACTCTGAAACTTATTTATCACAAATTTGTTGTAGAAAATTCTTAATTACAGAGAAACATATGACGAAGTTTGTCAAAAAAAAAAAAAAAAATTAGAATTTTTGACCATTTAGTTTCGGACATATAGCGATAGAAAGTGAAAGTGAGAATTAGGAGATGCAGGAAACGTTGTTATTTCTGAACCTCTAAATTTTATTTTAACCATTTTTTCCATTTCTTTATAAGTTTTTACGTCTTTTAAGATTCAAAAGCTAACATTATTGGGATATTCCGCCAGCTATATCCAAGCTTTCATGCCTTCACCGGAGAATTAACTTTTGAACGTGACTGTGACGAGATAATTACTTCAAAAAAAACTGTGGCGTAGTTTGAAGGAAAGTTTCAACATCTTTTTGGAAATTTGGACCGAACTTCACATCAATTTTATTGCCAAGCACCGTCAAAATTTCTCTCGACTTGTTTCGCGCACGTTAAAACGTTACTACACGCTTTGTAAATTTTGCAGTGCACGTGGTTAAACTTACAATTATATTTAGTAATAAATACAATTTGCCCACTTGGTTTTACGTTCGAATTTATCGAATTCATTTTCATCGTGTATCCTGGGGTAGAATTTACTTGATAATTGTTTCCCTGTGGCTCTCTGTCTCGAGAATAATTTCGAAGAGAACTTTAATCAGTTTTTCGTTACGAAATATTATTCCAATTCAGCATTTACCGATATTGTTCAATTTTATGTTTTAATTGGTGCAACGGAAAATCTTGAAACTAAGCAACCTGAAAGTGCATAAAATTATGACGAGGACTTACGTAAGAGTCGTGGGAATTTAGTCCGTAAGCTCCGTGGGCATAATCCTCGTGTCCGTAACCGCCGTCTCCGTAAGCTCCGTAATTTCCGTACGCCGCGTAACCTTGAGGATTGTAACCGTAACCGAGTTTAGTAACGATGGGTGTAACGAGCCTGGCGTGAGAAATTCCGTATCCACCATAATCGGCAATGTGAGGATTGCTGTAACCATCGTAACCCAAGATTGCGGCTTCGCTGCAAGCGAACCCCATTGCCACGAAAACTACCACCTGAAAATATTTTATTTCGGTCGATAAAAAAAATGAAACTGCATTTATTAAACGGGTAGGGTACAAAGTTCAAAAAAATCTTTATTTTTAAGATTATTTTTTCAAATTCTTTTAACGCTAGACCCCTGAAATTTATTTTTCCGAATGTAAACTCTACAACGGAGTCGAGAACGAGCCCAATTTTATTTTTAGCATAAAATGTTCCTCATATGCGACAATAAGGTTCAATTATACACGATTCTCTTCGTTTTTTGATAACGAAGAGAATGGCGTATGATAAAGTAGCATTTGATGAACATATAGCGATGAAAACTCTATAAAACGAAAAAAGTTACGAAAAAAATGCAAAAAATAAGTTTTTCGCAACGTTTTTTCGATTGGGTTAATAGTCGATTTTGAAAATAGTAAATATGAAAAATTAGTAGCCAAAGATAAATAATGAATCGTAAATTTTCATCAAAATTTCATATCAGATTTTTCCTGCTACGGTTTTTGAAAACCTCAACAAAAAAAAATAATATTTCCGATTCTGATCGATTAAAAAATTAGTCTGATACCAAAAAATCGTTGTTATTCGATAAGAAATAAAAATGCGATGAATCCTCAATGTTGAGCACTGCCCGAAATTCATACAACACGAAACTCGTCACTGTTTTTCGTATCCAAAAGTCAAGAGTTTAACGAGCATGATGTACCTTAAACATTTTTGTAAACTTATGTGATTTGGCGTGTTGGCCAGAGAGGAAAAAAGCCTTTACAATAGTAGGCAAAGTGGAAGACTGATAATAACTCGAGATTTGTAGTTGGTTTATATAGGCGAAGAAAAATGGTGACGCATATTGTTGTAAAATCGAGTGTGTCCAGGTAGAGGAATAAGTGCGTATCCGGGGGGATCCTGATCTCTTGCAACGACCAACGCCGCGTCGTGTCAGACGTCGTGGACGCCTTCGCGCTTAATTCTCAGCCAAGACGAGTTGTGCAATTCAAGGTCTCGGCGTAATTTCGTGTTATACATTTGTTGTTTTCTTTTTTTTTTCTTTTCTTTTTTTTTTTTTAGTTTCCCATTATTTTTGTTGAAACTCGAGCGCGTTACCGAATGTAGAATAGATATACGTGCGAGATCTAGTCATTAAAGTTGTAAAACCGCGCCTCTCTAGCCAACACGCCCCATCGTCATCGAAGGACGAATTAAATATATTTCTACGTATACAAATATATGTCTGTACACGAACCGTGAGATCGATGAGGAAGAAAAAGTAGCGTGACCGCATGAAAGCGTTCCCCTCCCCAATTCAAGAATCTGATTAAGCTTGAGAAAAACCATTTGTCTGGACCAACTATCGCTCAGTTATACGTGTATGTATAACACATTGTGTTGTTCGACTTTCGTGTGAGATTATACGTTTCGACCGATCACTGGCCTCGCAATACTTCGCTCATTGAAATATTTTGTTTTTCTGACAAGTCATTCGATACCCAACAAAATCGTGGAGCAATGATTTTTTTTTCCCCATACGCTGTCCGATATATTCGAACGCATTTTTGTGGATAAATTTGATCAACTTTTCGTCGCGATACAGGAAAAGCCTCATTATGCTCATAATCAATATGATTGCTCAAATTTTGTCCTTACTCCTTTCGTACGAAAACCTAAAGTTATAAAAAAAGGTAATCAGTGCTATTTTATGCTCATTTTTCTAGCTTCAATTATTCAAATCATTATTGATTATGATTCAGATATTAATCAACTTCTCAGAGCATAAATGGAATAAAATAAATCGTTGACCGTCCTTTGAAGAACTTCGAGAAATTAATAAATGTTATTTTCAAATTTACTGCCAGTGAAATAAAAATATTCTCTTTTATTCACTTCATTAGTCGTCGATACTTTAAAAATATTTTTAGTCTTGCAGCGAAAGGACCCAATAATTGAAACTACCTAGTCGTAGCTTTTTTTTTGTATCGCCTTAGCTAATAGTCAAACGGATTGATCAGAGAACAGTAAATCGTTCGAGGTCAGTGTAACGATAGGGTGACGAGGGTCAGTGCGAAGAAAAAAACGAATGAAAAAAAGTCAATAGCGTGACGATCGAGAGATACGAAAGTTTCGAAGATCGCTTTAGGTACGGGAATTCGAGAATGCTCCAGGGACTAACGGAATTTTGTTACATTTTGTCAATTTTTTTCTCGACAGGATATTCGAAGTGGTAACTCCTTCGAAAGTAAAACGCGCTCCAAACTTTGCTACAACTGGGGATTTAAGTTAGAAAATCAAAGGGCGTCGTAGCAAAGGTGCAGACTTTGTACATGCACTTCTTTATTCGTGTCCTTCTGTGCGAGTTGCCGTTAATGGTTCACACTAATAATTCATGATAACCTTTCTGCATTGACGTCGAAACAGCACGAGAAAAAAAAATGATTCACTGAAATTTATTACTTTGGGAAATTTATCTAATTGGATTGATTTAATCGCAAGTTATTGGTTAAATATGTTTCAATTAGACAACATGTTTCTTGGTCAATATTTGTCACGAGTTGAGGATGAAAAAAGAATATTTTTCAACCAATTCAATTATCGAAGAATAATAAAATTGTCTCGAATCGCATTAATTCCATATTTTCTAAAACTTCTGCTGTTTGCAAGAAATTCACTATGAAATTTCGCCCTTTTTGACGTCAGAAATGTATATTCATTGATTTTAATTTCTTTTATAATGGAAAAATATACTGGGCTTTTTCAAATGTTTCATGATAATAATGTTTTTGTTGTTTATCCGTTGCCATTAATCGAGGAAAATATTGAACAAAAGAAGCGTACAACATTGAGATCCTCTTAAATTCGCCATATCGTGACGAGCTAATAAAACGTAAGAAAAAGTGTAATAAAACTCGCAAATTTAAAGCCAAAAGCAAAAGCCTGATGCCTTCCGCAAAATTTATGGTGAAGACACTCGAAGAGGCTTCGCCATAAAAAATGATTAAACGAAAGATTTTCTACCAAATCTTACTTTTGAAGAGAGATATTCCTTTCAAAGTATCATTTTGTTAATATTGAATGAAAGAAAAAATGTTATAAGATCTTAAAAGTTAAAAAAGTTATAAAATCTTAATGTTAAAAGTGGATACAAATTGAATAGGAAATTGGTGTGAAAATTGCATCAAAAAGTTTTATTATCACTCGTAATGTCTTTAAGAATCTTTCGGTTTTAAATGAAATTAAAAACTCACGTGTATTTATGTGTATATAAGGATTTCCATAAACGCCCACATAATTGCACTTCTTAAGCATATATTATGAGTCGAACGTATGAGTCTTAAGATTCACGCACGCCAGCGCGAGAACCTCTCCGACAAATCGTCGCTTACTCATCGTTCATTCATAACTCCCCGGAGACGAGAGTTTAATCAGCATGAAAAAATCAAATATGAACGATGAAAAGTGTTATTCAAGATTTGTGCCGAGTGCACCGTGCATTGTCTCCCGTTTGCAGAAGCCTTAAAGCACGATATTACACAATCATTATAATAACCATACTTGAAGAGATGAACGAGGAAGGGTGCACTCCCAATTACAGTACAATGAGAACCGAGAACTTGACATCCTTGAAATTGCGTTTATAATATATCACATAAATATTAAAGAGTTTCGGGACAAGTGGCAAAATGCTGCCATTTACTTCAAATTTACACAGTATATTCTTTGACACATACTGGATATGTCGTACAAATTTTAAATCGATCGTCTACACCGTTTTTGTGAAATTAAATATCAAAAAAATACTTTTTAAGGCATCTTCTCACTTTAAACGCCTCAAAAATAGGCTGTTTTTGCGATTTTTTTTCGAGGATTTTTGCTTAAAATTATGGGATAAAACGGATCCTATGTAATAAACACATCTTTCAAGTACATGAAAAAATTTTTATTTTATTTTTTTAAACAATTATTATAATACATCAGTAGCATTGAAAAACCCGTGTAAAAATGTTATGGTCGTGGCTTGTTGATGGTATCTCCGAGACGGGTCGTCTGAAACAAAAAAATAAAACTGTTTTAGATTCAGTATGTCAGTGGCTATAGCGCATATCATCAGATTTTTGATATTCGCGAAAATAACAAAATGGCGCACGTTTTTCGAAAAAGTAAAAAAAAACCACGATTTTTTTGCAGTTTTTTGTAAAAAAAAAATTCTTAAAATCAAAATTTAAAAAATCTGATGATATGCGCTATAGCCATAACTATGAAGCATATGTCATTCAAATTTCATGACAATCGGCCGGATAGTTTCCGAAATTTCATCAACAAAGCACCGAAAAACCTTGTTTTGAGATAACTGCGTTTAAAGTTTTGGAGGGATCGCCGGGTACTCTCAGGTAGTCACCTAACGGTCGCCAAAAAATGTAGTTAGACTCGTCCGATCTTTATGAAATTTCGAGATGACATTTTTGAAGATATGTACTTTCAAAATTTAAAAAAAAAAAAAAATCGATTTTTTTAAATTTCCAAAGTGAGAAGACGCCTTAACATAGTGAGAATCCTACGGTCATTGGTGAATGAGAGTCTTATGAAAGAAATACTAAGAAAAAATGTTAAAATCTAATTGAAAAACTGCCAAACCACTAAGTATACTATTGCAATTCCGGTGTCCAAAAATTAAATAATTCGTCTACATGGTTTATTAATTATTCACTTATTCATTAACGAAAACGGTGAGTTTTCTCCCCATCGACCGAACGAACAGGCTTTTTTTTGTATGTTTTCGATGAAATATTGCTATGTGAAGTTGGCGCTTTGCTTGAAAACAATAGAATTGTAACGAAACTCCTTAAATACGTGAAATATGATGTTTTTACGACACGAATCGAGACAACTTTGGGAAACCAAAAGATATTCCATTTTTTTGCAGCTTTTGCAATAATTTTCTCCTGTTTTTTTTGTATGGTTACAAACACTGCACCCAGAAAAAAGTTCTATTTAGATCCACTAGGATCATTGATTTGAATTTTTTTAATTTGAATCAACAAAATTTCTATTCGTTTCAGCTAGAAAACTGTATTTAAATCAAATAGATAATGTTAATTAAGTCCGTAAAACGCGCTAAAAGAAAAACTGTTTTTAGAAGAGATAGCAATAGAAATTAATAAAAATAATTTTTACACATTGTTTATTAGTATTTAAACTTTATAAAAAAATTTATTTAATTTTTTTTTTCAAAAATTACAACATAAAAAATCACGTTTCCCGAAGCACTATGAAAAAAAAGTTGCTCCACGGTCTGCATCATTTCTTCTTGAAGTGCTGATGGATCTGCAAAACGTAAAAAAATTCTTGTAAAATAAAGTTGTAGTTATAGTCTGTCGAGCCGGATTTTTGAAATTCGAAAAATTTTGGCAATTTATGGCAGTTTAAAAAAAAGTGTGCATTTTGTGTCATAAATGTCACACTTTAATTATGTTTATAACATTTTTTAATCACAACATCAAAAATCCGACTCGACAGACTATAGAGAAAACAATTTCGAATATTTAAAAAAAAAAGCATCAAAAAATATTAAAAACTGTATGAGTTATCATGCAGACCGTGCCAGAAAAAGTAGTTTTGAGAAAAATGCATTTAAAGTTTCAAGTGCGTTTCGCTCGAGACATCTACCTGCGCGCATCAGACTCTCGTTGGGCAGTCACGTTTTCTATAATAACTTTCGATCTATGGGGAATTTGTACAATCGACTTACACAGAAATACGCCTAAAACTATAGAGAATAATAATCTGTAAAAAAAAAATCGATTTTTTGAAAATTCTGGACGTATGTAAGGCCTTAAAGCTTCTTGCTCCAGCCACCACGTGGCGCAGAGCGTCGAGGCATTTCTCATATATGAATCGCGCTCTAGATGTGCATAAATTGCGGGAACCAAAGTAGTATTATTATTCTGACTATGTCTAGGAAGATGAACGTGAATTTTTGTGCCTACACAGGGTCGCAGACCTATGAAAATATTATTGAATAATATCATAATTGAATGTGATATAATTAATATTATAAATATTATAAATAATAATATAAATATTATTTTTATTTTAATTTCACATTCGTTCAATTTTTAAGATAAAAATATGTTCGATTTTAATAAAGATATTAAATTTTTCATTAAAGCGACTAGGCAGCGAAAATATGCCGAAAAAGGGATAAAATTCAAATGGCATTTGTGAAGAACCGGAACAACGTACATACATTTTCTTTTTTGCAACGTTTTTATTGGAGTTTTGGCTATTAAATTCAGTGGTTGAGGTTTCAAAAATATAAGTATTTAAGGGAGATATGGGCGGATAAAGAATACCACGCGTCTCATGCACTGCTCCCTCATTGCCACGATTCCGAGTGGCCGGTTGAACTTTTCGGCAATTCCCAACCGTCATTCTTTTCAGGTGATGTTCCTCCATAGACTGAACCAAAATTTTTTGAAAAAACGTAAAAAATAAAAAAATGGTGGCTAAAATTTGAAAAACATTGAAAAACGTCATTTTGAAAATTACATTTGTTGTAATAACAATAATAATAAATTGATTTTTTTACATAGACGTCAGTTCATTTTGTAGAGAAAGTTGATATCTTCATTAAAAAAAAAAAATCAAGGCGATATCTTCAATCGTTTTTGAGTTATCGCGGCAAAACTGGTACAAAATGCTTTTTTGAGAAAAACGCGTTTGAGTTCTCGCGCAGTATACTACGGCAGTAGCGGAGTATTGGAGTTTTATTACTCTCCTGAGCTCAATTTTGCGAATTTTTCAGTTTTCTTTGCGCCAAAATGTTTGGAAGAGATTGTAATAACGGAATATTGAAAAAAAATGAAAAAATTCAAGATTTTTCGATGCCTAGTCCCCTTAATCAAGAATATAAAAATATTGTGATAAAAAAAATAATTTCTTAAAATTAAATAGACCTCTATTTGGCCGTGAGACAAGAAAAAAAAATTATTTGATTTAACTAGATCCTAGTTCAATCGACTAGATGTTTTTTTTTGGGTGTGCTTGAAAGAAATTTCAGATCAGAAATTAGAAAAATTAGACCCACAAAAAACGATTCGTCAAATATTTTTGATGTATTTATTTTATTAACAAACATTTCTTCGTTCGCACAGCTTTTAATAAATTCTCGCCTATTTCTCCACTTATCCAGTTAACGTAAAACAAAATAAACATAAAAAGTCGTGTAAAATGATTAAAAATATATCAGAAGTTTTTTTAAAAATAATTCAACTCGTCAGTCGTTGTTTCATGCCGAGCCGGTGATATTTTGAAATCAATCTGTTTAATAATGACCATCGTAATTTCCGTGCCCGTAATACGCCGGTTCAACATTTGGATAATGCGCAATGGGAATCGGAGCAGGATGCACAGCATGGCCAATTTTTTTAACGATCGCGTTAAAACCGTTGTGATCGTCAGCTGTATATTCGACCACGCGAATCGTACCGTCCGGTTCGTTCACAGAATACGATCCTTTGACCACGTCGCCGTCTCTCACTTCCTCTTGACTTTTTACGTCGCCGGTGTATGGATCGTTGACGCCATAATTGAAGGAGTATTGTGGATGAGTCTGAAAAATAATGGTTGTGATAAACGAAGAATTTCATTCTCAATTTCTTTCAAAGAACCTCTAAATTTTTATGAATTTCCCCAATTTCTCTTCCTCTTCCATAATTCCAAAAAAATTGTGACATTTTTTTCCGTAACCCACCATTTCTGCAAATTCATTTTTCATCGTGACGCGAAGAATTTATTTCGAATTTAGTGAAGCACCGAATTGATAATAATTCGAGGAAAAAATTTGTGAGAGTCTCATTAAAAGTCTCATTACTTATTAATAATATTGTCATTCGGACTCACGTAGTAGTCGTGGGAGTGTTCGTCATTGTTGTAAAATCCGGGATAATCGGAGTTCGCAACAGGAATAGCAATTAATGAAGCGACTGAATCATCCGTGTAAACGTTCCCATAAGGATTTTCATAGTTGACATAAATCGCTTCACAGATGGCAACAGCCACAAATAGTACAGCCAATTGCTTGATAATGAAAGCAAAATGATAATACATATTCAAACGATTATTAATATGCAGTGAGATTGCACCTCGAGATATTGAGTCACATGTGTTATATATATAAAATCGAGGAATAAATTATCCTAGAAATTGTACCTTGTTCATGTTGTTACGTATCGAGCAGTTTGAATCAACTGGTAATTTATTCGATCGATCGTGAGAATTTATATTGTCAGAAAGGAGGTTTGGTCACGGTACATTATTTGACAGTTCGACGACATTGGTGCAGCCCAGTCGTGTTTCTAAATCTAGCAAGGACATTTGCCAATTATCGAGCTCCGCTTATTATTTGAAAAATTTATCGAGTGTCGAAGGCTACGGAATGCGAAATTCTACTCCAAATTAGCCAGGCACGAAAATGTCAGACTGTTTTTTTCCCCTCCATGAATAATTGGATTCTTGGCAAGGCCGATAACACGTACTTATACTTTTTTCTTTTTTTTTCAACTCTTCTCGAAGGATTTTCAATGTTGTGTCATTCGATTAACTGTAGAGTGAAATATTTCTGGCCAAAATTACATTTTTTTCGGAAGAAATTCTAAAATCGAATAATTTGCAGATCAATTCGTCTATTCTACAAATTGTGATTAAACTAGCCATAAATTTGATTCCTTTCAAAGCATTATCCTTCAGTTGCATTTATTTATGATACATTATTTGTTATAATCGCTTCTAGTCAATTTAACTGAATTTTCTTTTTTCAGGACGTCGCAATTTTCATTCTCGAGAAAGATAAACGTAAAACTTATACAATTTCTTTTTTCGAAGATTTCTCGATTCGCAATCTGAAGAACTTTAGCTAATTATGTTGGGTGCCGACGTCGGATGCGGCAAGGTTATGGTGAGAAATGACAGAAAAAGTTTCGTGCAAGTGTCGTGTCTCTCGAGGCTCTCACAATCGCGGAGGAAATCTTGGTGAAATCTCTTGCTTTTCGTACGCAACTAGAATTGTTTTCTTCTTTATATTAAATAGAAATCTCGTTAATGAGAATATTAAAATTCTTTTATAAAAAGGAAAAATGTACTTCGTTGAACAATGCAGCTATAAATATGGAATGGTTTGTTTGTTCTTCTTCAGTTTCTCTTTATTAAATTTTCATTTATCGTACTATTATTCTTCAAATTCTCGATCTCATGGAATCATCAAGCACGAAATGTGAGAGAGTATTATTTTATAAGCTCCGAATGAAAATTCCCTTGAAATTCATATCTTTTCGTTTATTTTGCAAATGTCATTGAGTTCAAGTTTGCTCAGAAAACAAGATTTCAAAATTTGCATTAATCACGCGGAGTTTTCCTGTTTACGTCCAGTTTTCGTACGTTTCGTCCCCTCCCTACTGCCCTTTGCCCTATTTTGAGAAGGTTTGGTGCTATTGGACTTACGAAAGGTCATGCAGGAAGAGCGAATTCAATCAATAACCTCCATGTTTCGTAAATCGTGTAACCTTCGTTCGGTAGAGAAAAATAAATGTTAAAATAAGGATTGGGAAATAAATTGATCGGTGCTTGATTGTTTCTTCTTATATTCTTATAATTAAATACAAAAATACAAATTATTCTGTCGCGAAAATTTTTCTTCATTCCTAATGAATCTCGCTCTTCATTTTGTATTTTTTTTTTTTTATTGCGTATAAATGCAGTTGGATGGTTTCAAAAATTGTTTAAATTTTCATTATTCGTATTTACACGATTGTGCTATTTCGTTCGGTGCTCTTTCAGAACAGTAAAGTTTTTCAAGGCGAATGTTATTTAACTGAGTTCGTTCGATCGATAAATTTAGCGTAACATGTAAAAACTCCTTAAATTTCTCAACTTTAAAACGAGTCCGAGGGCATGATCAGACAAAGAGGGGGATTCGTGAACGCAAAAAGTCAGGTAATTGAGGAAAAATTGATTGGATCGACGAAAAAACAAAATTTCATTGACTTTTCGCAACTAAAAATATTTCAATTTTTTCCGATTTTATTACTATTATTTTTTTTAAGCATAATGATGCTTGTCGAATTCGTATCCGTAATATTCCGGTGACTGATGAACGTATTTGGCGATCGGTAACGGCGGCGGATGAACCGCTGGTCCTACTTTTTTAACAACCGCGTTAAAACCGTTGTGATCGTCCGCCGTGTACTCGACTATCCTCACACTTCCGTCAGGCTCGTTTACGCTGTACGAACCGTGCACGACGTCACCGTCACGCACTTCGTGCTGCGTCTTTACGTCACCGGTATGAGGATCGTGCACTCCGTAATTGAAGGTGTATTTTGGATGAGACTGTTTAACAAAAGAAAAAAATAATTTTTTAAAAGATATTCATTTTTTGGAAGTTTTTTTTTGTATTTTTTTTTTAATTTGACAACTAAAAAACCGATTTTTCGTTTTATAGTTCTCAAATTAATTAGTGTTCATAATTCATTGATTTAGAACCAGCGCTCTGGTCTAGTGGCTGGCGTGCTTGCCTCTGAGCCAGAGTATCGGGAGCTCTGGTTACTGATCCGGACCAAAGCCCCAAGGGGGACTGGCTACTGACCTGGGTCGACCCTGTAATAGGCGAAAGCCTCCAGGCAGGAATAAAATAAATAGATAAAAAAATCATTGAATTATCCGTCGGAGAATTGCTCGTTTTAGTTATTAAATGAGGACATCGGTTTTATTTTTATTTATTTCTCTAAAATCCGAATGCTTTCGATAGAAATATCGTCGTTCAGTTCTCGATTTGGACTCCCTTTTACAAAAAAATCGATATTTTGTATACGTTTTTTAAATTTGATTTGGAGCCAATTTACTTTGAAGTTAATTTAGCGAAAATAAACTTCACGTATTATTTCGTCGATTTATTTTTCTTTGATTGTTGTTCGAGCGATCGAAGATGAAATCGAATTCGTTTTTTATAAGTTATTTTATTTTCAATGGAAACAAAAATGATTCTGGGAACCCAGAGACGCCTGTAGTTCATTTTTTTAATGATCTATCAACACAATATTAAGCCTAGAACCCCACAACGGAGTAATTAGTTATCCCACGAAAATGTCAAATTTCCTTCCCGAATCAATTTTGTAAAATCATTCCTTCTGTTTTATACAGTTTTCACCATTAAATATTTACCGAATGGAACTTTATCATGCACCATTCTCTTCGTTATAAAAAAACGAAGAGAATGGTGTATAATTAAACTTTATTATCGCATACAAGGAACATTTTATGCTAAAGAGAAGATTGGGGTAATTATTTACCTCAGTGTGGAGTTTACATCGGAAAAAATAGATTGTGAGATTCTAGGGTTAAAGGCAAACAAGTAACTTGAAAAAATGACTTCATTTCCCAGCCTCGTAATACGACAATTCTATATTTATTTTATCCTGTACACTAATTCGTAATCTTAAGTCCAAATAATTTATATAATTGTTTATCGAGTATGAAATGAAACGAAAAAATGAAGCGAAACATTTTGAATGACCATTATTTATCCTTAATGATTATGTTCCCAGTGAAATAACAAGGCTGGAACGATTGCATAGTTCATATAATTTTATCATAGTATATACAATATTGTAAAGCGAATAAAATGATACGACAAAATTATGTCAACTGTACGATCGTTCGTATCTACTGGTTTGATTATAATATCTATGTTACGTGAAATGTGAACAAAATCATAATGTGATAATATTATTTGAACAATGCAATCGTTCGTGGCTAACAATTTGATTTCGTGCTGTGTACATAATCATTGAAGTTCAATTATAATCTCGAGTGCTTAATTCTATTTTTTATATGTATTTCTTCATAAACGTAAAATTACATATATTTGTGAATATATGTATATATATATATATATATATATATATATATATATATATATATATATATAATAAAATTAAGTAAAGTAAAATAAAATTATGTAAAGTGTGCAATTTTTCGTATCCAGCAATTTGATTCTATATTACGTGCTATTATCTTTATAAACTGTTGTAATTTCAAATGTTTGATTCCATTTTTTGTTGGATTTCTTCACGATTTAACGATTACATACATTTCTCAGTGTATTGTTCGATTGTGAAATTGGATTTGAAGAAATTGGCAAGAGAAACTCACGTAATAATCGTGATCGTCACCGCCGGTGTGGTGCTCGTAATGCTCGTGATGTTGATCCTCCAGCGCATGGGCATGATGAAGCTCGTGACCGATCGCGTCCGCGTGATATGGCGATGCCGATACCGAATGTACCGGTACAGCGACAGTTGGTGAAACATGGTGACTCAGAAATTCATTTGCCGATGCAAAACCATCGTAACCCGTGTAGTCGGGATAATAATTGCCGTGATCACCGTTGTGACCGATTAGAACTGCACCGCTCCACGCGATGCAAATTGCAACAAAGATACTCGAAATCTGTGAATTTTTCACCCAAATTTTTTCAATCATACGCCCAAATATTTTTTTTTTCCCGCCACGATTAAATGTTAATTCTATGCAATATATTTCAAAGCTTTGCGATATTCTTATCAGGACAATTTTAACAAACAAATTGTTAATCGTCTATTTTAAATGAAATTCAATTAAATTCGATCGTGGACCAAAATTCAATGCTGCTGGAAATCAGCCAAAGAATATTTGCCCGTCGATACTTTCTTCTTAATTTTCCGGAGGTATTGTCTCGTACAACTATTTTAACGTAACCGTTGAACGTGATTCTATTTAGCTGAGAGTCAGAGGTAACACGTTTTTCATTCTGAGCCCACTTTAATTAAAATCAATAACCGTTCGAACAGGAAATAGTAATAATTTCAATAGAAAATAAATCGTTTTACCAATTATTATTGAAATAGAAAAACATTGAGTCACGTTTCATTTACGCGATCTGTTTACGTAACGTTAATTATTTCTCGTGCCGATTTATACCGTAGAAAAAAAATCGATAGAAAATTATCAAGAAATTTCACTTTGGAATGATTATTATTATGACTTTTATTAATAGCTATTTCAATAAATTGTCACACGTGCTGGTTCAACAAAACTTTTCGACTTTCGTAGAACTTTTTCTTTTTTAAGTAACTGACTGTCATTGAAAAAACTGACGGATGTCATTAAAATGACACTAATTTTAGAATTTCTTGCTGATGTTTGCACGGTTAATATTCCCGGTGAGAACGTAGATATAGAAGCGCGTTTGTCGTTACACACGCATTGTGAAAGTACGTCAACACAAATACTCTGAAATAAAAACACTTATTCCTAAGTCAGACACTGTTTCTGCAGTTTTATTCTTGGCTATATTTACGTGTTCGTGTTAACATGTGTCTATGAAATACCTGCGATGATCTGGAATTTACATATGTGCGAAGAAGACTTGGGCAAGCACTATTTTGAAAAATATGAAACAATCGAAATCGCTTCCTCTACAAAAAGCAATTTTCTTTCTCAATCTTCTTGTTGATTCAGCAATTCTCTGACATTTCATTCAAACTACTTTATTCTACAATTCACAATCCTTATTTTATGAGAGGAATCAGGTAATCACCCGTAGAATTAAAAATTAGAACAGCGTATATAAAAATGCTCGAGAAAATAAAGTACTTTTGAATTATTTAACAAGAGAAACCAGTTTAGGAGGCTGAAATTTTGGTGTTTTTCGTGAATTTTTTTTAACAGGGAAGGAATAATCAGAATTTGTTTAAACTTGGAGGATATTTTATTCATGTTTTGAAGTACACTTTGTAATTTTTTCAAGTCATTTCCGCCGGAAATAGTGGAGTTAGAAGCTGCTGTCCATGGACGACTTTTTTTCAACTGGTGGGCATTCTAGCTCAAAAAGTTATTGACCAATCGTTCTGAAAATTTGTGTGAATATTCTTTATTCAATTACAATCTATATGAACCTAACTCCGGGATGATATTATTATTAAAAATATTTTTTTTAATGCAAAAAAGGTGAAAAAACATGGTATAAAAACATGACATTGTGTTCAAACACCTCAAAAACATGCAATTTTCAACTTTTTTGATCACAATTAGGTTCATATTCTTAAGAAATATGTTGTTAACGAAAAAAGAAAGTTGTAATAATTACAGACAAAAATTGTGACTTCAGGAATGCCCACCAGCAAAAAACTCGGATAGCGATCGTCCATGGGCAGCAGCTTCTAACTCCACTATTTCCGGCGGAAATGACTTGCAAAAATTTCAAAGTGTACTTCAAAACATGAATAAAATATCCACCAAGTTTAAACAAATTCTGATTATTCCTTCCCTGTTAAAAAAATTCACGAAAAACACCAAAATTTCGGCCTCCTAAACTGGTTTCTCCCGTTAATGAATCCATTGACAGCTCTGTCGTCTGCTAGCCCGAGGCTCGCCGAGTCATATTATCTCTGAATAAAACTTTTCGCGGTGGTGGGGGTAAAAATGTCATGTCTTTTTTTTTTAATTAGGTGTGCAAGTAGAAACTCGTTTTTTTGGTTCAAACTCAACTTTATCGAAAATATACTCGTTACAAAGATGAATAATCGAAATATTCGCTATTACTATCTATGGTCTTTTGCCATTTATCAGATTTTCATCCAGTAAAACTTGAAGTTCTTCGTCTTCAATTTTTTTTACTGCACGCGGACGTGGATCGTCCTTAAGATTAAAATTTCCATCACGAAATCTTGCAAACCACTTTTTTACTGTTGAAATGACTCACAGAATGTTCACCCAAAGTCGAATTAATCAATTCCATAGCTTGAGCAGCATTTTTTTTCATTTGAAAACAGAATAGAATGCAGTGGCATAAATGTTGCTTATCGACATCCATCTCTTATAAAATTGATACACACGAAATGACAGTTCGTAAATGACTGAAACTTATGTCATAAAAACAGCAATAACTAAGCTACATATATCCAAAATGGCTGGCGAATTGGATGCGTTCAAGTATATTTTTTAATGCAACCAACTTCAGAGCCGAGTTTATACTTGCACACCTATTATAAATATATAACCACACATATTTAGCGTCGATTTCCTCGTGGCTTGTGACGTATTAAGAAAAGAAATGCCTGCACTTGGTTAAACTTCTTTGACAAGACGTGTTTGAAATTCATGACAAAATATGCCAAAAATTCTTTATTTATTTCTAGAAATCTATCACAGAACAATGAAGCTTAGCCCGGGTTAAAAGAACCTCGACTTTTGAGAGTTCGTACATATTTCTTTCGAAAATAAAGAAAATGGAACTCAATTAGACCTGAAACGCGTTTATAAATCTGCATGATTTTTTTTAAGGATAAAATGTGCGTGGAAAAATGGTCTCAACCGATCGAACACAAACACGAAATAATTGAATCACTATTCGAATAAGCAACAATATTTCTCGGTCTGGAAATTTAGATGTTTGATTCATTTAGCGATCCCGATTTGAGGTACAACGATTATTTTTTCGCGGTAGTGAGAATGTACCTTGAACATGTTGTCTTCACGTTTATGCGCTGTCTACGTATTCACGTGAAGAGCGCGAAGACACTGATAGCCATCATCCCTGTTCTATGGGCTTATATCCATCCTCCCACTCGCATCCGAGAGGTAACCGCGTTTCGTTCCGGTAAATAGACGTATGTGCCCAACTATTTCTTTAGATGTGTACACAAGTATGAGTCTCCTCCTCCCACGAGAATTTTTTCAATTATTTCGCAGCAGTAGCCGCAAACTCATCAAGGTTTTCGGTGCGTGTGAGTTGCACCATCATTTCCCAGGAAAAAAAAGGAACGAATTATAAGAATTTCAGAAGATTAGGGTTTGAGAAGTTTTTTTAACCAAAATAAAACGGCAACTATTAATTTGACGTGATTTTTTACCATTATCTTTTATTTTTCTTCAAATTTATATCCTTTGAGTAACATTCCGAATTCTTCGATAACAATTCCACTCGAGAATGTCCTTGCTCTTTGAAAACCTCTTTGGATCAATCTCTGAAGTTTTCGAAAGCAAAACATTCGTCAGATGTCATGGAGGTACGTTTGTTGCCGTTCGGTCTTGTCTATTGGCTCTTCTCCTTAGTCAAATCTACTCCGAAGCTGTTGAACATTGAGTGGGTACTTTCGTCTCTCCATTGATTTTACTCGCGTGTCACCTCATCGCAAAGCTGTGAAAGTTTCGAAAGGGTAGGATAAAACTTTTGGATATTGGAAGCCTTTTCTCTTCGTCTCTTTAAACTTCGTAAATGTGGCTCTAAGTAAGAATGTTTTGTCTTGTTACGAAAAACAGTAGGGGAGGGCCGGGCAAAGTGGAACACCCGGGCAAAGCGGAACACCCCGCCCCCCAAAAATGAAATTTCTTTTTTTCCGTGGAAAACTGAAAAATTCGATCATTTGACTCAGGACATGCGTTGAAAAAGTAGTATTCATTGAAACGACTGATATTTTTAATGTAAAAATTAAAATATACGAATTAATAAAAAAATGAATATTCAACGAAAATTTGTGCGAACAAAAATTTCTTTTACTGTAAAAAGGAGATGTGAATATCTGACTAGCATAAGAACACTACTAACAGTGCTGTAAGCATGTTTGAAAATTATTAATTGTTCATTATACTGATGCAAAATGTTTTATTTTTTTATTTTCTTGCTCCTACTCGTGTTTTCTTTGGATATTAATGAAAAAAAATCTGTTTAAAATTGAACTCAATATTGCTCAATATTTAGAGGTGACTCTCTTGACTTTTATTCATGTTCTAATGTTTTTAGGTTTTTTTTAATATCCTTTTTTAAACTTTCTTGCTCCCTCTCGTGCATGGCTTTTTAAGATATTGATAAAAACCAAGTTCTGTTAAACAGTAAGCTCTATTTTCAGAGGTGTCGCACCCAACTTTTATTTTTATTTTTCCAATCGCACGATTTTACAAATTTTTATTTTCGGGCACCTACTAGGTTTTCCTTTAGAGATTGATCGTGTAAAAATTCTGGCCAAAAATGTCCATAATTCATTAATTTTCACAGGTGTCCGTATCGACTGCGATATGATTATTTGATGCCAATTTTGAGATCGTTTTATTGGCATCCTCCCACAAAATCTGTTGAACAATACAAGACTGTATAGAATTTTTTTCATAAAAAAATGCATGACATATTCCGTCGTCTTTACAACGCCAAAAATAACACGTCACTCGAGGGACGAGGACTCGACGGATGTGAAGTAAAAATACCATGAAAAAAATTAAACCATTTGAGAATGGTTATCGCAAAAAAAAGCAAAAACGAAAAAAAATTTCCATGATTTTTAACAATGGTTTAAAAATAGAGTTACAAAAAGCCCGGACTTTTTATGTTCGTTTGTTTATAAATAAAAAAATTGATGGATAAAAATCAATGATTTGGGACAGCTCTATAGCGAGACTAATGACAGGGAGAATATCGAAGAAAAAAATCGATTATTTCGAAAAATTTGATGGGAGGGTATCATCAAACGAAATTATTACGAGTAAATAAATAAATTTAAAAAAAGTCAAAATAGGCATCTCCAAAATGTTAAGAATGAAGCTCATTTCTTAACGGGACTTTTATTTCAGCAATACTGGAAGAAAACAGATTAGGTCGCACGAAAATTTTTTATAATTATTTTTCAACAGAATTTGTCTTTCATCAATATGTAAAGAAAACATGAGAGGAAGCAAAAAATTAAAAAAAAATGGTGTTTTTAAATAGAAAACATTTCTAAACAATCAAAACATCAATAAAAGTCGAAAGAGTCGCCTCTAAATATTGAGCAATTGAGCTCATTTTTTAGCACAGATTTTTTTCATCAAAATCCAACGCAAGAAAATAAAAAAAAAACAATTAATAATTTTTTAACATGTTTACAGCACTGTTAGTAGCGTTCTTATGCTAGCCAGATATTCACATCTCCGTTTTGCAGCAAAAGAAATTTTTGACCATACAAATTTTCGTTGTATATTCATTTTTTTTATTAATTAATATATTTTAATTTTCATGTTAGCAATATCAGTCGTTTCAATGAATACTACTTTTTCAATGCATGTTCTAAGTCAAATGATCGAATTTTTCAGTTTTCCACTGAAAAAAGAAATTTCACTCTGTTCGGGGGAATGTTCCGCTTTGCCCGGGTGTTCCACTTTGCCCGGTCCTCCCCTACAACACTTTTGAAAAATTTATCTATCTTTCGTAAGAGGAGAAAAAAAAAATACATTCTGCAATGCAATTTGTGCGTAACTGAACTTATCCCAAGATTTATTTCGTCGCCCTCGATCTTTATCGCTCACTTTGAATGCAAGTAGAGTTACGGACATATCGCGGGTTCAATTGTTGCCCAATTCTCACCTCAACACTTAAATTTCACTGATTGTTCTCTCCTCCATGCAACTGCTATTGGGAACAAATTGAATGGTAATGTTTCCTCTTTCGTCAAAATGAGTTTTTGTCAAAATCGTTTCTTTTTTCACCCAAGAATTCTTGTTGATATACCGTTGTAATTTGAAAATAATTATACTTGAGTGTAGGTGCATTAAGGGAAATGTTATTTCGGTTCATTCCTCAGAATATAACGAATTTATATATATATATATATATATATATATATATATATATATACACACAAACGTAAATACTATTAAGTGTATGAATGTAAATGTTTTTACACCCAGAGACAAACCCAGAGCCAGAAAATTGTATCAGTCAAGCTTATAAAAACTCAAAGCCTCTTACAGCCTTAGATCACCCGTAAGAGATTCAGTCCATTCTTAAAAAGTGTAAGAAATTAGTGGTAACAAGTTCGACAACAAATTTAGGAACCCAACTTTGAGCTATTTCTATTTATAAACAATTTCTAAATTAGTTAAATGGATCCTTCTAAAACTTGTTGATTCCATTATGTCAGTTTTTACCAAACAGAATTTTATCCGAAAAAACAATTGCATTTTGAAATTCGTATCCCTGAAAAACTGTGTTACAATTTCTGAGGCTGTTTTCTATATTTAATAACTTTCAATTAAAAGTTAATGATTTTCGAAAACATTTATTTTTCATTTTTCCATTCGAATTCCATTCATTTATTGCACGTTAATGTTACCATTACACTTTGGGTGGATTTCGAAATGCTTCAAAATTCGTGGACGAAATCAAACGGAATCACGCACTTCGAGCCACAAATGAAATTTATTCGTACATGCGAAGGACTAATTTTTTCATGGTAGTTGTGATAATTAGGAGCATCACGGAATATATTGAAAAATAAATTTTTTAATATATTTATTAAAAAATTAATTACATCTGAAAAAAATGTATCCCGGACTACAAAAATGTAATTCGAATGTAGATCCTCAAAAATAATGATATTTTTTGCGAGAATCTCAAAGTTACAACTTATATAAAAAAAAACACTCTAATTGGAACTTCATCAACCGTCTCAAAATATCTTCTGAACGTTAGTTTCATCTTCAAACTCCTTTTCATAACAATTTTTGTTGTCCTGTCTTGCATATTTACCAAATAATTAAATCTGATTAGACTAAAAAAAAAACATATGAATCGCATTTATTATTCCCTTTGTTTGTTTTATCGAAGTGTTTTGATGCGACCGAATTGTGTCACGAAATTCTTCAAGTATAGAAATATTTCGTATTCTCGATCAAGCCGCTCGACTCGGTTCACCGATATTGCATTTTTCGAAACGAGATTTCCGCAAAAGAGATTTCGTAGCCTCCTCGCGGCGGTAGAAAATCATAGCTATGTGCAGACAAATATCTAGAAGCATATAACGTATGAAAGAGCTGAATTCATATGTACCAACGAAAATGCACTATCGCTTTCTTTGACGAAACTACGCGATGCGTAGCCTTATATTACTTCGCTCGCGTCTTTGGTAACTCACTTTTACTATAACATCAAGTATACGTGTATAAACACAGACTTTTGCGATTCCTCATGGTGTTTATATATGCTGGATTTGTTGGATAATGACTGTACACGTACCTCAATACACATATGTATTTAGTCCTGAAAAAGGATTTCGTAAACACAATGCATCGTATATGCTGCATAAACACACGTCTCTGGTGAGCCGTGAGAGTTCGTAAACTTTATTACTCGTACAGGATCCTTCAAAATCGATAGATTATGCTTTATAATAAATTTAAATGATTTAGGAGAAACGTAACTATCATTTTTGTGCTTGTCGTCTAAAATTCGTTGGCCAATTGTCGAGGCATTAATAAAAATGTGCAAACTTTCAAATTAACTCATTTGTAAGCTTCGATATTTTTCATTGTAAATAATGTTGAGGTATTCATTTTGAACATGTTTTTTTTTTTTCAATAAATTGAAAGGTTTCCGTTTGTATGATTGTAACAGCAATGTGAAATAGTTTAAGTTACACAGTTGAACTCTTGCACAGTTCTTACAATTGAATTACAGTTCGTAAAATAAAAATAATTATTACATAAAGCATAAATTTGTCGTTGTATAAGAATTTTTAAACATATTTTATTCAGTTACCGATTCAATGAAACATTCACTTTTTTTTATGTAATTCTTTTCATTGAAGAACTTCTGTGTACTAAAAAAAAGAAGGATAGCAGTTTTAGTCGTAATGCTACGACGCCGATTCGTCCATCAACGAGCGCTACGTGCGGTCTGCTTTTCGTCAGCTTATGGAACATTATTTTTCCTGCATAAAACAGAGCGTAGATGTACATCATAGGTATTTCAATTTTTTATTAACTCAGTCATGTGAAAAAAAATCGTTAAGTATACACCGCATATTTTGAATTAACTCATATTTACACAATCAAACATATACACATACGTACTCGTTGAAAAAATTTCGACATTTTCGCCTCTATTCATCACATTTTTCGTGTTTTTGTCGACAGACGAAAAATTATGAAAAGGGAGGAGAATAAACACACTGTAATTTTGTGCTTCGTCGTCCAAATATTAAGCCATACAAACGGGACTTCCAATACACGAGAGTCGTTTTTTTTTCTCAGTCAATCGAGCTCGTATGTCTCATTAGGGTACCAACATAATACATATATTTCTAAATATAAAAATGAGAGTAACTAAATTAGGAAGATTTTTTATCGATCTTTCGAATTGGCCTAGACCCGGAATAACAATTTGAATATTCAGCATTTTTCTTTTAATCTCTGTATATAGAATTGTATGAGAGATAAAAAAGGTTGTCTGCTCGTCTGTACGTTAGACTGCTGATTACTTGATGAGAACTACTCAACGAATTTCAATAAATATTTCGTAGACAGAAGGCTCGTAATGCCAAATGCGATTAAATGAGATTCTATTCCAAAACAAAATCAGTTATGCAACAGAAATGAAGGAAATCAGTCTTAATTTTGAAAATATGCCAGAAATCGATGAACGAAGAAAAATGTATAATCCAAGCGCTATTTTAAGGGGAATTGGAGTACGAATCAAATGAGCATCCGTTGGACTCTCTACTTCAAATATACAAAAAGTAATTAGTTTGTAAAATAGCCATGATGACAAGTTTCGAAACAATTTTTTTTTCGAGACCTCATTTTGACATATTTTGATCCAGAAACGCCGTTTTTTTCAAATTTCATTTGTCCTGACACAACTTCAAAAAACCACTTCTTTGAGTGCTCTTTGAAAATTCGTTAGAAAACAAAGACACTATTGCAAGCTTTTCGAAAATCTCGTTTTTTGAAATATCAGCATTTCTTTTTTTACTATTTGATTGCAAATAAAAAACAAAATCAAATTAATTCCATTGCCAAAAGAGATTCAACTCCTACATGGGGACAAATTGGTCCAGGCCAAAATCGACTTGTGGCTGGCGTTCTGTTTTCTCGTCGATTTGAGGGTTTCTCAAAGAGGGGGGGGGGGGGGGGGGGGTAATTTAAGTTGAATCCATTTTGGTTCGTACACCAAATGGCAACCTTTTATACCCTCTGATTTTAACGGGAGAAACCAGTTTAGGAGGCCGAAATTTTGGTGTTTATCGTGAATTTTTTTAACAGGGAAGGAATAATCAGAATTTGTTCAAACTTGGTGGATATTTTATTCATATTTTGAAGTACACTTTGTAATTTTTTCAAGTCATTTCCGCCGGAAATAGTGGAGTTAGAAGCTGCTGTCCATGGACGATCGCCATCCGAGTTTTTTGCTGGTGGGCATTCCTGAAGTCACCATTTTTATCTATAATCATTACAATTTTCTTTTTTCGTTAACAACATATATCCTAAGAATATGAACCTAATTGTGATAAAAAAAGTTGAAAATTGCATATTTTTGAGGTGTTTCAACACAATGTCATGTTTTTATACCACGTTTTTTCACCTTTTTTGCATCAAAAAATATATTTTTAATAACAATATCATCCCGGAGTTAGGTTCATATAGATTGTAATTGAATAAAGAATACTCACACAAATTTTCAGAACGATTGGTCAATAACTTTTTGAGCTAGAATGCCCACCAGTTGCAAAAAACTCGTCCATGGACAGCAGTTTCTAACTCCACTATTTCCGGCGGAAATGACTTGAAAAAATTACAAAGAGTACTTCAAAACATGAATAAAATATCCTCCAAGTTTAAACAAATTCTGATTATTCCTTCCCTGTTAAAAAAAATTCACGAAAAACACCAAAATTTCAGCCTCCTAAATTGGTTTCTCCCGTTAACGCTACAGACGTTTAAAAATCGATTTGGGCTCAATTTGTCTTCATGTAGGAACGGCGTCAGAAAATTGACTTTGTTTTTTTTTTCAACATAAATATGTCTTGTGTGTTCAAAAAGCGCGCGTTTCAGAGATTGTGTGTAGCGTAACCGTTTCTGGCAGCCTTGTCGGTCGAAAAGCGCGTGTTCTTGAGCGCCTCCGTGGCGCATGCTGAAGTATAGTGGCATGTGGCAGCCTTGTGTGCTTGTGTGTGAGAAGGGCGCATTTGTCATTCGGCAAAAAAGTCGTTTGGCAAAATTGACGAACGGGTATGCTGTGCATACTGCCCAAAGGGAAACAACTTGAAGTTGTTTCCCTTTCCAAATATTTGCCCTTCCTGCAAATTACCAAGATGAGACTTGTATCGAACGCTTTTATGCATAAAATGTAAACCAATCGCTTCAAAAATATTTTCAACAATCTGTCAGTCATTTTGTTATTTTTTACGAGTAAATAAAAGCGATACTTCCTCCAAGAAACGTTTGTGTGGTGTTTTATTCGATGCTTGCTTCGGCTTTGAAATATTAAGATGTAAAAATACCGTGAGTTCACCCCTTGTAGTTTTGTACAAGAAATGTTAAAATTGGTTTACTATCATTGTTTTCTTATAGTTTCATATTTAAACTTTATGGAACAACCGATTTATTTGAAAAAAAATCAAGAATATATAAAACATTTCAATTTTAAGCCATGCGTGCAATTTCTCAAAAAATGAATTACACTTTTTTTTTAAATGTCAACTACGGGGAAACTAATCATTTTTTTTGTATTGAGTCTTAGATCATTCGATTAGTCAGGATTTGTACTATTGTTTTAAAAAAAAAGTCCCTCAAAAATATTGATTCTACACAAAGTTATGAGCTCGCAAAGTGGCCGGGAACAAATCGTCTCCGTGTAGAAACGATGGGGTAGAAAAAAGTCATGTAGGAATCTAGGGTTAATAATTAACTTTAATAATTAACGAGAATGGTGTCGTTTTTTACTTGCACCGTTGGAAACCATAGCATTTTTCACCGGATAGATAATTTGAATAATCGAGAAGCATTTAGACGAGTAAATAAGATTGTGAATTGCGAGTAATTTCTGGGTTTGACCAAAATATTTCTCAACACTCGATACCGAGACTGAAGACGTGGCAAAATAAAACGAACCTTGCAAAATGACATCGTGCGAAATCTGAACGAGACTCTTTTTACGTGGTTGCCTACGTATATATTTGTGAGAAGAGTTGAAACGTGCCCGGATCCTCGGGATCTGGAGCATTACCCGAGCGAACGCTAAACCTCAGGTTGTATTTATTCTACGCTCTCTTTTGTCGCGATCTCAGATTTTCCCGTATCAGCTGGTTTTAGTGGATTCTGCATCACACAATCCATTGAAACCAGAATACGGTCACGTGGATTGGATCGCTGCACGGCAATGGACCGCTTAAAGGTTTCATCGATCTCGTGACCGAATCACTACCGTTCAATACCATAGAAAAATAATACTATTACAAGATTACTGCGTATTATTTGTAATTTATATACTAGAAACTCCAGATCGGATCGAACGAAGCGAAATATTTTTATTTTTCGTTATTTCACTCTGGAGAATTAATGACCAAAAAAAATTTGGAAATTAGTAGATACTTTTACAAAATAAGAGTAAAATCAAATATAAAACCAAATACTTTTTTTTGTGGCAAATTTATCATTATTAATGTGTTGACAAAAAATCGAAAGAATAATCGTTGATTTGAATTTTTCTAAACATCATATTTGAAAAATTGTTTAATAAGGTTATTAAATAAAAGTAAATAAAGATAAAGTAATAAGTAATAAATGTTAATTTAATAAAGTTTAAACAAATATAAAAGTAAATAGTTTTTTGTGTCAAATTTATTATTTATTTATTATTTATATTAAGCTTTTTAAATTTGATGAATGGAGCCACTTGTTATGGACTCTGCAGAGTTCAACTCCCCGCAGAGTCTGGCTCATTAATTTAATAGGCTAAAAACTTTTCAATGGCATCGTCTATGTCGCTATTAGACACCTTGTATCCTCGTATAACTTACAATATATCGTGTGTTCTTATAAGTACTAATTATCCCGTCTTTTGTATTCGTCATGAGAATTTGTCAATGGTATCGTATTTCCTTGTCGACGTAGTAAATGAATATTCTCTGAACTCCGGCGTACGGGTCGTTTCCTGTTAAATTAATGAGGCATAATAATAAAAGACACGTCTGAATGAATTTAAAAAGGGAATAAAAGCGAAAAAAGGCTTAACAAAAAACGTACACCTTTTTGTCCAGCTAGCCGCTTTTATCTTTGACATTGTAGTGTAAAAGAGAAAATAGTCAGATGAAGAGTATCTCTAATTAACGAGTAGAATCAGCGTGACTTTTTGATCAAAGCATTTATAAAAATAGAGGATTTTTTTTTGGTTTCATTTATATCGAGCCAATTAGAGATTAAATTGAATACATTTTGTTCAGATTATTGTTAGTCGAAACTAGTCGTGCTAAAATTTGAAAAGAAAAAACGAATATATAAAAAACATGAAACCATTTTGTAGGCCGATCCAGAATCAGTGATTTTGGCTCTAAAATATCGTTTCACACAACTTGAGTTTGTTTGTTTTTTTTTACTGACAAAACCACAGCTGAAAATCTCAAAAAGTTCTTAGCCCTAGAAATCCCACAACGGGGTAATTAGTTACCCCACGAAAATGTCAAATTTCCTTCCCGAACCAATTTTGTTGAACCATTTCTTTCGTTTTATAGAGTTTTCATCATTAAATATTTACCAAATACGACTTTATCATGCACCATTCTCTTTGTTATCAAAAAACAAAGAAAATCGTATATAATTAAATCTTATTATCACGCACGAGGAACATTTTATACTAAAGAGAAGATTGGGCTAATTATTTACCCCAGTGTGGGGTTTACGTTGGAAAAAAATAGATTGTGGGGTTCTAGAGTTAATCACAAAATTAAACTTTTAAAGTAATTACATGTATGTAGATATAGTTCAAGTTGACAAGGAACGTTGTGAATTTTGTTTGTTCGCCTTTTTTGATGGAGGGAAATCATAGATGGTCTTGGATATGTGTGTACACGTCCTGGGTGTGGAAAGCAGCAGCAGCAGCTCGCGAAACGACTCGTCGCTATAATATATCTCGCGTACTCCCACGCTCGATACACCGTGAGTCTCGTACATGTTATATCCTCTTCTCGGATCTCTCTATCTTTATTTAACCTCCCTCATCTCTTTTTTATAATACAACTGTGACGCAGGGAGAGAGAGAGAGAGTGAAAGAGTGAGATAATCCTATATGTCGCGGGACTCATGTCAATCCAAGCCGTAAAGTTGTTGCTATACTACTCCACTAGCCGAGTTATGCAATGCATTGTTTACGAGCTGCCATTTCAATACAATCATGTGAATTCGGTACTGATGCTACAAGAGGGCTTCGCGTACATCATGAGGCTTGGAGCACACATGGGGTCTCGATAGATCTCGTGAGTGTAGCCACCAACGAGATACACAAAACTTCTCCCACATTACCTGCTTAGGATGAAAAGGACCTAAAACCCACATTTTAACAAGCGTGCAAAACTTGTGCTACACCATTTCAGTTTTATACCTTTTTTTAAAGGCAGGACGTGTGCGATTCTCTATACCATCAGAGAAATGTCTCAACGCCTATCCTTGGAACACCAATTCACATTCAACTCTCTCAATTTATTTCCCTTTTTGTGACTCTTGCATTTGTACTCATACGTACATAAACTCCTTACTCTCATACTCAATCCCCGTATACGAATGACTCCAGAATTTTGAGGCCTCGAACTCGAGAACACCATTTGTGTCTTTTCAGTTGTGGGATTCGGTCGAACAATTTCCTGAAGAGTTCAAGCCTTAGATTCATAAAATTTCGATACGTAATTCACGTGAATCCAGAAAGTCATGCATTCAGGTTTTTTTTTATCTCGGAGAGCGTCGTTTCAAAGTCGTTCACGCAATTGTTTTCTTCTATAAAATCCGTCATTTACCTTTGGCATAATTTCGTTTGTAAAGGTAAAAACATTTCTTTTTATTCGTGTCAAAGATGCAGGCGGAGAAGTCACTTAATTTTAATATTTTGGAGGACTTTTCGTTCTAGCGTAACGAATGTTAGAATTAAAGTAACAAATATGAGGTATATTAATAATAAATCGTATTCTGTATCAGTAAAATTGAGAATTCCTTCGTAATATCAAGGCTCTATCAACATAATTAATTTTTCGGCTTAAACGTACCGCGTGAAAGTCACACGGTTGCCTGAATACAGTACATATGAACATGTGCCATAGCGCAAGTAAATCTCCACATAATGGTTTATCGACTAGAGGGAATCTCTGTCCGGAGTTCACGCATCTTTATTAGACTTGTATTTACACGACTTCATCATATCCCGTATAATCTTGCAACGCATATATCGCCTTGAAACGCCGTCGCTCAATGTCCGCAATTTCGAGGTCTCTTTTCATACATCTTTCATTACAATTGCGAGCGATGTAAATTTACATGTACAAAAGAAACGATTAAAAAAACTCACAATTGTACCACACCGTGAAAAAGATGATGAAAAAAAAAAAAAAAAAAACAAGCATCATGAAAATTCTCGACGAAAGATTAGCTAACGTTTCTGTATGAGTCATATTCTATATTATCACTTAATAATTCATCGATGTGCAATTTTCCGTAGCGTCGTTTGCGAAACCCTCAATTTTTTTAGATCTATTCAGAACGATCTTTTAATTATTATTATTGTCTCCTTGATCTTAATGATATTTCATGCAAATATTTGCAAAAAAGTGAACTATTGTTGTTGAAACCCTCAATTTCTTTCGATCTATTCAGAACGATAGTTTAATTATTATTATTGTCTTCTTGATCTAAGTGATATTTCATGCAAATATTTGCAAAAAAGTGAACTATTGTTGTTGAGGAAAATTATGAAAAATACTTGAATTATTCCGATTAATATTTTGACGGGAAAAATTTTCAGAAATCACTTTGTTCCTTATTTTTCCGGGTCACCGATGAGAAAAAAATTTGACATACCCCGAAAGATTGTTATTCGTAATATTTCAATATTTCTTACTACATTTTAGAGTATTTTTGATATAATCGATTGAGCTAATAAATGGCAAAATTGCTTCATTTATTTATGTAATTAATTAACGCTCTTCTTCACATGCTCTCGTTTTGCACAGAATCCTCACGATAGAAACTCGATATTACCTTTTCGCAAGGATCCATTACGTCAATGGCGAAGTTGGTGGCTTCGTAGATGCAGCATGCATCTAAGCCAGCATGAGTAAATCGTCTACACCTTAGACTATTGAGCGCTGTTTTCATTAAGCAAGTATCTCGTTCCCACGACTCTGACTTAGTTAGTGCAACGTATACATCAACTGAACCACATCCCTTGCACTTCACTCAAATTTCTGCGTCTTATTCCCTCTTCGCACACTCGTTTTCTCTTTCGCTTTTCTTCATTAGTATTTTGTCTGCGGAATGGAACGTAATTTAATATTCATTGATCTAACTTGATGTTTATATATAATCAAACTCCTTTGACCAAACGAACGTCAAACCGAATTCTTATTTCTACTAAATATACACTGAGCAAAAAGTTTAGTTGAATTTACTTCAGCGTATTGCCTATACGCTGAAACTCTACATGTCATCCATTCCGAAGCCATAAACTATAGTAACGATTAAATACATTCGACGTATTTCACGAAGCCATTTAAATGACTCAACTAATTTCATTTCTCAGTGTATGGATTATCATTTTGAAATTTGCAAATACTCGCTCAACCCCTCGAATAGATTGCCTCTACCATCTTCCGTATGACTTCATACAAAATTGTTAAGCTATACAAGCAAATTCGTGTTCATTAAATGGCAAATTTGTGTGAATTAATTTCATTTTTCAGTGTATGGATTGTCATTTTTTAATTTGCAAATACTCGCTCAACCCCTCGAATAGATTGCCTCTGCCATCTTTCGTATGACTTCATACAAAATTGTTAAGCTATACAAACAAATTCGTGTCATTACGTATTCATAGATTTGACGGTTTCGAGTCTTTTCACTCGCTAACTGTTTATCGCTCAGAAAACGAACGTATCTATCGATCGCTGGTAAGAGGCTTTACTCGGTGTACGCATTCAGAAAATTCCTCTCATTAGATACGCGCATCGCTCCGCATGAAATTGTCCATAGGATGTTGGTTATCACGAAGCTTGTATTTATTCCCAAGGATTAATACAATTTGAATAAAAGTTCAAACCATTCATCGAAATGAGTCGTTTGAGTTTTCATCACGTTAAGATTTTTTCCGAAAATCTTAACGTTTGACTCTGCAGTTTCCTCGAAAACTATCAGTGCAGTCACGTTACGACTTTCGGAGAAAATCTTAACGTGATTGCACTGAGAGTTTTCGAGGAAACTGCAGAGTCAAAGACATAATCACGTGAGTCTCTGTGTCAACTGGGCGCAGAAATATTTGAATAAAGTAGCTCACATGCGCAGTAAATTATTTTTGAACTATCACTTCGTGCAGATCGTAGGAACTACGGAATGCCTCGAAAATTTCACGATCTAATTAGTGAATTTTGATATTTAATAAAATATTTCAAACGCAAGCTGTTACACTGCTTTTACTATTTCACTAGTTGAATTAGTCTATATATAAAAATCATTTTACCTGGAGGTGAAAAATGACAGAAAAAAAATGGACGGAGTAATCGGAGCGTGACGGATTTAGGCCAATGGTGGTTGAACTCGCGATTGCACAATTTTTCACTCGCGTTTTCATATTTCATTGAGCAAAATATTTGTTCGATGAATTCTCGACTGATACGATGAGCTTTATTGTGGAACGTTAGAGTTATTTGAGTACAATACATCAGTAATTTATTTTCGACATTTTTATCGAGATTCATTACGTTTTATTCCTGGACATTTTTAACGAGGCTAATTCCCTGGAGAAATAAAAATTAAATTCATGATATTTCACGTTTTTCTACATCTCATTGTGTGTTTTACGGACGAAGAAAAATATATTTGATTTTCATAAATTCGGAGATACATATGACGGAATAGAAATTTCGTTATTATTATTCAAGCTAGTCGAGTTCATTAATCCTTCGAAGAGAAGTCGCAAAAAAGGCTCGGGGGTGTAATGAGCTGCTTTGTAAGCCCATAGAAAAACGTCCATCCATATGATCCATGTTGATGCTAGGGTGATAAAGAAAATATGAACGAGGAGGACAAATCTCATTACGTGAAGCAACTTTTTCCAATAACATTTCCCAGTGCAATCAATTGTTTTTTTTTTCCATCTGGCATTGTGAAAATAGTTCTCTCTTCTCCATTCCGGGATTATTATTGCGCAAAAAGAAATATTGGTCTTCGTTATTTCTTTAGGCCTTCTCCGTATTTGTCACTCCCAAATTCTTTCGTGGACAAAAGAATTTTATTTTACCGTTTGATTGAATATAAAATCACGTGTTTCATCAATAACAGAGCTTCATAAAGAGATTATACCTGTTGGCTATTGTGACTTGAATTGTCATCGGTATTTTATTCAAAATTTCGTAATTATTGTTAAATTGTTGTTGAAGCGATCATTCATTTGAAATAATGTACGTTTGAGATGAATATTAATGATGGAAAATCGCATTGACGCGTTTTTTTTATTTTGCAAGTAACACGTACAGTTAAATACTATAGTTGCGAGCTCAATGCTCAATGTCGACAGGTTGAGTTTCTTGAACATCACCGGGCACACATAGCACGAGACATGCAAACACGGTAATAAATGTAACGCGTGTGAACGTCGTTGCACGTATTCTCCCAGTAAAAGTGACGGAACTCCCAAGTTGACTCGTCACCTTTAATGTTTTCCATAATAGCATCGTCCTACTCCCCACTATAAAACGTGCTATAGATTACTATAGAATACACTCTATTACGATTAATAGACTCCGATACTCATCAGACATAGTGCAGTTTTGCAAATCGTGTTTATCGAACGAGGCACGAAACTCTACCATTTTTGTTCTTCCATGAACAACTAATAAGAATATCTTTTTCTAAATATGCAAACATTTATTCAGGTGCAGGCATGAAAAAATGATTCTTTTCAAATGAAAGAAACTCTGAAAACATTGTGCCAATTCTGTGGTCTCTTTCTGCAAGTTTTATATTATGTTTTATATTATCAAATTCATCATCTTTATTGTCTCATAAATATTGAAATTTGGTTTTAGTACGAAGTCATGTTTTCTTTTCATTGGGTAGCATAATTATATTTACATATTAAAAGGCTGTGTAAAAATGAAAGTGTTCTTAGTACACAGAGACGATCTATAAGACTGAGCTCTCACTGTTCAACCTGTTTTTCATGTTCGAAAATTCTTCGATATTTCTCACTTTCTCCCTTTGACAATATAACGAATTAAAATGACAAAAGGATAACGTGTGTTACATTTTTTCTAATTTATCTCGTTCTCGGTGTGTCTGAACTTCCATTTTACCGTCCGAGTTGCTGCGAACTAGAGAATATTTTGCCTTTGAACTCGACTCGATTCGAAATTTTATGGAAAAAAAATAAATAAAAAAAAAAAAAAACGAGACAAACTCGCTAATATTCATAAGAATGGCAGGGAAACGAGCGAGGCTCGAGTGTCTGTACGAGGTGTAAATATGGAGAAAACACGTTAAGAGAGAAAGAAACGAATTAGTAAACATGTAGTTGGCACATTTTTTTTCATTTTTGCTCTCACTTTTTTCTGACAATGAAGGGACGTGTCAGGGAATGACGTAGCACTGACAACATGCTCCCTGTCTATATTTCGTACACGTATAGTGTTAGAAACTCTCTCGTATATGATTTGAAACTTGATCGGTTTTGTGAATGTTTTTATGCTTTGTTGTCCAAATTCCTTTACCAACTTCTAATTTTACGCATAATATATCACGTTTTCCAAAGGAAATATCTCTATGTACACTCACGAACTTTTATGTTTAGTCCAGGAGCGATATTTTAATAGATTATGTAGTAGTATTCGTCGAAAATTTCGGTCTGAACGCGTAGCTTAATACATTAGTCGAATGTGTTTGATCATGATGAGGATGATCGTGTTGGATGAATGAATTTTTCAGAATATGGAGAGTCACCGATGTTTTTTTTTAGAATAGGACACATTTGTCATTTTTTTTAATTGTAAAAATTTGAAAACTAATTTCTATTCTTAAGATATTTAAGGGAGGAAAGTCATGTAGACGTACGTTTTATTCAAGATTTTTTTTATAAAGAAATTGAATAGTTTATTGAATTAATATAAAGCATATCTCAAAATATACGATGTAAGGTATATTGACAAATTTTTTTAGACTAAAATATTTCAAAATGGTGGCGCCATAGCTGCTGGAAGCAGATTTGTGCCGTGCAGCCTACAGATCTCAAATCTCAACTAAAATAAAAAAATCAAATTTTTATTGTTAAAATAAATTAATACGCTTTGCATGACGGAGAGAAAAAAAATAAAAAATTTAGAACCATTTTGAAAAAAATCACTTATTTTTGTATTTTTGTAAATGATCCTAAACTTTTTATTTTTTTTCTCTCCGTCATGCAAAGCATATTAATGTATTTTAACAATAAAAATTTGATTTTTTGATTTTAGTTGAGATTTGAGACCTGTAGGCTGCACGGCGCAATGCTGCTTCCAGCAGCTGTGGCGCCGCCATTTTGAAATATTTTAGTCTAAAAAAATTTGTCAATATACCTCACATCGTATATTTTGAGATATGCTTTATGTTAATTCAATAAACTATTTCATTTCTTTATAAAAAATCTTGAAAAAACGTACGTTTACATGGTTTTCCTTCCTTAAGGCCTTACATACGTCCAGCAGAGCCTGAAACGCGCTAAAAGAAAAACTGTTTTTAGAAGAGATAGCAATAGAAATTAATAAAAATAATTTTTACACATTGTTTATTAGTATTTAAACTTTATACAAAAATTTATTTAATTTTTTTTTTTTCAAAAATTACAACATAAAAAATCACGTTTCCCGAAGCACTATGAAAAAAAAGTTGCTCCACGGTCTGCATCATTTCTTCTTGAAATGCTGATGGATCAGCCAAACGTAAAAAAATTCTTGTAAAATAAAGTTGTAGTTATAGTCTGTCGAGCCGGATTTTTTAAATTCGAAAAATTTTGGCAATTTACGGCAGTTTAAAAAAAAGTGTGCATTTTGTGTCATAAATGTCACACTTTAATTATGTTTATAAAATTTTTTAATCACAACATCAAAAATCCGACTCGACAGACTATAGAGAAAACAATTTCGAATATTTAAAAAAAAAGCATCAAAAAATATTAAAAACTGTATGAGTTATCATGCAGACCGTGCCAGAAAAAGTAGTTTTGCGAAAAATGCATTTAAAGTTTCAAGTGCGTTTCGCTCGAGACATCTACCTGCGCGCATCAGACTCTCGTTGGGCAGTCACGTTTTCTATAATAACTTTCGATCTATGGGGAATTTGTACAATCGACTTACACAGAAATACGCCTAAAACTATAGAGAATAATAATCTGTAAAAAAAATCGATTTTTTGAAAATTCTGGACGTATGTAAGGCCTTAATGCTGTGTCACCGTATGTTAGAGTATACGCGCTGTCACTTCAAGTGAAAATTAGTCAGTAACGCTTGAAAATTCAGTCGTTTAATATCTGGCTGATAACTAGGATATTGGAGTCCCTTCAAAAACTATGTTCTATTGTTTTAGAGAATATGGGACAAAGGAAATACGAGAGAAATCAAAGGGCCATTGCGAGTTGTTCACCGCTTCGTCGATATGCCTAGGCAAACAGCGGAATATTACAACGAAACTACAAAGCTCAACGAACAGGTCAGTTTCGTAACGAGTTTTCCTTCAACTTTGGTCATCATATAGTTATTATTGTATTTTTGTTTGATTTGTATCTTATTTGTTTTAATCTATTCATGCAACGTGTACTTTTATCATGATAATTGTTTTTAAACCGCATGAATCGTTACTGGATTTTAACAATTTATTGTAATAAATTGTACAAAAGTTAGAACATATAAAAATTTTATTTTTTACTTGTTCTAAAATGGGTTCTAGTTTAATGTGTATGAAAATTTAAATGCCTTATGTAATTGCAATTTAGCCAAAAATAAGTGTACGAAGATTTTTCCCATTTACCACGACAAATCAGAAATTTTGTTTTCATTTCAATGTGAATTGTTATTTTTTATGTTTTCTTTCAGTGCCCATTTAAATATTTTTGTTGGATACAAATAATTTTAGTGGTTTCATGTATTAACGAATATAATTGTGATGTTGAAATCTGAAGGTGGCAGGATGCCAACCAGCAATGGGATACAGTTTTGCGGCTGGAACAACAGATGGTCCTGGCTCGTTGTCGTTCGAGCAGGGCACGACGACATCCAATCCCGTATGGAATGTCGTGAGGAACTTTGTCGCTGCACCCACGCCCGAAGATATTCGTTGTCACGGTGCAAAACCGATTTTACTTGCAACTGGTCGGGTAAGAAACTCCTCTTAACTTTCTCACAAATTTATGAATTTATACTCATCTATTTTTTACACTCCTCGCCATGAACTTCTTGATATTTTTCAAAAAATTCCAGATAAAGTCTCTTGATAAATTAATCTTGCAGAAAACTTTGTTTATTTTTCTCACGTAAAGACGGAGCATTTGAGAACAATTGCAACGATTTTTTACTATGTTGCAGAATAAATGTGACCTCAAAATCAACATAATAAATCATAAATAAATGCAATTTAAATGATCGTATTTAAAAAATGATTTACGGTTCGAAAGAAAATGAAACTGCCCTTTTTCCAGTCGAATATTCTGCATTTCGTGAATATCCTAATCGTTTCTTCTTAAGGGGCCAGTCTACTTTGGAGCCACGAAAAAAGGCTATTTTCGCGATTTTTTTTTTGAGGGTTTTATAAAAGATATGAATATAAAAGTTGTTGGGCTTGATAAATAAAGTCTTGAAATACATTAAAAAAAATGTTTAATTCATTTTTATTCATTTTTAAGTACAAAAACTATAGTTGAACGTAACGCCTCAAAAATAGGTGGGCTAGGTAGCTCCATCACAACTCGGCAACGGCTTGTCCGAAACAAAAAAATCAAAGTCCATTAGATTCAGTATGATACCAGCTACAAAATGACCCTCGGATACAAAGTTTTATCAAAAAATAAAAAAATGGCAGATGAAAAACGAAGAAAGTAAAAAAAAACGCGTTTTTATCGCAGTTTTTCACACAAAAAAAAGAGTAAAAATTAAAATTTTAAAACCATCGAGGGTCATCTTGTTGCGAATTATGTTTACAATATGTGGTTCAAATTTCAAGAGAATCGTTTTATTAGTTTTAGAGATACGATGGAGCTAGATTTTGAAAACGTTGTTTCGAGAAAAACGCGTTTGAGCGCGCTATACGCTCAGGTGGACGAAATGAGGTCCTGACGTTCAGGTAAAAAAAAAAAAAACTTAGAGAACTCGGATTTTCATACAATTTTGACACAATATTTCTGAATGTATGTACTTTCAAAAACCGTAAAAAAAATCGATTTTCTGAAATTTTCAAAGCGGACTGGCCCCTTAATTTGAATCTACTTGTTAAATATTCGAATAATATTATCAATTAGTTTATAGAAAAATGTTATTTTTTCAATATGATTTTTATCCATTGTAACCAGATGCGACTTCCGTACCCGTGGCAGCCCAAAATTGTTTCTACCCAGTTAGCGGTTATCGGAAATTTTGTAATAGCTGGAGTACCTGGTGAATTTACAACGATGTCAGGCAGGCGAATGCGCGAAACGTTAAAATCTGCAATGAGTTATGCTGGGCAAACCGAGAGTGACGTTGTGGTCGCTGGGCTGTGCAATACTTACAGTGATTATATTACTACTCCCGAGGAATATCAGGTAAACTCGCATTTTAGACATCGTAGAGTGACTCGCATTTTTTTTGAACCTTAACACATTTTTTATCACTAGATTTGATTGATTTATTTATTTTTTTTAAATTTAAGATTCAACGGTACGAGGGTGCTTCGACTATCTACGGACCACACACTCTGACGATTTATTTGAAGCAATATCGCGAGCTTTTGATTGCTGTCTTGGAGGTTAGTCAATTTACAATTAAAAAGCCTTTAATAATAATAATGTTTTAATATTGAACTAAATTCAGACTCTGAATTTGATGCAGAAAGTACATTTGAGTCCCGGACCTTCGCCACCGAACATGCTCGCTGAAAATTTAATAAGTCTCCAGACCCCTGTGATTTACGATATGTCCAGGTGGGGCAAAAGCTTCGGCGATTGTCTTCGTCAGCCACCCAAATTTGCACGACCCGGTGAAACCGTCACAGTCCGTTTCGTGAGTATATTTTTTGTTTGTTTCAAGTTTTGCCTGTTTCATTTCAGTTCCGTTTTATTTGTCATATTTTTGTTTCATCCTAACGACAACGTTTGATCGATCCCTCGCGAATTCCACATTCAGGGCACTTTGGGATTCTCTAATGTACTGCATAAGCATGTGACGTAACGCCTATAAACGTTATTTCTCACTTACCGCAATGTTCCGAATTGCTGCCGGAATGACGGTTGCGCAATTTTGTTATTCAAACGGTTTCAACCTTCGCACGATAACGTTCGAAGTACATACTTGAAAAACTCATCGAGCGATGCAACTCTGTTGAATTGCACCAATTGCGGGACGATTTTATTTTTTTCTTCACCTAAACGTTTTTCCGCTCGATATTCTTGGTCCTCGATGGCTCGATTATTCTTCTCCATTTTCATCTAATCGTCCCGAGTATACAGAGATAAATTCAACTGGCTCCAATGGTTTTTTGCTCTAACGTTGTCAGATAGTTTACTGCAACGTAAACAAATTTGCACATTCATTTTCGTCGAGAACTGTGACATAAACCGTTCACAGAAGCTTTCCTTCTTTGTGTTTGTTAGGGTAATTGTTAGCTCGGTTAAAGTCGATCCTTTTGTCAATTTTCACGCTCGAAAAATTTCCAAGTAGATTATTACATCATGAATTTCGACCGCTTAACTCTAATATTCCTGGGCCATCAGATATTTTATTTTCTTTCTGTATTTTAATATTAATTCACCGTGTTCAACAGTTTTAGCACCCAGATATTTTTATAGAGACAATAAAAGCACATGGATGAAGAACAGACAAAAAAATTGAAGAACCTTTCTTCACGTTTATTACGATAGGAATCAAATGTGCACGAGCTGAATCAATAATGAAATATTGAACTCGCGTTTCAACTTAAAACAATTCAAAAAATCGAAAAAATATATATATATATATATATGTATACGTGCCAAGTAGAAATTGAAGAATGTGCTATATATAGGCAAATTTGATGCTGTTAGAAGAATAAAATTTTCATGAATTACAACTCGGTATCTGTTCAACGCTTCCTAAGATATTTTAATATCGGTCTTATTGATACGTGTGTAAAATAAACATCTAAGTAACATAAACTTTGTGACCCAGCAGAATCCCTGAGGGTAGCCTGAGTCACGAGTCAGGATGCAAACCAAAAATACCTCACGAGACTTATTTTCCCTTCCATAAAGCCTCAATTACTATTTCATTATTCTCTGAAAAGCGTGGGTCGTCCACTACGTTAATGTATATTCGACTAGATAGCCTCTGTTACGATAGAAACTTCATATCAAAGGCACTCAGTCTGGCGCACCGTGACTGGCTTTATGATGTCCGTTTTCCTACACTTCCTTCTATAACAGCTGCTATTTTCTGCTTTTCACTCTTCCTACATTATTCGCTTTATACATGTTGGTTTTTATTTATACGATGTGTGATAGTCGATATACTGCTCGTTTAAGCAAAGGAATTTGTGACACGTCGTAGCAAATTACAGGCAATCTTTGTCACGAATATCAATATTTTTATTTTTGTAAAAAGCCCCGCGTAATTTTTTGATTACTTCGTTGATTCGATTAGTCATTTTTTCTTTCTTTCAGCTCAGTCGCTTTGCGATTCTAATTTAAATGTATTTGGTAAGAACTCTCAGTTTTGGAAAAAACATCAGCCAAAATCCTACTGATATATTTCCCAGACTTATTTTTTCTCAATAAAAAATATGGAAATTCTGGAAAAGAAAATAAATATTTGTGAATGACATAATCAGCTGGTTTATTTCCCTATTTTTGTACTCAAAGATTACAATTTCGATCATTTCTTTGTTCCTTTAAAATCTGTCAGTTTCTGCTCTAAATTTATAAGCATTGATGAGCAATTTCTAAAATGACATTATTACACTTTACTAGAGCTTTGAAAGTTACAAATTGGTACACACGTAATTTTTCCAGTCAAGTCAATCCCACCAATATTATCTCCACCCAAAATATCCCCGCCAAAAATGTCCCAAATCAAAAATATCCTTGATTAAAAATATCTCTATAATTTAATATCCCCAACAAAAATAACCCAGGAATTTGGAAAATATAGAAATATTTTCCAAATTCCAAATTGGAAAATATAGAGATATTTTCCAAATTCCAAATTGGAAAATATGGAGATATTTTCCAAATTCCTGGGTTATTTTTGTTGGGAATATTAAATTATGGAGATATTTGTAATCAGGGATATTTTTGAATTAGGACATTTGTAGTGGGGATATTTTGGGTGGGAATAATATTGGTGTCATATGATTATGTATGGTGTAATAATGCTGTATGATGTGATAATAATGTGTTTGTGATAGATTCTTCTAGAGAGAAGAATCTATCACAAATACATTATCATCACATCATACAGCATTATCACACCATACATAATTATATGACACTATACATCACCATATTACACCATAGCACATCAACTCACACCATACAGCATCATCACACACCATACATCATAATATCACACCCTAACACGTTGTCACACATACACATACACCGAAATTATTTTTCTCATTTTATTGTTATCATATTATATCATCATTCAATTCGCACGCCACAGTTTTTCCATCTAAACTGACACACAATATTCATAATATTCGTACAATTATTTTATTTCTAATAAATACATTATTATATGGCGTACATTATTTGCAATGCGAATTTAAACACTCAATCAATGATAAACTTCGTTTCTGTAGAAATTTGCAGTACAATTTAGAACACTTCATATTTCCTTCATATTTCATTATATTCCATATATATTATTATTCTTTATATTTCATGGGATATTATTTCAGTGGGATATTATGGCATTGGGATATTATTTCAATGGGATATTATAGCACTGGGATTTTGTCGCAAGGGGATATTTTTGGTTGAGATATTCTAGTTAAGTTATTTTTAGAGAGAAATTTTGGCAGAAATTATTCTGGGCGACATCCGTTACGAATAGATTTAAGATGATTATGTGAAATTATTTACATTAATAATATAAACTAAGAGTAAATTGTTATTTGGCCGCAGGTTTCTGGTCACCCGAGAAACAATCTGATGTCTGGAACATCCTTTTTATTTGTGGAGAAGCTGAATGACAATGGTGATTGGATCGAAGTGGCGAGTGATGCTAATTGGGAGACTAGGTTGGTTCAAAATACGATAATCAATAAAATCACGAACGCGGGCCAAAAAAAGCACGCTTCATTCATCGGAGAATCGTTTTTTTTCTTTTAATTTACATTTGACGGCTATTTAAAAATTGTGATAGATTCCATTGGAGCAGAACTTCGACTATATTGGGAACTAGCGAGGCTGAAGTTTCGTGGGAGATTCCTGATGATGTGGCTTCCGGCGAATATCGAATTCGACACGACGGCTATTATCGTTACATATTCGGAGGCGTATTTCCTTATCGTGGTTTTACCCATAATTTCCAGGTAAGTTCAAATAATGAATAACCTAATTGCGAGCTTTTCGGTTTTTTATACATGATTCTGAGAATACACTTTTTTTTTACTGTTTTTTTCCAAAATACTAGCAAGAAAAAAAGTCTTTTGACTGAAATTTGGAAAATTACTTTGAAAAACGGCGTTTTTTTTTAACATATCGATAATTGTCAATGTTTCAGGTGACGACATCTGGCTCGAGAACGTATCAGTGAAATTTCATTCGACGCAGAATGAATATGTTCGTTCAAAGGCTGTGAAATCTCGACTGGATATCGTAACAAAAAAAACACCTATTTATCTTTGAATTATTACGAATATTTATAATTCGCTTTACATAACAAAAAAAGAAAAGAAATAATTGCGAATGCAATATTTTGCAGAATATTCTACCGATTGTGATCTCGTTGATAGAAATTGTATTATAATTTTATCATGATGCACGTATTAGTGTATCATCGGGATTCGCCAACTACTATAAAACTCTGCAACGAAAGAAAAAAATTACAGAATAAGTGTATGTACTGATTTCATGTTTGTTGATATTGTAAAGTTTCTTACAATTGAAGTGGCCTTACGAAACAAATGCCAATAATAATTCTTCGACTTTTCACTTCGCACGGTTTCACTCTTCTCCCTCGATACACGCACAAATTGTAAACGCGAAACCCTTGTGCGTGAGCTCAATAATGTAATCGTTTTTCTCTCTCTATGGGAAAATTGTAATAACGAGAGAATATTTTGATTCAACACTCGTCTGAGAATCCCTTCGAGTGACAAACTATTTGCAATGTGCTAATGTTTCGAATAATACGATGTCGTGACTCATATTCGCGATTGAAATTTCAAAACCAGGAAGTTGAGTATCTTGCCCTGATTTTTTCACACCTCGTACTTCATCGAGAAATAAATTACTTTGTTATGAAGACTATTGTGCATTCAAACACCTCTTCGAACATGTACTTTACACTTTCTGCTGTATCAATTTCTGGTTTTCACAAAGAATTTATTGTAATTATTAAAATATATGCGAATACCTTGTATCTTCAACCACTCGTTTCTTTTTTCCACTCAGGTATGAGCAACCATGCTGGGTTGCTAAAATCGATATTTAAATTTAATTTTCACTGATGTACACTTATTTATTATTTTAACAACAATACCAAACTTTTCTCACACCTCAATGCCATTTTCTTTAATTTTTTAATTTAGAAAAAATGTGTATGTCCTGTATAACGTTTACGAAAAGTATTTTTTTTGTTTGGAAAAGCAAAAAAAGACCAAATCATTATTAATCAAATCGAGCCCATATTTAATGAATATTTTGGTCACGCGAGGAGAGAGTCTGACAGAGTGGGACACAACCCCCGAAAAAAAAAAATGAAAAATTTATTGTCACCAAAGAACTTAATTATGATCTTCCAACTGAGAATTCTAACTTTTTTAAAATTAACTAAAAATATCTTTTTAATTAATTCAAATATTTAATGCATTAAAATGAATTTTTTTTGTCTCGATATAATGAGGAAACTCATATTCAACAGTACCACCATGAGTTATGACGATTTCAGCCGATTTTTTTCTTTCCCAATTAACCCTAGAACCCCACAACGGGGTAATTACTTACCCCACGTAAATGTCAAATTTCCTTCCCGAATCAATTTTGTAAAATCATTCCTTCTGTTTTATACAGTTTTCACCATTAAATATTTACCGAATGGAACTTTATCATGCACCATTCTCTTCGTTATCAAAAACCGAAGAGAATGGTATACAATTAAACCTTATTATCGCATACGAGGAACATTTTGTGCTAACGAGAAAATTGAGCTAATTATTTATCCCAGTGTGGGGTTTACGTTGGAAAAAATAGATTGTGGGGTTCTAGGGTTGAAAAAATAACATCTCATTAAATAATAATTTTTGCACTTGTGTTTTTTATCCACAGAACGTTATTTTAAATTGATCGCGGATTGTATCGGCCCGATGAATATTTATTTTAGAAATAAAAACTAGAATTTATCATATGAAATCCATAAGTTTGAAGTTTTCGGACGAATTATGATAGTTCTTGAAATACTTTTGATCTAAACGATTTATTGCATATAAATAAATGAATATATTTGAATATAAATTACCAGAGCGTTATTGTTTGAAACACAACGAAAAAAGACTTGAAACAACGTACATTCATTTCATAGTTCGAGAAGACTCATGAGTCCTTTTTCTTTGGGGAGTTTCTATGACATAGACAAACAAAGAGCGATTCGCTGGAAATAAAATAATCTGAACTTTGTTCGGGAAGAATAATGTAGCTCATTTTATCAAGATCGTTTAGTCGTGATATTTTCCTAAGGAACTGCATTTATATAGTGAGAGAGCACAGGAGCTTCGCACCGGGAAATTAAAATATAATTGCATATAATTATCATAAAGATTTCAGTTTCCTTGAAGTTTGCCAATTTTTCTTACCTCCGAGTCCGTCTTCTGACTTTGCTTCTTAATGAAGGAGAAATGAAAAATGAAATTATTCTCGATCTATTAATTTTTTATTTCTTTTTGTAGATCGTACCTTCGAATATGAGAAAAGCGAAGTTTTCGTTGTCAATCTAGCAAGAAAAAACTTTTAAAGAGGTTTTGGGATTCTCGTTCCAGGAAATGTGTGCTTGATATAAACAATCGGAGATAATAAAGTTTGAAGGGATAAGGATATTTCCTCGTGAGCTCGTTCGAGCAGAGACTGGGCGCCCCTAAGGTTTCTTCTCAATCAACTCGAATATCGGATAAGAATACTCAAATACATAGCATCGACGGATGCTCTGAATCCTACTAATCCTTTTCTCCTTTCCTTCCGACGGACCAACTGCTAGAACTTCGAGTAAGTGAAATGAATTTATGGATTACACGATTTTCCTCATTTGCCTTAGAAGAATCTTTTCCTCTGTGTTGTTTGTCATCGAGCTAGTTCTCCATTTTACTTTCTTTACCATTTCTTTTGTCTCTCGGATTTTCTCCTCTTATCCGACCACCGGATTTCTACTTTTTTGCTAGACGATAAAAAAAAAATCTGTCAGTTCTTCGTATTTTATCTCTAATTTCGATCAAGTTTTACTACGTTAAATTTTCATTTTTTTCTTCATGAATAAAGGTCTTGATCCTCAATTAGTGCGATAGTGCTCCTAAGGAATTCCTCAAGTTCGCAGTGAGTCTTTTTAGCAAACAACGTATTGGAAATTCAATGAAATGATTGTCCGTTGCCTTGTTAGTTCAGCTGCTTTTGCCCGAAATCATCATATTTCCTTTCTCTCTCTCTCTCTCTCGCTCTCTCTCTCTCTCTCTCTCTCTTCTCTCTTTCGTTCTCAAAAGTATTTGAAGACCAACAAGGCGGCAATAAAATGGACTCGGTTCACCAAACTCACATGATCGGTGAATCTTGTTCTCATCCGAATAAGGATACAAAATTAGCGCGAAATTGTTTCGTTGTGATTTTACTTTGAGAAAGTTGTTCTCGTACACCTTGAACGGATCATTAAAGGAATTAAAAAAAAACGTGCAATTTTAAACTTGTTTCTTCTCCTTCTTAAGCTTGTTTTTTACACGAAAAAAAATGTCTCCGAGTCTCTCATTTGTTGTCAATAAATTATTCAGTTAACTACCAAAGTTTTTATTTGAAAAATCGCAGAAATTTCGACAGATGTTCCAATTTATTTTCGTCCACGAATGGTCAAGCCACACGAAGAACTGTGAGAAACAACAAAAATCTAATATGTGTTGGAGTACTTTTTCGTCGGATCCTCAACATTCACTCATCTAATCAGAAAACAAACTCGGTAGTCTTAACATCATCCCCCTCTGTTTTCTCTACTTTTTGTTCTCACGCTCGCACGTGAGTTTGTCAAACTCGTGAACCAACATCTGCGTTTCTTTATTTCAGTCGTAGTAACCTAGAGCGACCTTCAGGGTTGTCGACGATAATCCGGTAGTAGGGAACATACTAGAAATACGTGATTCGGTTATGAGAGAAGAGTCCGAAATATTCTGAGAGAAAGAAATGGTTTCGTTCATGAAGACTGGAAACGATCTTGAAATATCCATTTTTTTTAGCATGAACATAATGTGTGCATAAATATGTTTGTCTTATTCTTCTTTATTATTTTGTACACCGTATTGAGAGTGATGCTGGTCATACGAATGTAAAGTTACAAGTAATGAAAAATTTGGATACGTGAGTTGAGAGATTAAAATTGCAAATTTCTCGTTTTGCCGGAGTAGCATTATCGAAAAAACATTGAAAGATTCCTTTTTTTCTTTCTCGAAAAATCAATCTGACGTAAATCGCGTAAAAGAGCTTTCGCTGAAATCGATACTCGATGACGTACGGTTACTAATATATATTATACGTGCAATTACGTCCCAAGGGTTCTCTGTCCCACGTAGTAATTGACGATTGCTATTCACATCTCTTACGTGTAACTTGACCTCTCCTCTTCCAATTACTCGAATTGTACGCAAGATTTCGTTCACTTGACTCACAGTTCATTAAATTTGGTATTTGCGCAAAAGGTTATTTCCATTAGAATTTGTTCACGGTGATTTTGACCGATTTGTGTCCTCGATTTGAAGTGGAAGATTTAAAAAATGTCAGAGCATCTGTTCTCGCCAGTGACAGACAAAAAAAACATTGAAAATCGTCGTACAAATCGAATCATTTGCTATTCTGGGTTTTTCACTTTACAAAGAAAACATCATTTTTTTAATACAAACTAAGACGAATAGAATGAATAATACGCTGCGATATGTTGACGCGACGTAATAAAATAAAAAAGGTTTCTTTATACGCCGCGAAAATAAACATTTTATCGCCATACTAACCGAAAAAGGTTCTTGATATCATGTACTCCTTTTTTCGGAGGGTGAGCAGAGAGCTTCCGAATAATATCGCGCCGTTGAGGACGAGTATCGATGATAAATCTTGCGAGAAAGAGCCATCAGAAGTCGTAACCCGATATTTACGAAGGACGATCAATACCAACGTGAAAGTGCATGAAGGGAGCACCAGAGTAGGGCGAAAGAAATGATGATGATGAATAGGGCATCATAACTAACATTCAATAACGAACAATATAAAGCTTAAATGAAAAACCTTTCTGCATGAGAGATTTAATGATAATTTTACGTTATTTCATTGCTTCGTGTCATTTTAAAAATCTGACAATTGAATATGCTGTTGTTTGGGCAGCAAACTATACTCCCTTGAAATTTCAGTGTGGGTAAACGAAATGTTAAGAGATATTTTTAATGTCAAAAGTTCCCTAATTTAGCATAAGCTTTATGGGAATATCTTACCTCCATGAATTGGAAATAATTTTTAAAATACTTAACGATTAGATAAACGGCTTATTAAAAGTTCTATTCATAAATGAAACTTCGAGGATTTCATATCAATCATAAAAAAGGAGGGTCAACAAATGTTTGGAAGAGAAATTAAGAATTAAGGCCTTACATACGTCCAGAATTTTCAAAAAATCGATTTTTTTTTTTTACAGATTATTATTCTCTATAGTTTTAGGCGTATTTCTGTGTAAGTCGATTGTACAAATTCCCCATAGATCGAAAGTTATTATAGAAAACGTGACTGCCCAACGAGAGTCTGATGCGCGCAGGTAGATGTCTCGAGCGAAACGCACTTGAAACTTTAAATGCATTTTTCTCAAAACTACTTTTTCTGGCACGGTCTGCATGATAACTCATACAGTTTTTAATATTTTTTGATACTTTTTTTTTTAAATATTCGAAATTGTTTTCTCTATAGTCTGTCGAGTCGGATTTTTGATGTTGTGATTAAAAAATTTTATAAACATAATTAAAGTGTGACATTTATGACACAAAATGCACACTTTTTTTTAAACTGCCGTAAATTACCAAAATTTTTCGAATTTCAAAAATCCGGCTCGACAGACTATAACTACAACTTTATTTTACAAGAATTTTTTTACGTTTTGCAGATCCATCAGCATTTCAAGAAGAAATGATGCAGACCGTGGAGCAACTTTTTTTTCATAGTGCTTCCGGAAACGTGATTTTTTATGTTGTAATTTTTGAAAAAAAAATGAAATAAATTTTTTTATAAAGTTTAAATACTAATAAACAATGTGTAAAAATTATTTTTACTAATTTCTATTGCTATCTCTTCTAAAAACAGTTTTTCTTTTAGCGCGTTTTAGGCGCTGCTGGACGTATGTAAGGCGTTAAAATCGGCAGAACGGCCGAGAAATGAAATTTTTCGTAATTCTCAGGAAGTTTGGCAACGCTTCGCTTATTTTTTCAATTGAAAGTTAGATATAAAACTAGCAGTCGGTAATGAAGAGTGATGCCCAACTGTCAGGAGGCTGCCTTTTTTCCCCAAAGACATACGTCACGACGAACATCGTATTTGCGTTATATATTTACGTGAAATATAATTTAGAGGTCATATATACAAATTATATGACTGATTCTTTTCTTAACAGCTGCTTTTGGCTTTAGTTATGTCGGTATGCTCTGTTTACCATACCGACGATTGAAAGAAATTAGGTGCACAGCTATGAATGTCGACTTCGACGTTGTCAAATGTATAGAATTAAAAGTGGATCTTAATTTTTGAGTAGGGATTCTACAGCACTTCGCAGACTGTACCCTGTGCCGTGACGGAACCTCCTTAAATCAAATAAATTTTTTTCCTTGTCTCACCACCAAATAGAGATCTATTTAACTTTAAGAAATGATTTTAATGAAAAATTTAATATACGTTTTGAAATTGGACATATTTTATCTTAAAAATTAAACGAATATGAAGTTAAAATGAAAATAGTATTTTAATATTATGTATACCATATTCAATTATAATATTATTTAATAATATTTTCATGAGCCTGCGATCCTGGGTAGATACTAAAATTCACGTACGACTTCTTTCATATAGTCAGTCAGAATACTCAGAATAATAAAACAACTCTGAGTTCTGCAATTTATGCACATCCAGAGCGCAATTCGTATGTGAGAAATGCCTCGACGCTCTGCACCATGTGGTGGCTGGAGTGAGAAACTTTAACGTGGCTACTCGAATAAACGTACTCGAATAGTATTATCTATTTGATTTAAATATAGTTTTCTAGCTGAAGCCAATAGAAATTGTCTAGTAGACGCGAATAGAAAAATCTCGAATTTTTTCGTTTTTTTTTGTATTCTGCTACTACAATCGCTTCCAAACATTTTAGCGCAAAGAAATCTGAAAAATTCGCAAAATTGACCTCAGGAAAGCAATAAAACTCCAATACTCCGCTACTGCCGTAGTACTGCGCGAGAACTTAAACGTGTTTTTCTCGAAACAGCATTTTGTACTAGTTTTGCCGGGATAACTCAAGAACGATTGAAGATATCGCCTTGATTTTTTTTTTAATGAAGATATCAACATTCTCTACAAAATGAACTGACGTCTATGTAAAAAAATTAATTTATTATGATTGTTATTACAACAAATGTCATCCGTTATTTGATTTTTTTCAAATTTTAGCCCCCATTTCTTTAGTTTTTATGTTTTTTCAAAAATTTTAGGTTTAATCTGTGGAGGAACATCCCCTGAAGAGAATAGTGTTTGGGAATTGCTGAAAAGTTCAACCGGCCACTCGGAATCGTGGCAATGAGGGAGCAGTGCATGAGACGCGTGGTCTTCTTTATCCGCTCATATCTCCCTTAAATATTTATATTTTTGAAACCTCAACCACTGGATTTAATAGCCAAAACTCTAATAAAAACGTTGCAAAAAAGAAAATGTATGTACGTTGTTTCGGTTCTTCACAAATGCCATTTGAATGTTATCCCATTTTCGGCCTATTTTCTTTGCCTAGTCTCCTTAATTCAAATTAAAAAAATTCGAATAAACGATCCTAGTAGATCTAAATAGAACTTTCTTCTGGGTGTACTGCTGAGAATTTGAAAAAACAAATGACAGCGGAAAAATTCGAAACGTGTAACGGAATTGAAAGGCTGTACAGAAATGTTATGAAAGATCGTTCGAGTTTTATGGGAAAATATAAGAGATTCGTCAATATCGAGTAAAGCATTGTACCGTAAAGCCACTTCTTCCATCCGTTCCTCACGAGAGGTAGAGAGACGAATTCTGAATCTCAAGTAACATGTAAAACTTCCCCAATAGCAAATCTACTTATGGTATCATTCCGGGCAAATATATTGATGATGTATTCATCTTATTTATGCATACTTTCATCCCTCAAAACTCTTGTTATTTATGCTGTAAGCAGCAAAGATTATAGTTGAAGAAAACTCGCTCGAATAATTCGAAGTAAACTTTCGTCGATAAAGAATGATGCTACATGACGAATTTGTAGTAGGAAAAATTTTCAAATTCGTGTTAGAACATCGTTTCCTGCCAGCTTATGCATACTTAAAGGAAACAAGGGGTTCGCATAAAAATATCGGACGAATGGAGCAAGCGAAATGATGTGAAATATTGGGAGCCAGAAACGTCTCGATATGATACTCTTCAAGTAAATGTTTCGAAGCTGTATCAGCATTATGCATACCAATCCATAATTCAAGAGTTGAAAAATTAGGGTTGATGAAAATTGCCTCGAAACGTTTTTCTGCGGTTGATATTTATCGAGCAATAACCATAACAATAAAAATGAAAATAATAACTGTTACCGCATGATATATCGATAGGCATATTTACAAATTAACTTTTGATTCAAGACACAAATTCAGATAACTGGAGCGGGAATATAAAAGAGTATAAGAAATCGCTATTTTTATGAGTTCTCGATGAAAATGATCTAAATGTTTGCGAACGCTAGTCCGAGTTAAGGGGCCAGTCCACTTTGAAAATTTCAAAAAATCGATTTTTTTTATTGTTTTCGAAAGTACATGCATTCAGAAATATTGCGTCAAAATTTTATGAAAATCCGAGCTCTCTAAGTATTTTTTTTTTTACCTGAACGTCAGGACCTCATTTCGTCCACCTGAGCGTATGCGCGCTCAAACGCGTTTTTCTCGAAACAACGTTTTCAAAATCTAGCTCCATCGTATCTCTAAAACTAATAAACCAATTCTCTTGAAATTTGAACCACATATTATAAACATGATTCGCAACAAGATGACCCTCGATGGTTTTAAAATATTGATTTTTACTCTTTATTTTGTGAAAAACTTCGAAAAAAACGCGTTTTTTTTACCTTTTTCATTTTTCATCTGCCATTTTTTTATTTTTTAATAAAACTTTATATCCGAGGGTCATTTTGTAGCTGGTGTCATACTGAATCTAATGGACTTTGTTTTTTTGTTTCAGACAAGCCGTTGCCGAGTTGTGATGGAGCTACCTAGCCCACCTATTTTTGAGGCGTTACGTTAAACTATAGTTTTTGTACTTAAAAATGAATAAAAATGAAGTAAATTTTTTTTTAATGTATTTCAAGACTTTATTTATCAAGCCCAATAACTTTTATATTCATATCTTTTATAAAATCCTCAAAAAAATCGCGAAAATCGCCTTTTTTTCGTGGCTCCAAAGTGGACTGGCCCTTTAAACTTTGGTATGGAATGTGATCTTTCCTCCTGTAGATTCGTCTGCTACGTCTCGACATTTTTTCCGTTGCAACGTACAGCGAAGGGAGTTGAGACAAGACTCTAACTCTATTTATATCCCAGATCTGTGTACACTGAGAAAAGAAATTTGTTGATTCAACAAAATTTTTGTTGAATCAACAAATTGTGGCAAACAAAATGAAATTCGTTAACTCAATAAGAATTTAGTTAAATCGACCACTTAATTTGCTGGCTCAAATAACTATTGCTCATTACGACGAAAATATTGATGAATCAACAAAATTTTCTGTTGAATTAACAAATTTCATTTTGTTCGCCACAATTTGTTGATTCAACAAAAAATTTGTTGATACAACAAATATATTTTCTCAGTGTATGATCAATGTCCGTGAATAATTTAACAGCGATGCAAAATTATTGCCAATAAAAGATGAGGAGTTTCATTATCTCTGATTAAATGCACTGCGACAATTATGACAAGATCAAAAAAATGTACTACGTTTTTTTCACCCTGGAAACGTTTGTTTCCTTTTGCGATTCAAAGGACATAATCATTATTCAGCACGAGCATATTATTCAACTAAAGTGACGGTGCATATTGTATTATAAATTATAATTTACTATATTATTTTGTTGACTCTGATGTCTACAAAAATTGATAAAAATTTTAATATTGTAAATTTCGAAGATAAGATGCGAACATGTATAAATTTAAATATCTTCAAACTTTTCAATACTCACAATAAAAAATAAAGTAAATTCTGTGGATTCAAAGAAATACACGGACTAATATGTTCTCATAGAAAATCGAAACTACTCGAAATTTGAGACGTCGGTACCCACACGCGTCACCTGCTTGCATCTATTCAAATGGACAAGTTTCCATTTCTGTATGAAATGGGAAGTCCCTGAGGGAAAAGTCGATTCGAATGGAATGGTTAGAGAAATGAAGGATAATTTGAAAAACTGCATCGCCGGTTGGTTTTTATTTGTATCTGATGTAGATTAAATCCAGAAGAAATTGAGTTTGTTCTCAGGAAAGAGAAAAAAATGTTTCCTCGACAAATGAAGGATAAACATGTATCATTTTTTCGTTGCACAGCATAGGTCTAAGAATATGAGGATAATCCTTCTTTCTTTACATTTTGAGCACACTTTTATTGTAAAGAAACGTCATGAGGATCAGCTTCCAGGAAAATTTACATTCACGAGATTTCATACAGGATTTTTATCAAAATATGTGCGTTGTTTTGGATTTATCCACAGTTCTCAAAACTGTTCCCGCGTTTCTAATTGTTTCATTGCACGGATTATTCTTTGTTTACGTGTGGAGACATTAACGCGTACAGTAGAGGAAGTGTATAGCTAATTTGGGATACAAAATAGCACGCAAAATGCTGTCCGAAATAAGCTGCGTTTTATCGAAATTCACATTACCACGAAATATCATAATTTATCAATATACGTACAAGTATTTTGTTCTGTTATCCTTATTATTAAACTTGCTTACTTAACGAACGTTTCCTCGAACTTTGGTTGAAAGTTGTAGCATCGAATTCGGAAAAAACTTGACAAGGCTCTTCATTAAAAACTCGTTTTTGAAAAATATAAACTCTGCTTAGTAATTACGTGCTGAAAAACGCAAATGATTAAAAAAAAATTTAGTACAAATGGCCACAATTATAAAAACAACATTAAAAACATTGTTTTTGTTATTTTTTCTCCGAATGAAGTTGAAACAAAAAACAAAAAAAAAAACGTTCGAAAAGTCAGATTTTTAAATCGAAAATTCATCGAGTTTTCTTGTTATTCGTTTATTCACGATATTCTCCGTGAATCATGCAACGAGAACATGAACGCAAATGACCGTCAATTTAGCTCCGCAATGTGAACAACGTGGGATTATTCGGATGAATGCGGAATATAATGGAATAGAGCAAAAAACTCGTCTTGTCTGAGCACCAAAGGACATCACTACTTGTTCTGCCGCGCGTTCAATTGCCAAAGCGGTAGCGGCGGCGCACCGGCGATTGTGAGCAGTCTGATTTTTTTTTTTTTTTACAACAGAGAATCCGCGCATGCCGTTACCACGACAGTTCGTCTCTACTGTGCAGTGATGTTTTCCCGCTGTAGTTTCTCGCGTGTTGACCGACGCTCGTGCAGTCATCCCTCGAGTCTCTCACGTGCAGGTTAAAACGATAATCGCCAAATATTTCGCGACAGTAACGGGCGCGAATTCAAATAAATTCAAATATAAGTAAAGTGTAATTTGATGAAATTTAATATTCATTAAAAACTATTGTTAATTTGTAGTTCTGTGAAAAGAAATAACAAACAGAAATTTGAATAAATATCGTTGGCTGATCCACTGAACGATTCGCGATGTTTCGCTACTTTTTTATCTGATCTCGTCGGCTCGTTGAATCAAAATGTCATAAAACAATGACAAATGGATAGAAAAGCGTTTAATGAAGAAATTCATAAAATCGCGGGCTTTCATCGACTCTGAGAACAATGACTAACGGTTAAAAAAGACACTTTCGTTAGTGGCGGGAAGTGAAATAAAATTGTCGTAGTGTCGGAAGAGAGGAAAGTTGATCGAAATTTGTGATAAAAAAAATGTAATCCGTCAACTTTACACTGGAATCACATTTGCCTGATAAAAAACGAAACTTGTAAACGTTTTCGAACTAAATTAGTCCTTATAAATATCAACTATAAAAAATAGCAACAGGAAAACAATAATAATAATCAAAATAAATAATTGCGTGCATTATGGAGGAAACTTTTCTTCTTATGTCTAACGTATCAACCGAAAAAGCAGCGGGTTGGTTGGATATTGATTTTATATCGTCGAATTTGAGCTCGAATCACATTGACGTGAACGAGTCGAGTCCTTCGTACGATGATTCTGCTTATATTCATTTGGGATCCAGACGCGATGCTTTATACGTTGTACTGCCAATAACAATAATATATTTGTCGATATTTATCACAGGTACGATTGGAAATGTGAGCACGTGTATCGTAATAGCGCGCAACAAGTCGATGCATACAGCTACAAATTATTATCTCTTCAGTCTCGCTGTATCTGACCTCTTGCTTTTAATATCCGGATTACCGGTTGAAGTGTATCTCGTTTGGTCGAAATATCCGTATATATTTGGTGAACATTTTTGTCGTTTGCGGGGCTTAGCCGCGGAATGTTCGACGAACGCGAGTGTATTAACCATAACAGCATTCACCGTCGAGCGTTATGTTGCAATTTGTCATCCTTTTTTATCCCAAACAATGTCCAAATTGTCGCGAGCGATAAAACTCATTCTTGTCGTTTGGGTGGTTGCACTCTCGTTCGCTACACCTCTCGCTTTGCAATTTGGCATCGTCGATCGTCGCGATTTAAATCCCGATTACGTAATGTGCTCCCTCAAAGTAACCTTGATAAAACACTCTTTCGAAATATCGACATTTCTGTTCTTCATCGTACCTATGATTTTAATAACCGTACTCTATGTTATGATCGGACTTAAGTTACGAAAATCCAACATGATGAAATGCGACAATGGACGAAATCGAACTTTCGCACGAGCTTCGTCGTCCACGAACGTTCCTGTTCATTCCACGCGAAAGGATGAGAGAAATTGTCGACATCACACTGGAAGATCGTCTCGAAGAGTCCTCAAAATGTTGGGTAAGTTTATCTCCCATTTTGCAATATCTTTTTAATGACTTTCTTCGCTAAAAATTTGCTTCGATCCAAAAAGTATTATTGCCTTTTTCCTCTCTCAATAAATATCTTTGAAAGTTCCGATTCGTACGACTATTTTCATCATGAATTCTTGTCATTCTCACGCACGAAATTAGGTACTTAAAATCGCATAGAAATTCAAAAAGAAAATTATTTTCGAACACGTCCAGTCTGTCTCAGGTCGATGTTTTTGTATTATATTTTTATGTTGATTCTACTATGTCGATAAATACTCGTTATGCTAATTCGATGGCATATATCTCGGTTCGTGAACGATAAACATATATGATATTTTTATAAGAGGTCTGTTTTCACATTGAAAATTATAACCACAATTTTCTTAATTAAAAAAGAAATTCAAACGTATGAGTTTCCAATATATTTACAGCTGAATCATTTTTTCTGACATCATCGATGGAATATTTTTACTGTTTTTCGATTGCCACTTATAAAATACTACGGAGAAAAATAAATTATAGATATGCTTCAATGGAAGACTGTCACTATAATCCTCTACGTTACATAACCGTTTTGGAGAAATTATTTCAAAATTTATCGTTCGAAATATACGAGAGTCAAGCAATTTACTCTGCTTTCAGAATCATTTTTAAACACCATTAAATCTAGAAAATGGAATATTAAAGTTCTCTTTGAAACCATCTGGCTGAGCAGAGACACAAACTCTTTAAAGAAGTCCATAAATATGGAAAGGGTTAATTTGACGAGTTAACGTCTTATAAGATATAAATTATTAATAGAGCAGAAACCAGTCAGTCTCTCATCTTTTCGCCTATAAAAGATTCTGTCATAACGTAGACCAAATTAAATTCAATACGAACCATAGTAAAAAACATTACGTAATTGCTAGCGATCCAAATTCGATTATCCAACTCAAGTCCACATTTAACTCCGTTACCAGGAGCTCGGTTAGCCTTGGCGAAGCACAATTATCTTTGTTTAAGGAAGTTCACGCGAATCTAATGATAATCGAAAAGTTTAACTTTGAGGGTTGAAATTTGGAAATATTATAGAAAAATATACCGTACATCTATCACAGGAATTATTTTTGGATCCACCGTCTAGTTATCAAAAAAACAATTTGTGAAAATCACAAAAGAGCTTATGTATAAGGATTCAAAAAGTGTGATTTTCATAAATTGTTTTCTTGAAAACTAGACGGTAGACCCAAAAATAATTCCGGTGATAGATGTACGGTATATTTTTCTATAATATTTCCAAATTTCAACCCTCAAATTTGAAATTTTGGATTATCATTAGATTCGCGTAAACTTCCTTGAGATATTCCTTTCACGAACTCGAATATTTTATAATTAACACATTTTTTTATACAAACAAGTAAAAATACATTCTATTTCACTAGGGACAGCGGTTGGTCTAGTGGATAAGGGCTCGGGCTCGCACGCCGTGGGTCCCAGGTTCGAATCCCGACCAAAAACACCAATTAAAAATTGAGATTTTTTTCACGTGTTTCCACTGTAATCCCGGGTGGTTTGGACTCCACCTTTATAAAAATCATGTCCAGACCTCGCTGTGATGCCTGAGCGGTCGGTGTACGGCTCCGGGTGCCTCCCGTGGACGGTTCTCATCGTGCGGATGGTGGCCCCCTAGCCGTGTACTGGCTAGCTCATTGCATTACAGCTGAGGAGGTATCTTTCTTAAGCGCCTCTGGTAGTTGTGCTTGAGCATGCTCGCATTGCTACCCGGGGATTAGGTAGGTACCGGCTGTATCGGCAAGGTTTTCTGCAGTTTCCCTTCGCCCTCGGCAAAATGCGATACAGTTGGGGATAAGTCGACTGCAGCCGCACAGGGGGGTGTCTTTGGAAAAGGGGAGGGGGGACAAGCTAAAATGGGGAGAACCCTGGGCAACGGCAAATACAATTAAAAAAAAAAAAAACATTCCATTCCACTAGAAAAATATCGAGTCACGAGCCAAGTTACCGGACCTTTAAAAAAAAATGATAACTTAAAAAATCTTCTAATTTACACGATACTTTATGGAGATGAGCTGCTGCTCACGTTGCTATTTCATAATGCATATATCAAATGATGACAGATGTTTGATATAAACTGTCCTATGGTTAAATCAAATTCTAAAGATTCGGTAGCAACAATAAAAACAGAGTCACCGGACATTTGAAAAAAATATTCACGATAGAACTGGAAAGAATGTGATCAGCAGACGATTTTTTGTAGCCATGACAATGCAAGAGGTTACGTTATCTTCGGCAGTTTTTACAACATTTTTAACGCTATTCTTGTTTCTGCCTGTTAGAAATTGGCTCACATTTTTACCAATGTCACTGCGTATTTTATACGTATTTTCACTCATATGCCACTATTTTTTTAACCAAATACATTAACGGGACAGACCTAGTTGGAACGTCAAAAAAAAGGCCTTTTTTCCGATTTTTTTTTGGTCAAACGATAAAATAATTAACAACAAAAGTTCTTCCGTTTAAAAGATACATATGTAATGTATATGTTGCAATTTTTTCAACGCAATACATATCGAAATAAGCTGGTGACCGTCAATTGCCGAGGACGCTGCAAAAAAAAACACGGTTTGCGGTGATCAAGCTCACGCTGCAACGGCTCATCTGAAACAAAAAAAACGGAGGGAATTTTTAGTTAATGATATAATGCTCCGGTTGAACGAAGGGTTTTGAAAAATTTCCATTTTTCACAAAATGGCGGCCGTTAAAAGTCAAAAGTGTTTTTTTGACCAAAATATCAGTTCCATTTTTTGCTATTAAAAATAAAAATAATTATCCAAAAAAAAAATCCTTCGTTCATATGGAGGACTACCATGTATAGAAGAAGTGATATAAATTTCAACCCGATCGGTAAAGCCGTTCTCGAGCTACAGTGATCACCGACTTCAAAAACATGGTTTCGAGAAAAACGCACTTGAAGTCCGCTACCTGCTTACCTATGGCTCAGACACGACGTGCTACAAAGTCTTGTATTTCGGCGAATAATGGTCCGATTTACATTTACATGGGCGGAAAATGTTCGTAAGAGATTCTACTTTTTGAAAATGAAATAAAAAAAAATCGATTTTTCGAAAATTCTAACTAGGTCTGTCCCGTTAAGTCCAGCCTCTCCCTTTGACAGTGCGGCTGTTGACATTTGTAGCTCTCCAAAAAATATTAAAAATTTTCATAATTTACACGATTAAGCTGAAATTTACGATTTATCTTTACAATTAGGAGTAATAATTGGTTATAAATTTTTTAAACAAAATCCAGCCTAATTTATGAACAAATGTGGAGAGCCTTACTTATGCGCCCAAAAAATACGGCCCTCCGCGAAAGGAATACCTTAAGTTGAGCCCTCGCAGTATTTTATAAAAGCATTTTTTAACGAAAATCGATTGATATCATAATACAATAAAATAAGAAATAACCAACGGTATATAAACGTTTCAGACTTGTATGCGAGGGGCGAATAAAAGATATATTTTTCCATTATCCTATAACGATTGCTATCTTTCCATGGCAATGTGTCAACAAAAGGATAAAATCTGAGCAAGATATACGTTGCTGGGCTGCTCTACGACATATATCATGGCTTGGTTCGACTCGATTTATAACATAATAATTTTTACTTCCCCTCAGACTGTACATCATGAGAAAATAAATGAATGCTACTGTTTCTTGGGCGTTTTTTTGCGATTCGCAAAATTCGTCGTTTATTCATTCACTCGTTAACGTCATGGTTTTTTAAAATACAAATGCATTTGGACAGAGTTAAATATAAATGAATTTACGAATGAAAAATATTATCTGATAACATGAAGAACCATTCATCAGAGGTGAAAAATATCAAAGAGATTTATGTTATCCGTAACGACATTTCTTGATAGTGAATTTCACTTGCTTTATTCATATTTATCATTCATTTTGGTCGACCATCGTGTACGACGTAATAATTTTCTCTGAGAGTCCACTCGACGCTTTTTTTGGTCAATTAAGCTTGAGCCGATTGGGGTGAATATTAAATTAATTAATTATCCTGTATAAACACTCTTTTTACTACGTTTTTACCAGAATTAAGATAAACATGTTTTCGGAAGTTGTGTATTGATTTTCGAGGTATTGCAATTCTGAAATTTTGAGACTATTCCGATATTACCCGGTGGCTTTATTCGATAAAACGATGTGGCTCAAAAATGTATCATGAATTTATATAGTATAGATACATATAAAGCGTCAGAATTAGATAAATGACGAATTAAATGAATGAGAGGAATGACAGAGAAAGTAATCAATAACGCTATTCGTGGCAGCTTGTTTGATAATTCGATTACTCATTGTAGATCGCTAAATATGGTAATGTCCAAGAAATATTCGTTATCGATTATATTTCATTCATCATCATTTCATCATTTCTTAGACGGATATGCATCGGTTTCCGATTATTATCTATCGTAATGTATCATGAATACATTGCCAATTATACGAATTTCACTTACGTAATAAAATGAGCTGTAAAGAAATTCATTACATCAGGTAAGCACTCACATGAGCAATTTTACAAATAAACTTACAATTTGTTCGAATGGTCAACACAAAAATTCTTAGATCTCTGCTGAAAATAATGATTCGATATAGTACGTGTTTGAGTGTGAATGGGCGAAGATATATTGAGTTATCTGAAGAAAGAGCTGTCACAAAGATAAACAGAATCTACGTGACGTTTCGGTTTGTCTCGAACGTGCCATTCGCTCGTGTCAAATACACTCCCGTTTGATCCTCCTATGACCCATTCAATTATGCGCGTGAATATACCAATTCCGAACGGTCACCGAGATTTATTGATCCCGATCAGGATAATTGGGCGTCATTGGTACTACTACACACTTGAAGTACTATCCAAATTGTACCAAGTGACAATCAGTATCTACTGAAATAGTACAATTAACTTTAACCTATTAATGAGACGATTGCTCGAGTGGAAATTTGGAGTCTATTGACGATAACAACCCTCTCGGAACCAAACATCCAATGGACGTATTTTGTACGTGCATAAGGCTAAAAAATATCTATGTAACGTTTATTGGATGTTCGGTTCTGTGAGGAAAGTAGCGAACGAGTTTTTTTCTTTCAGTTTTCATATTAGACATTGAGTTCCAACTTTGAGAGCAGATTCTGTTTTTGTAAAAGTAGCAAAAACTGAGAAAAAATACAGTTTTATTTGGCCCTTGCATCAATATCTCGATTTCTCTCTTCCCTATATAATATCGATATTTTGGTTTTTTGTATTAAATTTGCTCGCATTGTGTTTACTTATCTTTCATACGATTACCAAAACGCTTATCATAGATGGAACACCATCGGAAAACCGCTCAGGCGAATCGATGCTTGTCTATTGAGCTTTGAGAGTAGAAAATTAATACACAAAAGCGTCTGAAGAGATAGAATACTGGTGTTCATTTATTAAAGCAGTATTGTCGTGTAGAGCGCTGTTTTCCGAGATGAGTTGCAGGATTGAATACATTCAAAACTGTTTCTTCCTGAAATTTGAAAGGGTCTATCGCTTTTTGTTCTACGAAATTGGTATATATTTTCAAAGGATTAAGAAATATGTGTACAAAATGGCAGAAAAAGGACTCGAATAGTTTTACACGCATTTTATCCCAAAAATTACTTCTGGAAACAGCACTCTATTCAAGTGCACTACCTTAATGGACTTCGAAAGTCATACGCGGAGAAAAAATATTACAAAAATTACCGTGTTCTACACTACAAGTTGGGTGCGAAAGACTTTTTTGGAAAGATTTATCGAAAAAGAAATTGAAGATTCCAATGAGTATTGCAATGTTTAACGTAAGCCTATGAATTTTTGTAATACCGCATAGTCAAATTTCGGAAAAAGAACTGTAAAAAGTCCCATTACAAACAAAATTGCTACTTTTTAACTCGCCGTAAATGAAAAATTAATGGCTGCATCGCAACTAAATCTCAGATGAGTTAGAAATTTTAATACAGTGCAAGGTAATTTTTACCGTGCTATTTGGTATTTTTGGTTCAAATTTCGTCTTTTGTTATCGCACAAGACGACTAGGCTAGAGCCTGTTGTCTGCTTTATTATTTTTTTTATACTAAAAAGGAAAAAAAAGGATTCTTGGGATGAAAAGAAGCAGCAAATAGAGTGGTGTTCTCCTTCAACTTCAAATCGCCAATCCAACATAATTTTTCCTATCGCAGCCGTGTCCTGACACATCAAGAGACTCGATAGAGTCTCGGGCCAAGTACATTGACAGCTCTGTCGTCTGCTGGCCCGAGGCTTGCCTAGTCTATACTTTCTGTGTACAAAGCGATTCGCGGTGGTGGGGGTAAAAATGGCATGTCATTTTTACATATATTTCATTTGAAATCCTGATTTGAAGACGAACTAAAGAAAATTCAAAACGTTTGATCTCATTGATGATTTATTTATTCAATACATAAATCATTTGTTCAAAGAATGGATTATCAATTGATGAATAATCTTTAATTCATTAGCTTATTAGTATTATAATTATAATAATACTTTATTATTATTATTATTGTTGTTGTTGTTGTTGTTGTTGTTGTTGTTGTTGTTATGATTGTTGTTGTTGTTGTTGTTGTTGTTGTTGGTGTTGTTGTTGTTGTTATTTTTGTTGTTGTTGTTGTTATTATTATTATGAATAAAACTAAAAAACGAGCACTATTGAAATTCATGTTCAGGCAAGCAAAAATTGACAATCGTCACATAAAATTTTACAGTGTCAGGCCACTACTTTTTATCGTACCGACACCATTGATTTTCATTTTGCTTTTTGATGACATTTATATACACTGCTCTCGTGTTTTATTGTGCCTGACAATGGCACACACATCATTAGAAAAAACGGCAATTTTTGCCGGAATTTTTTACAAATATTCTAAAACATTTCTTTCCGTGTCGCCTCAACTTTTAGTTATGAATGAATACTATGATTAAGTTTCAGAGTGTAATACAAAAAGATGGTATGAATTAAATAATTGCTAAATTCAAAATGGAGATGGACATTGTTGATTGAAAAAATGGAGAATATCCGATTCGTTTTTTAACGAATGTTTACATCTGAAATTCTCGAGGTTGCTGTTTCACATGAATTACAAAAAATTCTATCTTAATGTGGACGTACTTACTGACTCATTTATATTACGATAGCACTTAAAAATTTCCTAATGATTTTATAAAAAATACTTAGAAATATTTTTTTAGTTCAATAAATAATTATTATTTTGCTTGAATTCAATAAACGCTGCTTATTCCTTTTTCTCTCATAGTTGAAAAACCTACTGTGTTTTTTCTAATTTGTTTTTTTTTTTTTTTTTTCGTTGACTGTTGCCATTAAGGGGTTGCATCTAGTTAGAATTTTTGAAAAAATCCATTTTTCGTTTTCTACGGATTCTTATAGTATAACCTTTCAAAAATATTCTCTGAAAATTTCAAGTCTATCCGTTCAAAATTGACGGAGTTACGGCCGTTTTTACAGTTAAGTTCCGCGAGCCGCGCGACGTAGGTATAACGGAACAGCGGCGGTGGTCCTTTGTGGTGAAAACCTTTGTAGTGGTGTGTGATGGAAAAAGGAATGCATTGGCCATGTCCAAAAGCTAATGGGACGTAGATTGAGCGAGTATTTAAAAAAAAAAAAATAAAGGACTTGGCGGCATAACCGGGAAAATGACTGATAAATTGAAAAAGCGATATGGGCAACCTTTGATCATTATAGTTCAACCGATGATGTTCCACATCACGAAAATTGTCCGCCCGGAGATGAGTCTTGGTACTCTCGGCAGCGCGCTTCCACGAACGGTGAACTTGCCTCTTATCAACACGATTATACAGCTCTACCAGTCAATGTTTTAGACGCAATAAAACCAATTTACACAGAACCTTCCAACGAAACCTTACTGCAAAGATGCAAAGGTGGTTTTAACCATAAAACAATAACGAAAGTTACAATCAACTCATATGGAAAATAAGTCCAAAAATTTTACCGAGTGGATCGATTGCGGTGAACATAGCTGACTATGTCGCTGCATGTATGCTCAATGAAGGATGTGTTTCACTTTTGACAATGCTACAAGCAATGGGAGCTTGCTACGGCCGAAATTGTCACGCGTACGTGACGGAAGAAGATAAAAAGCGCGTGGACACGGCCGAGCGCCGCGCTCAATCTAACACTCGCGAAGCAAGTCTATCGCGAATATAACATCAAATTGGGATTTTAGAGGCTGGGCATCGATGATTCAATGTAGAGGTAATAAATTACACTTTACATATGTGCATATGCCCGACTTCAAACTTTAAACGCGTTTTTCTCGAAACGACTTTTTCAGAATCGGTGACCACGATATTTCAAAAATGAGTGGACCGATTTACTTGCAATTTTGCATACATTTTTTTTATACCAAAAGGCAGTCCTTCATCGAAGGATTTTTTTTTTCGATGCATACTTTTTTTTATATCAAGGAAAATGAAGTGATTTTTTCACCGAAATTTATACTTTCACTTTCGATTGGCGACTATTTTTTCAAAAATTAATATTTTATCAAATCCTTCGATTAAGAACTAGATAATGCAATACAAAAACTAAATTTATTTGGTTTTTTGATTTCGGATGATTGGTTGGGAAGTTACAGTGGTCACCGCGGAAGGCCTTTTTTGAACAGCGGTCCGGGTGATACACTATATATTTTACATTTATGAATTTTTTTCAATAAAAAAATTAAGAAAAAAAGTTTGAAACCTGGAACCATTTTTCCAAAAAAAAATCACAAAAACATGCCTTTTTTTCGGCCATCAACTAGGTGTAACCCGTTAATCGAGAAAACGTTCCATGGGAGCATAAATGTACTGAGAAGTTTGTGATTCTAACAAATTGACCGTATCGTGATGAGCTAATGAAACGTAAAACCACTTTTGATAAAACGGGAAAATCTGAAACCAAAAGCAACAGTCGTCCATCTGCAATATCTGTCAACATAGTCAACGGTGAAAATACTCCGTTTATTTTGCAATGAGGTCTTTACAAAATCAATCAAATTTTGGATTCAATGCTGAAAAAAAATGATAAAAAACGGAATTAAAATTGTTTACCAAAATTTGTGCTTACATCACTTTACTCCGGACTTCCCTATTTAATGGTCAATTTTGATAAAATTTTACATATATATTTCGTATACAACTAATAAAATATGTATGCATTCGCATCATGAATGACCCCCGTTTCATTCTAATTACCATTTTCATTCTTTATGCGAGCAACGGGCATTGTAATCATCGTCTGTCTTGATCATGGAGACGATGAAAATTCGAATCCACTGAGTATTTCCGTTCGGTTAGATTTTATTTTCGTCAAGGTTGCGCCAATTGAAAATACGCGGTCAATGAGAGAGTGACTGATGCACTACTTTCAGCGGGAATCCACAGCGAATGTTCGATTTTTAAAACGCGTGAATATGTATATGGCAAAGAGGAATAAACGGCTGAAAAAATAATGAATGAAGGGGAGCTGAAGAGATATCGATCGATAAACAATTGGCAATCTTTTTTTTTGTCAATGTTGGATTACATAATGTGTGTATTCATTATAAAGCAATATCATTTTGCCATACAGCAAAACTTGTACTGCTTCGTGTTTAACGGGAGAAACCAGTTTAGGAGGCCGAAATTTTGGTGTTTTTCGTGAATTTTTTTAACAGGGAAGGAATAATCAGAATTTTTTTAAACTTGGAGGATATTTTACTCATGTTTTGAAGTACATTTTGTAATTTTTTCAAGTTATTTCCGCCGGAAATAGTGGAGTTAGAAGCTGCTGTCCATGGACGATCGCCATCCGAGTTTTTTGCTGATGGGCATTCCTAAAGTCACAATTTTTATCTGTAATCAGTACAATTTTCTTTCTTCGTTAACAACATATTTCCTAAGAATATGAACCTCATTGTAATCAACAAAGTTGAATATTGCATGTTTTTGAGGTGTTTGAATACAATGTCATGTTTTTATATCATGTTTTTTCACCTTTTTTGCATTAAAAAAAATATTTTTAATAATAATATCATCCCAGTGTTAGGTTCATATAGATTGTAATTGAATAAAGAATATTCACACAAATTTTCAGAACGATTGGTCAATAACTTTTTGAGCTAGAATGCCCACCAGTTGATAAAAAGTCGTCCATGGACAGCAGCTTCTAACTCCACTATTTCCGACGGAAATGACTTAAAAAAATTACAAAGTGTACTTCAAAACATGAATAAAATATCATCCAAGTTTAAACAAATTCTGATTATTCCTTCCCTGTTAAAAAAAATTCACGAAAAACACCAAAATTTCGGCCTCCTAAACTGGTTTCTCCCGTTAACGAATACCTCACGCTCGGTTTCTAACGTGTATCGATTCAATTACTTCTTCAGTATCTATTTACGTGTACATATAGGTACTGTGCTGAAGCGTATATCCATGTAAGTATAAAGCTCCATGATTAATTAATGGCTCGAGGGAATGAAAAATACTGAGTGATCACGATCGATCCGGAATTCATTTTACCAAGTTTACTACTGCGTTGAACTGGGAAACAAATATATCGTTGATGGGTTCTCTTTTTTTAGTCAAGGTAGTCCTTGCTGCATAATATTCAAATGATCGACTTCAAACGTTATTCTAGCAATGAAATATATACAAGTTAAGAATACTATCAAATCATCAACTCGTAAAAGTGGCCATTAGAATAGATATGATTTACGAAATGTAGTATGGCACTTAAATGAATTTCTTAAAAAAATAGTATAATACTTCCAAGAATAATTTTGAATATAGGTCTGGTATTTGGCTGATTTAGTAAATCATTTCAGTGTCTAAATGACTGTATATTCAATGCTTACGTAACTCCTAATTGATTTGCACTGTTTATATGTATTTATTATACGTTGAAACTACAAGTACAAATACTTGTTGATTTACCCGAATGGTTATGAATGATTCAACGCACGTAGCACCGATATTAGAGTCCGTTGACCAATGGTTGATCTTTTACAGTTTTGAAAATTATTTTATTGACATTTCCTCATGAATAACCTCGTAATGTGCAATCGATAACCAGTTTCAATTTCAGGAAATATTTTATACCCCACTAAGTTGAAAACTCAATTTTTTCCGGAATCTTGTAATAATTTAATTTTTTCGTACACCTTGAAAGCATATATTTTAATCTCAAAGAATTTGCAACAAAATAAATTGCAAGAAATTAATATCACGAATTCATAAATATTTTATAAATATTCATATCTCACAATGTTCTTAAATAACCGACAAAATGAAAGGTTTCTTTTAAAACGTGCCAGGGAATATAAATGAACGTTTATGAAACTATACACTGAGAAAAAAAATTTGTTGTTTCAACAAATTGTGGCGAACAAAATGAAATTTGTTAATTCAACAGAAAATTTTGTTGATTCAACAATATTTTCGTCGTAATGAGCAATATTTATTTGAGCCAGCAAATTAAGTGGTTGATTTAACCAAATTTTTGTTGAGTTAACGAATTTCATTTTGTTCGCCACAATTTGTTGATTCAACAAAAATTTTGTTGAATCAACAAATTTCTTTTCACAGTGTATTTTCATTACTTTTAATAGAATTCAAGAGAAAATGAATTTCTACTATCCAAGTATGAAAGAATTTCCGCTGAAAAAATGTAAAATTTTGAAGAATTGATCAAAGAAAAAATAAATAAATAAATTGTTCAGAAATGATTGTGGTAAAATGAAATTTCAGGTGATAAAAAAAGTGTTGATAAACTGTTATTTCCCTTCATGGAATTTTAATTGCATACCCGTCTAATACCGGCGTAATCACATAACTGCTGCTCCACAAAAATTTTATCGTGCTGGCCGTTAATTGAAAATTAACGATAAATAGTTTTATATATGAGAAAAAATGACTCTTCACCTATTGGACGCGCGAAATAACTTATTTCCTGTATTAGGTCGCTAAAACGCATCAAAATCACAAAACGCATGTTCATGAATAATATTTCACTCCGAACGATTGATAGATCGAAAATCTCCCAGATGCTCTTGAGAGTTTTGGACGTGAGGGTCGAATATTTATTAACCTTCCGTGGGCTCCCACTTTCGCTTCTATTTTCATTTTCCTGTCATTCTGGTTAGGGTGTATCAACACCAGCGATAAATATTTTTTCTGGCTCATGATCTTTCTCGCGATATTTTCGGGGATAAGCGCTTGTCAGTATGTATAAACGACCAAAAGACTCGTAACTTATGATTAAAATGTGAAAATGAATTCAGTAGTATTATCCCTCGGGGCCAGTACGGATGATCCATCTCCCTGGGTAGCGATGCCTTTGGTATAATCTGAAAAAGTTCATTTGAGAATAACTCAATTTCTCAGGATTTCTATATGTTTAAATATTTTTTCATTAAACAATTGGTTATTAATATTGAAAATATTCGAGCTTTTTGAACGAAAATACTGCCTGGATTTTCGTTCAATCATTATCTAAAATGATTACCTGTGATCTACAGTTTTTTATTAATTATTTACTTGACATTTATTTTATATATTGTCGATGATGTACTCGATATTTTTTTTCGCTAAAAAGCTTTGGTTGATCTTTAATCTGTCTCGAATCCTTTAAGGAATAATAAAACTATCAATCAATCAATGTCAGTAGCTGTTTCTCTCTTCCTCTCTTTCCCACTCTAATCTTATGGCAGGAAGTGTGTCAGGAAATTGTAAAACTTATCTTCCGATGTTTATTCTTCGCTATGGGTTGCGACAGGCGTTCTTCATTTACCATTTTTCTTTCCTTCAGGCGTGAATTGACGAAAAATTTCGGACTACCCGGATTATCTCGATTCTGTGATACTGATGAAGAAGAGACAAAAATAGCCACAAATATATGAGCAATAAAATTATAATCATCTTATCACGACACACGTTAGAACATTCAATAACGACATTAACGCTAATAACATTAATTAATAACATTATAATATTAATTCAATAAGGACATTTTAACAAAATCATATGTATATCTCGACACATAAATCATTTCAAATCTCTATTCATAATCATACACTTGAAATGGGAAGAGAATGGCAAATAATTATTTAGACTTCACATCATCTCGATATATTGGTTTATTGAGTTGAAATTTCCTATTGGTTGATCTAAATACGAACTGAATACCACAATATTATTCACGCCACATAAAATCTTAATTACAATATATGATCTTCGAAAAGTAATTGAAATACTCAAATAATGTGTTACTATGTTATGCCAGTGTACCATGCTAGTGTCACGCTGGTGTAGTGTGGAATTACTTAATAATAATATTTAAATACAGAATAAAATAAAATAAAATAAAATAAATTAAGATTAAGTAGAAATTACTAAATTTTGTTGGATTAAGACGATTTTGTTATCGATGTGAAAAATTATATCAAGGCTGAGTTTGCAAGAAAAAGCTGCGGTGAGGAAACTTATTGAGGGCCCGGACTGGCATTCTCACGGTAGCCTTAAACCTAGCCAAAAACAGCATAAATGCTGTGAAAAAAGCTGAGACAAGTACATTTACGCCCGCCCCAAATAGTCGTTCTAGTTAATCCCCCCCACTACCCAACGCCAAAATACCGATTCCCACAAAAATTTACAAAAACCCGTCTAAGTCGTTTATGCAAAGATCTCAGAACCGCTCTCATTATGATCAAATAAAATCAAATTGCACAGAGGTGATAATTTCATTCTCGTAAATGTTGTGAGTTCACAAAAAGTTGATAAATAAATAGAGACCTACTAAAGTATATGTGGCCAAGTACATGGGATTTTATTATGTTTATAAAATCTCCAATTATGTTCATATGCCATTTCTCTAATTAATGCTTTATTACAACGAATTATTATCATATGATTTGGAACTGCGAGGGCTTTCAAAAAAAAATACAGAATTGCATTAGCCTGCGTAGTAAGCTTGAACGCTGCCACACTCTCATTTGTAATATTTGTAGTATAGTTTTATTGGTAACAAATTGATAAAAGTTTACTATCGTACGTAGAGCGGATACGCACAGAGTACTTGTCCGGCCCGAAAATTTTTCATAAAATTTGTCACATAAGTCAACATTAATCTACCATACATTTTGGCATTAACTAGTAAAGTAAACACAGCTAATTTGGAATCACAATATGGGGATTGTTTTGTATCCCAAATTATCCTCCTTTCCTTTAACCAATTGTTATCGATGAATTGATGCTCATGTGGAGCATATCTCACGTTATTACACGGCATGTTTATTCCGGTTTTGTAACATCCAGGGGAAAACTAGAGTTACAGAACATCTAAACGGTACTGCACACCCGGAATAACTAATCCAGTACCATTTACACGCACTTTTAGAACAGGTTTTACAAAACGGAATAAGCCTGCCATGTAAGAGCGATCATCAATTGAATGCATTCCAAAGCGGGTAAAATTCGAATCTGCATCAGGAGATCCGAATGTTCGGAGTGGTTGAAAAATTTGCCGTGAACAAAAAAGCATATTTTTAGCTAACTAGTTGAAAAATTTTCGGGCCGGACAAGTACTCTGTGCGTATCCGCTCTACGTACGATAGTAAACTTTTATCAATTTGTTACCAATAAAACTATACTACAAATATTACAAATGAGAGTGTGGCAGCGTTCAAGCTTACTACGCAGGCTAATGCAATTCTGTATTTTTTTTTGAAAGCCCTCGCAGTTCCAAATCATATGATAATAATTCGTTGTAATAAAGCATTAATTAGAGAAATGGCATATGAACATAATTGGAGATTTTATAAACATAATAAAATCTCATGTACTTGGCCACATATACTTTAGTAGGTCTCTATTTATTTATCAACTTTTTGTGAACTCACAACATTTACGAGAATGAAATTATCACCTCTGTGCAATTTGATTTTATTTGATCATAATGAGAGCGGTTCTGAGATCTTTGCATAAACGACTTAGACGGGTTTTTGTAAATTTTTGTGGGAATCGGTATTTTGGCGTTGGGTAGTGGGGGGGATTAACTAGAACGACTATTTGGGGCGGGCGTAAATGTACTTGTCTCAGCTTTTTTCACAGCATTTATGCTGTTTTTGGCTAGGATTTGTCGACTTTTTGTATGGAATTCATAGCTTGTTAATTAAATATTTCAATATTGTGTACGTATTCGGGTATGAAATTTATAGCTTGCCAATTAAACATGTCTATATTATATATGTATCTGGGTGATGCAAAAGAATTGACATTTTTTCGGCATTACAGCAAAATATGGTAACATTTTATCAAAAAGTGATTCTCTCAAGAATTGAATTCTGAATAAAAATTTTAGAGGTCGCTCAAGCGATTTTTTAATGATTTCGGCTAAAAATGGATACATGATCAAATTTCGAGCTGGTGTATCGCGACTATATTCAGACTAAAAATGCAATGTGAAATATTGTTCTAAGAAGTGTTGAAGTGAATTCAATCTTCGTAATTAACCGTCAATACTTATAAAATTATTAGATTACTTAAAACGTACAGTAGTTCTGAGAAGATACGACGCATAAAAGAACAACGAACAAGTAAAAACGAATTTTTTTTAAATTTTGTATAAAAAAATTTCAAAAAATATTGCACCGAAACATCCCTGTCAACAGATCAACGGATCGGAAAATATTCCATAAAAATGATGCCGAAGAAATACTCCAATAGCATCAGAATGCACCGAAAATTTTTAAATATAAGTAATCATAACGAAACGAGATTTTGAAACAAAAAAGTATACGTACAAAATTTCGAGAGCTAAAGTTTAATCGGAAAAAATAATTTTGGCCGAAGTACTACGCGAGTTTTGCTTTTATAATGTTTATTTATTACGAATTATATCTCGTGAGCAATAGATTAAAAAAAAAAATTGGTGAAGTACTTATGAAATTTGTTTTTTCTCAAATCAAATATCTTTTCGCTCAAAATTATTTCGCATCGCTTGATTCCGTTTTGGGTGACAAATGCAAATAGAATTTTCATGTATTTAAGGTCTCTACCACTCTAGGGTGGTTTAAAACCATATATAATTCAAACCTAGGGTGGTTCAAACGTAGGGTGGTATCATATATCATTCTCTCAGTTATATAAAAAATGAAGAGAATGGTTTCCAAATAAACTTTATTATTGCATGCAAGATACATTTTATGGTAAAAAAGAAGAGGCACTGTTTTCGACTCCGTTCTAGAGTTTACGTTCGGAAAATTGAATTGTTGCGGCTAGGGTTAATAAAAAAAATTATTTATTAAGGTGCTGTTCAAAAGTTTATTTATTAAATTACACTTTATTTTTGCACTATCACTCTTCTATCTATATATATAAAAGTTACTTTAACCAAAACTGAAACTGACCGCGATCTTTATAACCTTACGACTGTTCAAAGATATCAAATATTCACCGAATACGAGTTTATCATACAACATTCTCTTAATTATCAAAAAAAAAAAAAAATAAAGAGAATGGTTTCTAAATAAACTTTATTATTGCATTCAAAGAACATTTTATGTTAAAATAGAAAAAGCACCGTTTTCGATTCCGTTCTAGAGTTTACGTTCGGAAAAATGGATTGTTGGGGCTAGGGTTAATAAAAAAAATTATTTATTTAGACACTGTTCAAAAGTTTATTTATTGATTTAAACTTTATTTTTGCACTATCATTCTTCTACATATATATAAAAGTCACTTTAATCACAAGTTAAAACTGACCGCGATCTTTATAACTTCACGACAAAGATATTAAATATTCACCGAATACGAGTTTATCATACACCATTCTCTTAGCTATCAAAAAAAAAAATGAAGAGAATGGTCTCTAAATAAACCTTATTATTGCATTCGAGGAACATTTTATGGTAAAAGAGAAAAGGGAACGTTTTCGATTCCGATAACCTTTTTTTAACTCACAACTGTCACTTTATATATATATATATATATATTATCATATCTGTCAGCTTTCACATCCGCGATCTTTATAACCTTATTTTTTTTTTAATTTCCACTTGGAAATTTGTAGCTATCTCTGTCGCACTCATACGGCTGATCCATATTAAAAAAAATATCCGTCAACTTTCACATCCGCGATCTTTATAACCTTATTTTTTTAACCTCACATCACTATGCATATAGAATTGCACATCCGCGATCTTTATAACCTTTTTTTTTAACTCACAGCTGTCACTGTTTATTATAAAATATCATGAAGAAAAGTCAAATCGGCTGTCACATCGACGAACGCACTCTCACATATCATCAGAACGTTACCAATTTCTAGTTAGTATCACTAGGCAGCGACCGCAAAGCGTCAAAAGTGTGCGAAAAATGCTACCTTTTTTGATGATTTGGAAAGATGAAATATTAATATTTCCAATATGCGTTAGGCTACAGAGTTCTAAATAGTCACGATCGAAAGAAAAAAAAAAATAAAAAATACGTAAACCCGCAGCATCTTTCAAAACGATCTTATTCATTAAATATCGCCGAAACAATTTTCGGAATACGTTCAGAATCACTCTTCTTGCTGTAAAGACTCTAGTAGCGACTCGTCTTCGCCATCTTATAGTATACGTAAATATACTTGTCTCGAGTCGCTACCGCGACTCTAGATTTATCGCCCTAATACTACCAGGCCAGAACCCGATCGGGAAATGTCAGGGTCGCCAATATTATTAAAAAATGATGCATTTGAGTTAAATTTTTGAGGATCTAGTCCGTCTTCATCAGAGTAGCTCTCATTAAAATAAATTGTAATATTTAATATCAAAACTGATGTGGATTTCTCCGATTGGATGAAAAATTTGAATCTGCTTTTTTCATTTTAATTCACAAACAAACGTGTTTTTTTATCCGTAAGTGTAATATCCGGAGTAATGCAAATACTGAAATAAGATGAACTATTATGATCAGATATACAATTCTAATGATAAAAAGAAAATATTTTTATTAACATTTATTTTTTGCTAGGGCTCCAGTAGGGCTTCCTTTAAAGGCCCCGATCGTTTGCCCGGTTGGGCCCTCTTTGACAAAGTGTGACCTGCCCGCAAGGGGCCTTTCGGGCTTCCATATTGTGGCCCTAACGGAGTAGGGGAAAAATAAGCAGGGCTTAGCCAAAGCCTTAAGTGAATTTCCACACGGGTATTAATATAATTTACGATGAACCAATTCAATTAGGAGTCCCGCGAACTAGGTTCATGTGTTTATACAATCCCAGTATCAAAAGCTTTCCAGGAGTGATTGAAATCAACCGTCTATTCGCTGAAATCTGGCCCAGTTCGAATGGCGGTTTTATTTCCCGATACTTTGATTAATTAATGGACTGTGATCATACGTTTTGTAAATAAGTCGGTACATTATTGTCCTTGTCATTCAGAATGTACTGGAAAACAATTATTGAATGACACGTGCTTTATTCACGAGAGTAAAAATAACGATTTTCTTTATTTTTACTTCATGAACGAATCGTTATTTTTTCTACTTTTTTAGATTTACTCTAGATATGTCGACGACTCCTTTAATCGATTATTTATCTCACATCTCCGTTTTTCACCCTCGCCACTTAGTCATCAGATCTGCTCAGATTTTCGGAGGGGAATAAATGAGATTAAACTTATCATGAATTTAACATCGCGATAGTGAATGTGAGGAATTGTTCGAGAGGAGGGAAAATTTCGTGACATAAAGTGCCCTCATTTATGTAGCTCAATTATAATAATAATTAAAACATTCTTAACGCATGTAATACATTCGTGTCATGAGTAAACATAATTAAATTAAGTAATCAATTTTCCGAGCAGACTTTTCGAGAGTCGTTACATTTTGCATCATTTTTTCAATCGTTATTTAAATCTTTACATCTTGGCCTTTCTTCATGCACGTAAAGAAAATTGAGCATGTTTATCTTCGATCTGAATCTTATGTATAGGGTCGGTCAACGGGTATGATCCGACTCATATCAATATCTGTTCATCTAATATTTTCCTACCGATATAAAGCTCGGCCCCTGCATTCCCAAAGGAGCAACAACTAAGTTGCTCACTTTCATGTACGAAAAGTTCCCTTATTTTGTGTTGGTAGGGTCTTTATTTGTTCTCGAACATTTGTGAAATCATTCATAAACTGTCAACAAAGCTTAGTGTGAAAAAAATATTCGCATTCTCGATATTGTTGACTGTAAAATGTATTTTCCTATTAAATTTGAGACGACAAGAGTTTATAGTTATTCATATCCCTGTTCTACTGGTTTTTATTTGCAATCTTTATCTCATTAAAACCAATACAAAATTATATTATTTTTTCTCAAGTTATGGTGAAATTATTTTCTTATGAATTGTTGCGAGAAAAAAATGTGAAATAAATCATGGGACTATTTTTGTTATTGCCAATTTTATAATTATCCTCCATTTGCGTACTCGATAAGCCAATGATTAAGCTCGAAAGACTAACGACTAATTTTGTTGCTACTCCTTGTTGCAATTTTTCTTTAGTAAGCTTTACTTTCTCTCTTTTCATCAACCTTTATCAAGCAATTCCAAACTCTTATGCGAACGAACTTTAGATGAGAAAACAAATTGATAACCGCTGTATCAAATTGCCACAAATGAACAAAGACGTCACCAGGTTCTTATTATTATTTCCAGCGTCCTCGTACTCATTATCGGTTTTCGATGGGATTACGATCGGCAGCGTAAGAGTCACTGCTTATTAGTTTTACGTGTTTTATTATTGGTGTACATAAATAGTTTTTATATCTCGAGCCCCAGCGTGAGTTCGTATGACGATTTTTGTGTCCCCGAAGTCTCGTCACGCTGGCGACGATATTAAAGTCATGTGTTTACACATTTTCTCTCATTTATTCTTACTTAACCTCGTTTCTACCAATTCGCCTATTTCCCGATTGATCGACGTTAAATATCGAACCTTGACCTACGAATGATCACTTCGACATTTCCTTGTTTTGATACCACGGAACTTATTCGGAGAGTTAATAACATTTCGCTTGTGCGATGTTTATTTTAAGTGAACTGCACGCTTTTGTTTATAATACCTACTTAATCAGAATCCTCATTTCAATTACTCTATTAATTTTGCTGTTGAGCGGATTCAGGGACGGTTAATCGTGGAACAGAATCACCACCCAAATGATAAGACTCGCTCAAAAGACGTCTCGCAAGTTGGATACGAACTCTATATTCACCTGTCACTGTCAGATTCTCCAGAATTAATCTCCAGAGATTAGGCTCAAGAGAGCCTGACGGCTCTCTTGAAGGCGAAGATTATAAAAGAGCAGACAAAGATTTTCATCGGTATTTGCAACCAAATTGAATCTTCATCTAATTAAGAAAGTTTGATTTTACAATGCTTGTAAGTATTGAACTAGTAATTTCAGGATAATGCTATTGAGTTTTTATGATGGAGCAAGAAATTCTCTACAGAATATTCAATGAAAGTTTATCTGCAATGAGGATAATTTAACTTTGATAACATCTGAAGGCAATTCTGTATACAGATTCAAGTTCGAACAGCTACAGCTGTTCAACGGTTGATCGGAGGTATTTGGCTCTCATAGCTTTTTTTATAGGGAATTTCATTCTCTTCAAAAATATGGTAGTGACATTTCCGTGAGATTTTTTTTTCAGAAGTTGTGAAGCAATATCTACTGAGCTATTTATTGTGCTGTGCTATTATTGAAGAAAATCATAAATAATTTAGATGTGTGACGATTTTGGCCATAGAAACCCGAAAAAAAATATCGATTCTTTACGATACACCCTAATGTATAGTATATATTTTTTACACTTCGGCTGCAATTGACCTAGTTATTGCTATAGTGACTATTCAGCCAGATGAAAGGTCGTTATTGAGCTTTTCTAAAGCTCAACATACCAATCGGCCATCGGTGGTATTTATTAAATTAACTCAAAAACAAAGGAAGAAGCGAAAGGGAGAGACAGATTGGGAATCCTTTATTTCCAAAACAATTTGCTTCAGTGACGCTTGGAACCTCAACGAATTCCAAGAGGAGAGAGAGAATGAAAAAAAGGATCGATCGTTTTGTGTAGGGTTGTTACACGACCTTTCAAAAATATTTCACAGTCACATATCTTTCGAACCTTTTGATGTATCAGGCATTCTTTTTTGTGCATAGAGAGCATTGTTGAACAGCAATTTGATTGTTTCAAAATCCCTGTTCCCCCACTGTGTGTCATTTTCTGCTGAATTCTCGGTATTTTGGTGATCGAAAAAAATTCTTCGTAGCGTTTTTCTCTAAAGGGATCATACGAAGGGAAAGACAGTTCGAACGAAAACCCTGAAAATTTATGTGCAGGAACAAAAAATCGTAAGGAAAAGCAACCGTTCGATATCACCATGTATTATTCCTCGGAAACGAATCCTATGATAATATATTATTCTGGAAATATTGCTTGAATCGGATCTTCAAAAATGCCATTTTTTAGGGCTCCCTTTCGAGGTACAGAACCCTAAAAAGCAATTTATATTTCAATAGAAAATAAGATATTGTTTAAACGTCTGGAAATTCCAAGATTAATTTTTTCATCGGTGTTTGGAGAAATACAAAAAACGATGCATAGTTATAACCCTAGAATCCCATAATGGGGTAATTAGTTACCCCACGAAAATTTCAAATTTCCTTCCTGAACCAATTTTTTAAAACCATTCCTTTCGTTTTATATAGTTTTCACCATTAAATATTTACAAAATGCAACTTTATCATACATCATTTTCTTCGTTATAAAAAAACAGAGAGAATGGTATATAATTAAACCTTATTATCGCAAACGAGGACCATTTTATGCTGAAGAGAAGATTGGGGTAATCATTTACCCCGGTGTGTGAGGTTTACGTTGGAAAAAATAGATTGTGGGGTTCTAGGGTTAAGAATCGAACTCGGGACAAGTTTTTTTTCATCTATTCCGAATAAAAATCAAAATATGGAAATAGATAATGTTACAATCCTTTTTTGCATCGCATTTAAAGCATAAGAGCTTCAGGGGGAGTAACAGAAGTCAAGACTTTTTTTTATCTGTAATGAAGTAATTAAAAACTTGCAACATAAATATATAATTTAGTATGTTTTTTTTATAAAGGCGAAAGAATGCACGAAACCATCGACAAAAGTCTTGTCGTAGTATTTTTAGCTGCACTATATTGACATTCTAGTCGAAAGAAGAGGATCACGTCGCTTTTATTATCAACCAGAAACAATGTTCAGTTATTCCGAAATATCAGTCGATTCGGAGAAGATACCGAAACCAGTATCCAGTTTATTTGACGTTTATATCGAACTTATCAAGCGTTGATCCTCTTCAATGTACTAAACTGGAAATGATTTCCAGAGAGATGCATTAAGGGGCCAGTCCACTTTGGAGCCACGAAAAAAAGGCTATTTTCGTGATTTTTTTTTGAGGATTTTATAAAAGATATGAATATAAAAGTTGTTGGGCTTGATAAATAAAGTCTTGAAATGCATTAAAAAAAAATTTTAATTCATTTTTATTCATTTTTAAGTACAAAAACTGTAGTTTAACGTAACGCCTCAAAAATAGGTGGGCTAGGTAGCTCCATCACAACTCGGCAACGGCTTGTCTGAAACAAAAAAATCAAAGTCCATTAGATTCAGTATGACACCAGCTACAAAATGACCCTCGGATATAAAGTTTTATCAAAAAATAAAAAAATGGCAGATGAAAAACGAAAAAAGTAAAAAAAAGACGCGTTTTTTTCGCTGTTTTTCACAAAATAAAAGAGTAAAAATCAAAATTTTAAAACCATCGAGGGTCATCTTGTTGCGAATCATGTTTACAATATGTGGTTCAAATTTCAAGAGAATCGGTTTATTAGTTTTAGAGATACGATGGAGCTAGATTTTGAAAACGTTGTTTCGAGAAAAACGCGTTTGAAGTTTATACGCTCAGGTAGACGAAATGAGGTCTTGACGTTCAGGTAAAAAAAGAAATACTTAGAGAGCTCGGATTTTCATAAAATTTTGACACAATATTTTTGAATGCATGTACTTTCGAAAACAGTAAAAAAATCAATTTTTTGAAATTTTCAAAGTGGATTAGCCCCTTAATAGATTCTACTCTACTGACGATAATTAATAGCAAATATGTACAAAGATACACGAGGCAACATTAAACTATTTTATGGTGTGTAACTTGCAATAAACACGGTAAACATCAATATCAGCAATGAGAAATGTGGGTTTTGCATGGAGAACTGAATCCGATTTAGTGCAATTTATTCATAACATGTTTGCGTCATAGACTTCCAAGCCTGAGTAGCAGCGAATTATTTGTAAAATAAACTGAAATCGTTTGAGTGCGCTAATTACGTTGAGAGAAAGTCTGTTTTATTTACATTAATAATTTGGTTGTTTTAAGATTAGGTGGGTGAATTAATCCAGTACCAATAGAGTTGATTATGCGTTCTGGGTACCGAAATAGAGGAAATTTGAATGTAAAGCATGCAGTAGTCTTATTTTTACGGAAGTCGGAAAATAGATAAGTTGACAACTATATACAGTTACTTTATCTTTTTCGATTTCAAATTCTAGATTATGAGTATTAATATAAATTATATATTATTATTATATATTAATCTATATTAATATGTCCACCATTTTTTATATATTTTTATGCGAAAGTACATTGTAAAAGAAAAATTTTGACCTTTTCGTTTATTCGATCTGCTCGATTTTTCATGGAGTTAAAAATATTTGAAAAACAAATCAAGAAATTTAACAAAAATGACACAAATGGAATGGCCCAAACATATTATTGTCAATATCGTAAAAATTATTAACAGTGATTTATTTTACGCATAAAATTTCATTTCAAAAAATCGTTTCGTGATGCCTTTTGCTGGAACTGGTGCATGGCTCGTTTCTTAATTTCGTCCTATATAACTGATAAAATTTAAGGGTTTTTTATTCGCAGAGTAATCAATTGTGAAATTTCGCAAAGTAAATTTATTCAAGTGTATAAAGGAGAAGATATCTTGTCGATGAGAAGGGAAACATGACTTTATGAAGAGACGCCACATCGTTCAAAGAAATCCTTAAGAATGTCATCGTACCTTTTCCATCGAGAAAAGTAATTCGTGACTCTTTTAGCTATTCGATTGTTTTTTTGTATTTCTTTTCAGGAAGCTTTTTTTTAGCATACTCAATCGAAGCCGTTTCTATGATTCGTTCGTTCATGGCGACAACCTCGAATTTCACTTGATTTTTCTGCTCGTTTTACGCTATAAATCAGACGATCAAAGGTAATGAAATTATAAAACAAACGAGGAATTTGAAATTATTCTATCACATTTGGAGTTCAAGATCGAATAGCTCGCTTCGTTCGCTTCCTGGTTGTCGGTCATTGTATCATTCGATATTCAATTAAATAATTCTTCGATTTTATTTTATCGATTACCGCACGATTTCTATTGATACCGGGGGAAAAAACTTCATTGTACAACTTTGAATGGAAGCGTTTTGCTACATAAACTTGTGCACAGAAACACATGTGCCATGGAAAACTGCCTTAAGCTGTTGCTTCGAACCGAGACGAGCATCACAATGACCTATCGAAAGAGTCATATACAGTTACAGCTGATTGACCCCGTTTACTTTGCGGAAACGACTTTCCGATGAATTGCAGGACCTCTAATTAGTTCTGTTCAGTTCAGAGAGACTTTTAATGATGTAACTTTGGCTTCCATCATTTGGCTTTTTTAGATGTTGAACGAGAATTCCTACATTCAAATCAAACAGTATACCGCGTTTGTGAATCAACGTTCATATGTTCTCTATCCCCCGGAAAAATGGGATTCGTAATACGAACCGAACTATTTCGTGAATTTTTCTCGCTAGGCATCTTCCTAGCCCTTCTTGTTTAAGTATCTACTCGCATACGAGATGCTACGATGAAGCATCTCGTGTGCGGGTAGATACTTAAGCACCGTACCGAATGAACCGAACTATTTCGTGAATTTTTCTCGCTAGGCATCTTCCTAGTCCCTCCTGTTTAAGTATCTACTCGCACACGAGATGCTTCATCGTAGCATCTCGTGTGCGAGTATGCGAGTAGATACTTAAACAGGAGGGGTTAGGAAAATGCCTAGCGAGAAAAATTCACGAAATAATTCGGTTCATATTACGAATCGCATATTTCCGGTCGATCGAAGAGAAACTACTATTAGAAATGGAAAAATTACACTTCATGGGTTAAGGGGCCAGTCCACTTTAGAGCCACGAAAAAAGGCTATTTTCGCGATTTTTTTTTGAGGATTTTATAAAAGATATGAATATAAAAGTTGTTGGGCTTGATAAATAAAGTCTTCAAATACATAAAAAAAAATTTTTAATTCATTTTTATTCATTTTTAAGTACAAAAACAATAGATTAACGTAACGCCTCAAAAATAGGTGGGCTAGGTAGCTCCATCACAACTCGGCAACGGCTTGTCTGAAACAAAAAAATCAAAGTTCATTAGATTCAGTATGACACCAGCTACAAAATGACCCTCGGATATAAAGGTTTATCAAAAAATAAAAAAATGGCAGATGAAAAACGAAAAAAGTAAAAAAAGACGCGTTTTTTTCGCTGTTTTTCACAAAACAAAAGAGTAAAAATCAAAATTTTAAAACCATCGAGGGTCATCTTATTACGAATCATGTTTACAATATGTGGTTCAAATTTAAAGAGAATCGGTTTATTAGTTTTAGAGATACGATGGAGCTAGATTTTGAAAACGTTGTTTCGAGAAAAACGCGTTTGAGCGCGCTATACGCTCAGGTAGACGAAATGAGATGCTGACGTTCAGGTAAAAAAAAAAAATACTTAGAGAGCTCGGATTTTCGTAAAATTTTGACACAATATTTCTGAATGTATGTACTTTCGAAAACAGTAAAAAAATCGATTTTTTGAAATTTTCAAAGTGGACTGGCTCCTTAAATTGCATTGGATTTTTGATTAGTCGATGCTTTTTCGAGTGAGGTCAAGTCGAAATTCAAAAGTAACCGAAAACAGCCCATTCTTGAGTATACATACACGTCAAATTTTGACTTGTGACTTTTTTAACTTTTCTTTTTTAACGATCATTTGTTTTATAATGAACGATGATTTTGTAATAAACGGTCATTGCTTTTTGAAACAGACTCGTTTTTATCGTTACTTGTAGCATTAATAAGAAATTTTTTTTCTCTACATAAATACTCACCGATGCACATTGCATTTGTTATAATCTAGCGCGTATTTGCGTTGTCATTCATTGATTGATTCCATGATGCGACTACAATTCACACTTGTTTTTTAGATTTTTTGTTTCGATTTCTCGATAAACCTCGCGCATTAATTAACGCGAAGAATATCTACAACGTGCGTATGTTTTTTAGTTTCTTTCAATTTGTTTCATGTTGGTTTATCGCCCTGGGCGTCTACACGTCTCATGTTTAGTTTTCTCATATGGACATAGGCTTGAGCCATATTTAATATATTGAAGCACGTTATCAATCAATAGGCAACAAGATCACTACGCTTTGATCGGTGTTTACGACTAGTTTTTGCTTCATTTTTTTCGCATTTTTCGTCGAGACATGCTTGAAACGTGTTTGCTTTACGACAACTTCTTTGTTGCACAGTGCCTTCGTTTTCTATTCAATATATGCTTTTTTCTGTTTTTTTTTTTTTTTTTGATTCCATGATTCAATATACCCAGGGCCATATACGAATCAATTTATGCGCAAGCAAATGAAAAACATCTTACGCGTATGAATTCTCTGAAAACGAGTGATTTATCGTTCCCTCCAATTCCCGTTTTTTTATTATTTTCATCGAAGATTATGATCGACAAGGAAACGTAAAAAATTTCTAAATTAAGACTCGAAGTGTCCTGCGATACACGTTAAATGTGAGCTCTCGCGGCGATCGAAACAATTCTCTCTCACGGCGGGGTCATTGATGAACAGGTTTTTATCGAGTTTATGCTAAATCCACACTATCCTATTTCATAATCACGTTTCCACGGGTACAAACGTGATCTTCCAATAGAAACACGATCGATTGGAAAACGCACTTTTTGCAGGAAAAATCGTGTGATGTCGAAATTGAAGAAAAAAAAAAAAGATTTATTGCAATTTTATAATTGCACTCCACTTACGTCGAGACAACAATGCTGCAAAACTACGCAATTCGTTTCAATTTGAAACGAATTGCACTGCAAAATGAAATCTTATAAATTAAAAGTCTAATTTGTTTCTGAATTTTTAAATAATTTAAACATGAAAACCGCGAGCTTTAAAAATTTTTCAATTTTGTCTGGAACGGGCAAGAGAAAAATTTCACCCAAAATTCACAGTTTTTATAAAAAAAATTATTAATTAGCTACAAATTACAATTCAAAATGTATATTCTGTTACATTAATTTTTTTTTCTTTTTCGTAGTACGCGAAATTTCGTTTGCACGTTACTGACTGTCGATTTGATCGGAGTGACGAAAGTTTTTCATTCAATATGATGATTTGATATATATTAACTTGATACATAAATCATCGCCAATCGCAAATTCATATCCAACGGCGGATCAATTTTATACATTTCACGCAGTATTAGGTCGCTCCCGTTCGATATTTGGACATTTGTAATCAGCAAACTGGATCCAGTGAATTTCTTAGGTAAACATAATGCCTTACAACATCAACGTACTTAAAAAGTCTAGGCATAGGTAGAGGGTGGAGATTACCTGAGGGGATGTTTCAAATAAGACGAGGGTGAGCTTCGATCCATATCCGCAAGAAAAATATGGTTAGGCTATTTCGGTGGGCAGTGGAGCGAAAAAAATCGATGAATCAAACACGACGTATCATTACTGAAACGTGTTGCTTGTTAAAATATATTGAATTTTCTATTGAAAATTCCTCGTCATGTTTCCTACTGCTTCCGTTCAAATGTAAAAGCCACACGATCTTTTCTTGTTCATAGATATATTACCAGAGTTCAATATACCTTGTGACTTTTTATTAATAGCTTCAAAGATTGAATCAAAACATGATTTCGTGTTTCAATTTACTGTTCATCGTCATCGTTCGAGTCTTCTATCTAGCCAGGGTATTAATTAGAGGAAGAAAGTAATACTGTTTATTTTTTTCAATTTTATTTGCCTTTAGATTCAGGATTCAAACACATCCTTTTCACTAAACGATTTTATCGTTATTTTTAATGAGTTATTGCTACTTTTTTTAAATTAAAACAACTTTTTTAAATGTTCCTGCAAACATCCTGGGTCTTCTGGATGTTCGGAGGTTTTGCAAGCCCATCTCATCACTTTAAACCCACTTTTGCTGGAAACCGTGGAAAACTCGACCAACACAGGCATCTATATTTTTACTGATGAGTTTCAAGTGACTAGCGTCATCAGAAACTCAGAAAAACTGACTCAGCAACGGACATGTGAACTGAAGCATGGCTAAGCGGTCATCCATCCAAGTATTGGCTTAGACCCAAGCAGCTTTGCTTGAAAAATCGATAAATCGGTACACCGATCGCCCACCCATCGCTGACGATTGATAAAAACTCAGTATGCGAATTAAGTAGCCTCTCGAATTCATTGAATATAACAATGAAATTTTCACGTGGCGAAATCGAAGAAGAACCATGTATATTGCTATGAGCTCAAGCCGAATTCGAAGAAATATTTGAGTTTGTAATACCAATAATTTCATATTCTGATTATTCATATAATAGCAAACAATCATTTACCAAGTGCTGACATCGAATATATTAAGGGGAGCAACCACTTTAGGAGACCGAAAATTAGATGATTTTTTGGATTTTTTTTATTGTGAAAAAAAAATGGAAATTGCAGCAACTCTAACAATAATTTATTCATATTTTCATACATCTCTGGTAATTTTTTCAAGTTATTTCATGCATTGATTAAGGCCTAATCCGCTGTGCCCCTTGGCGTGTCCTCATCGTCGTTGTCGATTTGGGGGAATTGTGCAGCTCGCAATTCGCATCTGAAGTAGTCCAACAAATTTTGATACATTCTTGAGATGTTTTTTAAGAACATGAACTTAAATTTTGAAAAAAAAACCGAGAATTGAGTGTTGGAACGTGTTTGAAAAAAATGATCGATTTTTAGCATTTTTCCCCCCGGCATTTTGCAATAATAAATATGTTTTAAACAATTTAATCTTTCCAACTTTTGATTCATGTTTTAATAAATTATATTATGCAAACGTGTTCCAAATTTGACGATGATCCATCATTTAGTTTTTGAGTTATGATTCCCGCAAATTGAAAAAATGTCGTTTCGAGAAAAACGCGTTTAAAGTTTGAGCGCGCTTGGGAGTCGAGCGGAGAGTCTTTATCATTTATATACATACCATTAGAAGGAAACCGAATATCGTTTTGAAATTTTCAGGGTGTATTCTTAAGATATTTTGCTAACGATTTATGAAATAAAAAAAAATTGATTTTTTGAAGCATCTAAAGTGGTTGCTCCCCTTAAAAACTGTATAGCAATAATAAGAATGATAATACTATAAGAAAATTATTTATAAAATAACGAACTGTTAAGAAGAGGATCAGCTTTGAAGTCTTCTGCAGACACAATTAGCAATATTTATCCTCCGGTGGGGGCGTAGGTGCACGTTGTGCACGGAGATTAGTTTTTCGTGAAGAAAGGTCTTTCTGAACATTAACGGGAGAAAACAGTTTAGGAGGCCGAAATTTTGGTGTTTTTCGTGAATTTTTTTAGCAGGGAAGGAATAATCAGAATTTGTTTAAACGCGGAGGATATTTTACTCATGTTTTGAAGTACACTTTGTAATTTTTTCAAGTCATTTCCGCCGGAAATATCGGAGTTAGAAGCTGCTGTCCATGGACGATCGCCATCCGAGTTTTTTGCTGGTGGGCATTCCTGAAGTCACAATTTTTATCTGTAATCATTACAATTTTCTTTTTTAGTTAATAACATATTTCATAACAATATGAACCTAATTGTGATCAAAAAAGTTGAAAATTGCATGTTTTTGAGGTGTTTGAACACAATGTCATGTTTTTATACCATGTTTTTGCACATTTTTTGCATAAAAAAAAATATTTTTAATAATAATATCATCCCAGAGTTAGGTTCATATAGATTGTAATTGAATAAAGAATATTCACACACATTTTCAGAACGATTGGTCAATAACTTTTTGAGCTAGAATGCCCACCAGTTGATAAAAAGTCGTCCATGGACAGCAGCTTCTAACTCCACTATTTCTGACGGAAATGACTTGAAAAAATTACAAAGTGCACTTCAAAACATAAATAAAATATCCTCCAAGTTTAAACAAATTCTGATTATTACTTCCCTGTTAAAAAAATTCACGAAAAACACCAAAATTTCGGCCTCCTAAACTGGTTTCTCCCGTTAAAGGCTAGTCTTCCCCCTTCAACTATGCTTCGATAATTACACGACCCTTCGTATAAAAATCATATACGAAGTACACAGCGTGGCTGCTCGTTATTAAAAAAGCGTGTCCGCTCGAAGATTACTCTTTAAAAAAGTTCAATACTGTTGACGGTTTGGGTTATTAAAAAATTTAAATATAATACTTGCTCAGAGTTCAACAATCACTAAAATGGGAACGGTGAGTGCAAAAGTTACATGAGAGGTTAATAAATGAGCGCACGTGTACAGCAATATTAGCCCAATCGATCGCATGGTTAACAGCAACGAGCTGACCGTTAATCGCTTTTTACAGATGCACTTTTACAAATATCCGCTTTTGCGTTAGCTACATTTAGTTTACCTTGGCAAAGTGAGTAATAATTCCGTTGATGTCGTGTCCAGATTATGAGCCGATAATTTCCATTTATAGTGTGAAAGCAAAGTTCTTTTCAGAGATTTTTCTCCTCTACCTTTTTCTCTAACAAATGGCACACTCGTGAATGTCAATTATTTTGTTAGCGTTAAGAAAATATACATTTATGCAAAAGGAAGATTACGAGGAAAACGTTTGAAGTCTCGTGACATTTTAATACTTGATTTTTAGGTCCTTTGCTGACATGCTCTGCTCAGAGTAAAAAAAAATACTTGAATGCAGAGTAGATAAATATAATATGTACATTTTCTCGTGTCAATTCACATATTCAAGTTCTTTCCTGTTCATAAACCGAACATCTGACTGTAAGAAAGATTATGAACACTTGAATGAACGAAGTTTAGTTTGACGAAACACTTTTGAAAGTAACGAGAGTTCGAAGAGACTTCCGTTACTTTTGTCAATTATTTGAGCTGTCGAGATCAATAATTTTATTAGCATTGAGAATAATCAATATATAAATTACACGAACTTCTAATGAATTATTCGTGGAGGACGACGAGATAGAAGGAAATGTGTATAATTAACTCCACTGATCAGCTGTGGAAACTTTTTTCCTTATCGCCCCTCCACGCACACAGATAGTTTTTTCCGTGTCAAGTCATTTGTGACCATGGACACTACTGTATGTGTGTCATCATTGATCGAGTTTGTCGTGAATATCTGATAAATTAAAAGAGAACACAGGCAAACTAACGTTCATCACTTTTTTTTCGAGTTTTTCACACTATCAACTATCTTTTTTACATTTTGTTTATTATTCATCAATTATCATACAACTATTTCTTCTTGCTTCATATATATATCAAGACATTACATTAACGAGTCATTTACAATGTAAATCAATTCGGAATTATTCGAATGACATTTAAAAAGTCGTAATAATATTCCTTTCTTATTCCTTGTGCTTTTTTTTTGCAGTTGCAGTCGTCGTCGCTTTCTTTCTTTGCTGGGCTCCCTTTCACGTGCAACGACTCATAGCCATATACGGAACGGACGACGATCACGTAACATCGAAAAGCAAATGGATCGAATTTTTCTATCTCCTATTTACATACGTATCCGGTGTTCTTTATTACGTATCAGCAACTATCAATCCCATTCTCTACAACATTATGTCGAACAAATTTCGCGAAGCTTTCATGGTGAGTGTATCAAAATGCGGCCTAAAAAGATGCCTGCTTTAACGTTCTATAATTCACAAAGTTTCTTACTCTATCCAGTCTGAACGCGAGTGTCAGAAAGTTCATAAAAAATTTCAATCTATTTCTCCCTTGTCATCGCGAGACAAACTCGATTCGACGCAGCAGTAAAAAAAAATCAACTAGAAGCTCACAGACTCTGGGAACTGAATTTTTAAACAATCGCGGCAATTTAACTTCAGGCATTAATATAAAACTTTACTATGACTCGAAGCGGTACTCCAGTAGCGGGAAACGTAATTTATTTATCGTTCAAATGGCAAGCTCAACCTGATTTCATCGGCGTTTAAGTATTCGAAATTCTATTTTGAATTGAAAATGATATATCGATTATTTGGCGTAATTCTGCGAAATAAAGCATTCGGAGACTAAAAATATATCAGAGATCGGCAATTTTTTTTTTATTTAACAGAAAAAATGGAAGAAGGTTGAAAAAATATAAACAGAAGTTATTAATTTTGACGTATTTGTCGGCAGGAAACATTGGCACGGACTTGCGGTCGAAGCGATTTTTCCGTTTCCCAGGAGCAACGTTCGTACTCAAGTTTTTCGAGATCCCAACAACAACGTGGAACGGCGGGAGTTTTCGGTTCACGGAACGTAACAGGTGGCAGCGGTTTGCCTCAAGATAGTAGCGATTATTCGGGGAATTCGGTCAGAGAAGAAAATGGTTTAAGGAGGAGTCCTTCGGGCGTTGGAGAGTCGAGGATTCTGGAAAATTTGAATTCGACTCCTGACGGTCGCCAACGATCGATAAAACAAATCGAGGAACCACACGCGAGATCATCATCAGGTAAATTTGGGAAGAAAACCGAGCCGCGGATTCGCAACCATTCCAATTCGCATCAAAATCAAACCAAACAAGACACAAAATCTCAAGAAGCTTCCGAAAGATCACGACGATGGCGCAAAAACAGCTGCAGATCGAAAAATAATGTCGTTGGAACGAGAAACGATCGAAATATTTCCACAACGAACAAACGTTCGGCTGATCATCGTCGTCTTCGTTACGAGCACGTAACAATTGACACTAATGTTGTGCGTCGCAAAAAATGGTGGCGTTTTTTGAAGTGGCTTCCTAATGCCAAAGCTTTCGGTTTCGGTAACGAGAGAACACGATACACGAGCCCTTCTCATTCATTCATCAATGACATCGAGAGCAATCACGAAGCATATTCCATGACGGCCTGCTACACCAGCAACGCTGATACTGAACGACCGGTGTGAGAAAAAATGTAACACCTTCGGTAAAACGAAATAAAAATGTCAAGTTGTTTTGTTCCAAAGTTTTAGCGCTGTAAGAAATAATCTCCTCAAGTTGGCTGCCGAAAAAAATCGATTAACTTAAAATGGCACTTGTTTTTGAATGTTCGAATATTTAAAATCGATTGAGTCTCATATAATTAATGAGCTTAAGAAAAAAAATATGCAAATTGAAGTTGGCACGTTGTTTCTTCGTTTTCTTTTCCCACTCACGTAGTTTCTTCTGCACAAAAATCGTTTTGAAAACCAAAAAGTGTCACTAAGGAAGCAAAAATTGACTGAGAATTATTTTGACGAGGCAGTGTGTGCAAGTTCGAATTTTTTATGTTATTATACGGAGCTTCTATTTCGTCATATCCATGGAGAAAGCTTAATTTACGTTGAATTGAAAAAGAAAAGCTAGAAATGTTTGTATGAATATTTATATAAGAGAAGAAATACTGAGCACATATTCAAAGTTAAGAAAAATCATAATCCATTTCATTCTGAGCTGAATCGTATTTACTGTCAAGAGTTTATTCACTCGGTCGAATGCATTTCAGAAGATAATAGACGAAAAATCTGCGATACCTGACAAAATATTCGCAAAACTCGAACGACAGGAAAAAAATGTGTTTATGCACGTAATTGCCATCCAAGAGGATTCGCGAAGGCATCGAACATACGATTTTTGTAGCTCTCGATTGGTCTGCTATGTACAAATATAAAACTTGATACATGAAAGAGCCAATTATTTTCCGCGGACTCGAATTGTCGACAACAGTCATTTTCGAGATTTCGTTAATTAATACCAATGTCAATGTATGCGTGTAAGAATAATCTGTAATAGAATGACGTTGTGAAAAGAATCTCAAGACGATTTTTGACGATGCGAATATTGCGCGGGCGCGAGAAAAAAATATTTTGAATGCGCTGTATTTTTTGTTAGAGATCATAAAAAATTGTGAGAGGCAAGGAAAAAAGTGAATGCGTTTACCGCGACGCATTCGCGGAACTTTGTACGTTCTCATGGACTATTATGGAACGTTATGTGGAAAAAAAAAAACATACAATAGTCAAGAATACACTTGTGACGAATATGGTGCAGACACAATTTGAGTGTGAATTCTTTAAAAACTAATCAAGCTCGGAGAGCATAAAGAACGAGCTTGAAATGATAAATATTTAGCGAGCGAGCAGCGCACTGCTCTTCGGACTCGTCTGTTTTCTTTTTTCGTCGCACTCACCTTGCAAAAAAGTGTGGACACGTGTAGCAGCATTGCAGCACAACTGAGATTGGATCAGTGTTGATTTTTTTTATTATTTCCGAATTTATTTCGTTGACAAGAGACTTTTCGTTCGTAGGACAATTTTGAGAAACCAGAATTGTCACCTGTAGTTGTATTCGAGTATGTTATTCATTTAAAAATTCTTTTTACTTGAGATTTTATAAGAAAAAAAAAAACAAATTTGCATATATACAAAAGAAAAATATTGAGTCCCTAAAATAAATCGCATTTGGGACTCGGGCTTGTGGACAAAAATGACCGCAAATGAAGTCCCAAATGGGACTTTTTTCCCCTCGCTCGGTGTGAACCGGACGGAACCCAAACTGGGACCGAAGTTCCAAATTAGGGACTTTTAGGGGTGAAAACTCAAAAAAGTCCTTATTTGGGAGTCCGAGCTCGAATTTGGGACTTTTTCGAGCGAGGCAACCGGAATAAGCGATTCGCTATGTGTATACCTATTTGTATTCTGTACGAGACCGTTTTTTAAGATGGTCACAGAGTGTGTTACGGCTTCGACAATATATGCCCACCCGGCGGATGATGCGTGCTCGCGAAAACGCTTGACTCTGCGCCACGCTGTGGCCGGAGCGAGAAGCAAAGAAAAAGTCTCAAATTGGGGCTCGGAGTCCCAAATAGGGACTTTTTTTTGAGATTTCACTCTTAAAAAAAGTCCCTATTTGGGACTCATGACGTCACGTCCGGTTCACACCGAGCGAGGGGAAAAAAGTCCCATTTGGGACTCCCCTTGGAGTCACTTTAGTCCACTTAAGCCCTGGCTCCCAAATGGGACTTTTTTTACTTTTTTTGGGACTCGCTGATCCGTTAGGGAAGCACAACAAATATTCTTAAAAAAAAAAAATTAAAAACGTTCAAAATATTATGATGATGAGTTAGACATCGTTCGAGTTGATGTAAAATGTCTGGTCCCTATTGTGCAAAAATGCAGTGTATACTATATAAATATAATATCGAATGACTATCTGTGCCAAATTACATTTTTTAATAATGAAGGCCGAAAACCAAACTATGTAACATAAATATGCATATGCTGCGTTCGCTGAGTCTTGATGGATGCCTCTAGTATGCATTTTTTACATGAAGACTGTTTATTAGATGAACTACCAACTACGATCACAAAATATATATTCAACGACTACAATCCGTTAATTCTCTCAAGGATACCATTTTAATATTAAAATGCTGTGATATTAATTGTTAAGGAACTGTACAGAGAATCGTTGTAGCACACTACACATTAATGATTTAAGAATTTTTTTAAAAATAACGAATAATCCAAATTTGAAGTGTACTTTATTCGTGTGAACGTTTATATATGTATATTAAACCTTACAAATGTGACATACAACGCATGTGTATAAAGATGTATATACATAGAATGTAGTGTTATATCGTTCGAGGATATGCTCAATATACATAAAATATTAATTCGATATAAGAATGTTTGTTAATTCTTAACGAATATACGAAGCTACGAAATTTAATCAATTAATTTCCAATTATTAAAATACACAGTTTTGTGAACATCATCGTCTATTAATAATATTCTCGTTTCAATTTAGAGCCCAAAATATACGCGTGTCATTATAGAAACCGGATCGGCAGTTTCCTCTCTGTATCAATTACTCACGATCGTGTCCTCCCATCAGTGATAATTATGGAAACCGGATTATTTATGCAGAACGATTATAAGTTATTATTTATATACTCATCATCTTAACTCGTACTCTGCATGTCTCTGACCGTCTCTTATTCGGCTATTTCGAGATATACTTCTTTTTACCGCTTTTTGTCAAATATCTTCTTCGTATATATATATATATATATATATATCGATATTTTCACAGCTGCTCAAAGATAACTTCTTACTCGTCTCCCGAGCCCATGATTTATCAAAGGTTTATACAAACGCTAAATTAGACACCGCCAAGAGGAGCCTAATTTACCTTTGGACTTGACTTGATACGCGAAACCCTCGTCAAAGTTATTTACTGGGGACAACCAGTTGATCTCATCAGGGACAACAAGCTGAGCTCATCGGGATCCTGCATCGTTATAGTTTCATTGGTGTAAGCTTATTTGTAGACGGTGAAGTTGATATTTTAGAGAGAATTTACTGAATTCATTAATTATTTCGAATTTATTGGAATAAATTGACGATTAAATGGTAAAAACCAACTCATTGCAGCCTCAACCGTTTTTTCAAGGGGTTCATAAGTCTATAGAAAAAAAAGATTCTACGAAATAGCGATTACACATTATCGATTGATCCTTTGGATGCAAAAAGAAATCTATTCCAGATTTTTTAACAGTAAATGCAACACAATGTTCGACGTTGTTTACATCGCCAGCAAAAAAGAAAAAAAAATCCTCACGATCGGTATGATAAATTATTCAGAGATAAATGGATTGGAAAACATCAAAAAGATTCTTGCAATATAATTTTCGTTATAATCTGTCAAACCGAATTTTTTTATTGATAAAAAATAAGCAAATTGTGGCATTTTGACATAAGATATGCGTTTTTTATGGAAAATTTGACTTTTCGATTGTTTATAAAAAAATTCTTAACAGAATATCGAAAAAATAGCTCGACCGAGTGTAGAAAAAACAATTCCGGAATTAAAAAAAAAAGAAGCGATCACAGCGAGTTATCGTGGCGACTGTGGTGCAAAAAATAGTTTTGAAAAAAAACTTTGCGCGGGCGGTCGCATTTATCGTTATAACGTTGTCATCCAGTGGAGTTTTCGAATGAAATTTTTTTTTTTCTGTTTTTTTTTTGAAGGCTTGAAGAACAATGAGCGATAAAAAATCGATTTTGCAGAAATTTTTGGACTTACATAAACTTTCAAGTTGTTAAATATTTCGTGTTTTATAATTTCCAACAAAAAAGTGACGAGAAGCATAAGAGTTTATTTAAAACAAAAATTTAATCTGACGAAAGTAAAAAATTTCGGGACGAGGTCTCGAATGGAACGAAGAAAGGCATGGAAATAACATTTGGTTACAATTTCTTTATTTGTTCTAACAACGAACAGTGTACATTATTGGTGTAACGCGATCAGCGTAGCAACTTCACCCGGAAGTTACTCTGTAAACATATAAAATGCTAACGCGAGGAATTTAGTATTTCAAGTTATCGTGACGAATCAACGTGTGTATAAATAATACAATATGCGAGAATTGATTAATAAAATTTTACGACACATGCAAGTATGTACGAAAAAACATCTGGCTCGTCGAATTAATCGGTTATTCGTTAGGTCCATTATTCGTATGATTAAAAAACGAGCACGGAAAAGGTGGCACAGTTGAAATTCTGTTCCTCCAATGTTTATAACTTAATAAATAGTCGATAGGTAAAATTTAAGTGTTCGGAAAAAGTTGCAATAAATACAAATAGAGATTTGAAGAGAAAGAGATTCAGAAGAAAAAAAAACAAACGATTAGATACAAAATTATATGACACAAAGTGCATCTCATTAAAAAGTTTAAGTCAACATCTTTTTTTCCTCATTCTTTTCAATGTCTAAGAAGGTATCTCGTGTACTTTTCAAATACCAAACTCGATCAATTTATCGAGGTAAGTATTGAACATTAGTTTACGCAGTTCGTATATACATAAATATTTTTTTTCTCCTTTTTTTTAGTTTTCTTTTATAGCAATAAAATACACATTATAAATACTAAACGGTGCTATTTCGATAGAATTTTTGTTAACGCGTACAATATATATCATTTAGTCGATTCTATCTGTCGAATAAAAACAATCATATTTATACATTGACAGTGATAATTAAGCATATAAATGCAGGAATGTACATTGCATGAGGTGAGACGAATGTTTCTTCTTCCTCGATACTTCCGAAATATATTAATCATCCTTGTTTCTTACGATAAGAATCACGTTTTAGAAATTTTATGGTATTGCTTCCAAACACTGCTTGATGTGTTGCCAGGCTTGTAGACCCTGAATTTTCCCATTTATAAAAACATTCAATTTTTCAGTTCGTATCTTTCATCATAAAGAACATTTTTATCGCTACTCTTAAACTCATATTTGTTTAATATTAATAATAAATAATGAAAATAAAAGGCAAAGTGAAAATTATGTATTTTCCAGGATAAAAAAATCTTTTCTAAAATATACTTGTGCGTTTGGAGTCAATGAATAAATACGTTGATTAATAAATACCTTTCTGGCAAGTTTGAATTGAAGCACACAGTATGCAGCCAAAGTTTCTTTCAAATCGATTACTTTTTGATGTTGAAATCTCTCAATATCCATGGTAGCTTTCGCGGAAAATGATCTTGAAAAAATATTGAAAACAGTAATGACAAAAAAGGCTGAAATCAATGATTAAGAAGGCTTAAAGAGAAATTTTAACGTACTTTAAATCCTCGTCGACCTGTTTAACCATTTCCTCGTTTTGTCCTATACGTTGCTCCAGTTGTACGATTTTTAATTCGCGGACTTCCTCCGTATCGACAGAACCAAATAGCCGGGACATGATACCAGATTTTCCTGATTTTTGATAATATTTTTGATGCAATAATGAATATTTTTTATGTTTTTTATAATAATACTTTATTTTTCATTTTTAGTGCTGCCTCATAATTTTTCGCTGCCTACTTGCGTACACTGGGTCTGTGAGACCTGGAGAGCTTGAAAATATTATGATTTACGTAAAAACGAGTATATTTGATTGAATTTTTTATTTTTTTTACGAAAACAAATCCTTTGAGCTAATAAATAATTTTTGCACACCCAAAGATTGCAGGTTCACTTTCTTTCCCAATCTCTCAAACCCAAGAGTGTACTCCTAGGGTAAAAACGATTATTTTGTCACGGGAAATTATGTACCTTGCATAACTTTATTTTTTTGCTCGTACGCAGAATTAAGATTGTCATTTGCCTCGTCTTTCGCCAGTTGCAAAGCTTCTCTCCGTCTAATTACAGCTTGTAACGCGGATGCTCCAAATAACCATTCTTTCAATTGATCCGCTATGAGTTCTTCTTCCTCGAGTGTAGTGTCTATAGTTGCCGCTAACGAATCCAAATAATGACCAGATTTCTAGACAAAAATCGTCTTAAATAAATTTGTAAATAAAAAAAATGATCGAGTGATTTTTTTTATGCATCTGGTTTGAATTTTTTAAATTAAAATCGAGTATAATTTCAATTTATCAACGATTTTTCAATAAATAAGAATAAAAGATTTGAAGTGACCTGTGAAAAGGCAGAGATTTGTGTTCAAACGAAAATAATAATTATTTGGATTGCAAACGTAGAATTAATTATATTATTTACCTGTAAACCATCTCCCAATTCTTTCTCAATGGCACTCCATTCGCTGAACACACGACCATAATTGGCGTGCAATTTGTACAGTGTATATTGTTTCTCGACTAGTCGTGCACGAGCACGCAGAAGGTTGCACAAATTGTTCTGAGGAGAAAATAAACATTAAGTATTGGTACAATCTTTAAATTTTCATTGTTTTTTATTGCTTTATGCAGCTCAAAAATACCTGAAGATCAACTCCGTAATTTTTTATCGTCTCGAAGTTTTTATCTGGCTTTCTCAATCTCACAGCGACGCTAAGGGCCTTTAACTTTGACTCAGCTATTTGTAAATATCCTGCTTTTATTTTTGGAGCGTTTAAGTAAAATTAATTTTCATCAGTTATAAAATTGAACCTATCGAAAAAGTAATAATTATGATCATAGTCGATAAATTATTTCGCACTGACCACTTTCTTTGATGCTCTCTTTCCATCCATCCTGCTGTTGCAAAAATCCCATAAAGTGTTTGTCTCGAGAAAGAATCGGATGAGATGCGACGCGCAAGAGAAAGTTCTGAATTTGTCAATAATTTATTAACTTCAATCTTTCCTCCTTCGAAGCATGTCGGAGCTTCGGGGCTTATTAAGTATTTCTGGAATTTTTAGTTTATTAAGACATACATACTTCTAGACCAGCTCTGCGTCGATCTACAAAATCAGGGTCAAAAGTATCCGTTGTGATTTTTTGCCATGCGTAGAGAACTTTTTTCTCGGGCAAAGGCGGCAAAACTATGTAAGGATAAGAGATTTCGAGATACGCTCTAAGCATCTCAAATTCTGTGTATCGGCGCCACAAAGAACTGACCGTAGTGAGAGCATCTTTGAAATCAGGATCTATGACTCTGCGAAATTGCAATAGGACAATGTTGTTTTAGGTTTTGCAATGCACAGAGACTTGCATAAAATTTTTTTGCACTAATTCTGCGTATTATATTGAGTCATCATAGAACATTAATGTTCCATGATGAGTCAGTATAACATACAGAATTAGTACAAAAAGTTAAAAAAAATTTAAAAACAAATTATATTACGATAGCAAATTCTAATATTAAATCTTCAATTATTGACTCAACAAAAAATTGTATGGATTTAAGCTTACTTGGTATCGATCAGGTAGACGGTATAAAATTCTCTCAAATTGAGACCTCCGTTGGCTCTTTTTTCAGCCTCAACTATGGAAATTTCCATGTGATCGAGGAGTGACTCCTTGAATGAATAAAAAAATATTTTATTAAATAAAGCAAGGCGCTTGAAGGGAACAGTCTTTTTTATTCAGCCTAAAATCTCAAAGTTGTTTTTAGCAGCTGTCCCTGAAAATGAGTCACACGGTCTTTTATTTCATTATGTTATTGCGTACGGAATAATGTGAATTCATGAGTTTTCTTTGAAATCTTAACTATTTGATAAACTTGTTGACCTGCTGAAAGAAGCAGTTTGATGATTGTTTTTTTTTTTTGGTAACTGGGATTATTTTACATTAAAGATATGGAATAAAGGTAAATGACCCATGGTCGGGTCTTAAGGTTGATCTGAGAAAAACAGCTGATCGAATGATATTTTTGACATTTCAAGAAGAACACACTAAACTTTTTATTATTTTACGTAATGACTAGCAACATAGGGAACTTTTGAAGATTGTTTCAAAATAATTGCTTTCCTTAAATATCAAAATATGCTTTTAAAATACTATAAAAATAAAAAAATAATCACTCTGTTTTATACAAAGTTTCAAAAGTGTCATTCAAACTATTGAATCGTAAATCGTGCGTTAGTGAATGTAAAAAATATGTTATGACTGAGAATTATACAATGCACACACCTCTTTTTGTAAATCCAAACCCGTCATATCGTTAGAGTTTGATTCTATCTGGTAATTTCCATTCTGAAATATATCGTCCATTTTTTAATATTTCTTATTTTTGAATGAATCCGTTCTCGGTGGCCCCTTAAAATCACCGGGGTTTTTCAAAAAAAATATTTATCGTGAAAGCTTGACACTCTTTTTGTTACATATACGTGACATTGTTCTCATTATCACTAAACGAGTGAAGGATTAAATAAACTGATGAACTAGCGACAGTGGCCCTGTTTTAACTTTTGCCTGCTTTTGCTGCTACGTAAGTCATCGAATAAATAAATACGAGAGCTGTCAATGGATGGATTCATATTTACACGTAGACTTTCACTGTACGGTTCTGCCCTCTACGGTGCTAAGATAAACTACTATGTGCATTCCATCTGAGACGACTCTGTTGGTATTCAAGTTTACAATTAACGGGTTATATACACTTGTTGGCCCGAAAAAGACGCATTTTTGCAACTTCTTTTTTAGAAAATCGGAATTATGAATCTTAATAGAAATTTAATAGATTAAAAAGTAACATCTGAAGAACAATCAGTAATTTTTTTGTTCAAAAATATTTATTTTATAATGGAGATATAGCTGATTTCCGGGAAGCACTTTTGAAAAACGTCTTTTGCGGTGAGTAATGCCATTCTGACCCAGGTCATCTGAAATCAAAAAACCAAACAGATTCCGTTAGTATATTAGTTTATCCTATAATTAATTGAAGGAATTTCCGAAATATCAAATTAAAACAAAATGGCGGGTTTTCAAAGTAAGAATCTCGATTTTTGCGAATAAAATCGGCATTTTTCTCTACAAATCAAAAGTATGCATAGGAAAAATAATTCCTCCGATTAAATACTAGATTTTTATATCTAGATAAAGCTCGAAAAGTTTCAGAAAGATCGATGCAATAGTTTTCGAAATATCTTGCTCACCGATTTTGGAAACGTAGTTTCGAAATAAACGGACTTCAACATAACAGCCTATAACTCTGTGAATTTTAATCCGATTCCATGAAATTTTTAGGGGATATTTATAAGATGTTATACTTTCAAAATATGTCGGTTTTCAAAAAAGTGATTTGTTAACTTTTACAAGTGTATAACCCCTTAATACGATTTTACTGAACGATCCGAATTTTCAAAGAATCAATTTCTTTTCATCGCTTTTTATTCGAAACCGTTTTCTTCATGGTCTGTTAAGGGGGAAAATTCATGTAAACGTACGTTTCTTTCAAAATTTTTTTATAAAGAAATGGAATAGTTTATTGAATTAACATAAAGCATATCTCAAAATATACGATGTAAATTATATTGACAAATTTTTTTAGACTAAAATATTGTAAAATGGCGGCGCGACAGCTGCTGGAAGCTGGAATTTTATTGTTAAAATACATTAAGGTATTCCTTTCACGAACTCGAATATTCTACAATTAACATATCTTTTTGTATAAAAAAGTAAAAATACGTCTCATTCCACTGGAAAAATATCGAGCCAAGTTACCGAACCTTTAGAAAAGAATTATAACTTTGAAAATCGTCCAATTTACACGACACTTTATAGACACACTTTATGGACTTTATGGACAATAGCTGCTCACATTGCTATTTAATAATTCATATATCAAATAATGACAGTTGTTTGATATAAATTGTTCTATGGTTAACGGGGTCATCCCATGTGACAGCTATTTTATTTTGCTTTTTTTGGGAATTTTTTTTTGATGAACCATTAAAACACACTATCTTTGAATTTTTACCATACATTTATTAATATTTTTACAGTCCCTCAGAATTTTATCAAACAAAAATAATGAGCTGAATCAACTTTACACCGTTTGGAAGACACACATGTGTTGGTTGACGGCTGCCATGATTCCGGAGGTTTTGCTCATCTAAAATCAAAAAATCAAACGGCATTTTAATTTGTAGACCTGAGGCTATCGCTGGAACTAGAATAAAGTAAAAATATCAAAAATTGAATTTTTGGCACGGTTTTAAATGTTAAGTTCCAGGTTTCGTCGTTTTTTTTCGACTTTTAAAACCGTGCCAAAAATTCAATTTTCGATATTCTTACTTTACTCTAGTTCCAGCGATAGTCTCAGGTCGACAAATTAAAATGCCGTTAGATTTTTTGATTTCAGATGAGCAAAACCTCCGGAATCATGGCAGCCGTCAACCAACACATGAGTATCGCCTTAACGGTGTAAAGTCGATTTAACTCGTTATTTTTGTTTGATAAAATTCTGAGGGATTGTAAAAATGTTAATAAATGTGTGGTAAAAATTCAAAGATAATGGTTCATCAAAAAAAATTCCCAAAAAAGCGAAAAAAAATAGCTGTCACATGGGATGACCCCGTTAAATCAAATTCTAAAGATTCCGTAGCAACGTTAAAAACAGAGAGTCACCGGACGTTTGAAAAAAAATATTCACGATAGAACTGGAACGAATGTGATCAGCAGATGATTTTTTGTAGCCATGACGTTCAAGACGTTATGTTATCTTCGGCAGTTTTTACATTTTTAAAGCTATTCTTGTTTTTCCCCGTTACACATTGGCTCACATTTTTATCAATGTCACTGCGTGTAGTTTTATACTTATTGTCATTCATATTTCACTTTTTTTTTAACCAAATACCATAAGTCCAGCTTCTCCCTTTGACAGTGCGGTTGTTGACATTTGTAGCTCTCCAAAAAATATCAAAGAATTTCATAATTTACACAATTAAGCTGAAATTTTCGATTCATGTTTACAGTTGGGACTAATAATTGGTTATAAATTTTATAAACAAAATCCAGCCTAATTTATGAACAAATGTGGAAGGCCCTGGTTATATGCGCCTAAAAAATACGCCCCTCCGTGAAAGGAATACCTTAATATGCCTTAATAATAATAATAATAATATCAATACATAATGGAGAGAAAAAAATAAAAAATTTAGGACCATTTTGAAAAAAAATCATTTATATTTGTATTTTTGTGAATGGTCTTAATTTTTTTATTTTTTTTTCTCTCCGTCTTGCAAAGCGTATTAACGTGCTTTAAAAGGTAGATCGGTGAATTTGAGCCATCCAAGATAAAGGACTGACAATTTTTATAGTTACACATAAATACGAGATGAATTGATATTTGCAACTTGAACGCTATTTACCATCTAGTTTGGTAGTAATTAATTCGTAAACATCGACTGTTTCCAGACACTTATCCCTACGAGGATAAAAAAATCGTATGCACGTCAAGTCTTATTGAATTTTTACATTTGGTACTTCCAAGATTTCGTAATAAAAAATTGATCACTGTGTTCTCGAATATTCCTGAATATAAAAGTGCTTGGGTTTTTGGACGTTACCGTTAAAAATCGTCTGAAAAATAAAAAATTATTCGTTGTAAAATGATTGAGATTTCCACAGGAATGACACGGGAAAGAGCGCGAGAGCGCTTAGCAACTCTGTATTCAGCGTCTGCTAGAACATGCCTTCAAACGTGACAGTTTGCCAATTTGACTGTGTTTTTCTTTCTTGTTCTTGAATGTTTTTACCGTATTTGATAAATATCGATAGAATTAATGGTAATAGGTAAACTGGCAAAATCTCTGTCGTTGCGTAATTCCTTTGTGTAAATACTCTATATAGGTTATAAACAAAACTGATAGTTTCGACAGATGACAGTAACGGCCATGACACGTTTTACAATCCACTACGCTCGTTAAATTGCAATTAGTAAACATTTTTTGAACAATAAAATCGTATAAAAATATCCATTCTCCGCTGTTTATATTTCAAAAATAATAAAATTATAATTTCAAAGACAATTTTGCATTTGCAAACTTTGGTCTATAATAGGTACTGCAAAGATCACGTAGCCGTCATCGATCTACCTTAACAACAAAATTTTGATGTCTTGATTTTAGTTGAGATTTGAGACCTGTAGGCTGCACGGCGCAAATCTGCTTCCAGCAGCTGTGGCGCCGTCATTTTTAAATATTTTAGTCTACAAAAATTTGTCAATATACCTTACATCGTATATTTTGAGATATGCTTTATGTTAATTCAATAAACTATTCCATTTCTTTATAAAAAAATCTTGAAAAAACGTACGTTTACATGACTTTCCCCCCTTAAGCTATTTTTTGATACTACGTTTAAAAGAATACTTATCAAATATTTATGTTTATATAATAGACAAATTGAGGAGTCGAATTTTTCGTGAAAAACGCATACTTAAATTTCAAAATATCACAAACTGCTTTTTTTCTTCAATTAAAAAATTTGAATGTTTTATCGTGTCGATCGCGCGGATGTTTTTTTTTGCTGGTGATTTAAACATCGAATATTGATTGCATTTGCTGTAAAGAAATTCTAAAATAAATTTTTTCTTACGCCTAAGGGATCATTAATGACGAAAAATCATCAACAATTGAATGCATAATTCCAAAAAAACAATATATTACTGAGAAGATTATATCTGTGGGCAATAATACTCAACGTTTAATATTTCAATGCATTACTATACACGACTCATTGACTGATTACAGCTCATTATATAATATATTGTCCATATGTTTTCTATAAATAGCAACAATAATACAAAGATGAATTGTTTCTCAACGCCTGGATCGCAGTATTTTGCAAAATTAATATTAAATTACTTATTTGAGGCTTAAGCTAATACGTATCTACGAAAATTAAAAAATTTCAAGATCCTATTATAAAATACGAATAAATTACAAGAAACATCAAGTTATACATTTTAGTTACATAAAATGTTAAACAAAATTTGGAAATTTATATGTACATTTCCATTTTATAAATTATACATTAATGGCATATTATTATTATTATTATTATTATTATTATTATTATTATTATTATTATTATTATTATTATTATTACAAACATATAAATACATATATATATTTATAAAATCAAGTATTTCCATCGCTATCGACTCGACTTTTTCTTCAACGATATATTATCTCGCTCTATAATAATATTAACAAATAATTTGTATATTACAGAAATAATATAGAAAATATAATACAGAAGGATCAACAGAATCTTTTGGCTATTTTATCGTATTGGAGTAAACGATACGTATGTAATACGAACGACGAGAAAAAAATTGTTATGTCAAAACTCGTTCCACTCATGCCTCATTCGTCGATAAGGATAATTATCCGAATAAGCGTTTACGCATTCGATCGTTATTCATTTGACGCAAATCACTATCGCATTTACAGCTAAACATTGCGTACGAAAGTTTCATTCTATAATTACACACACGAAAAAATCATTTTTCTGGTATCTCTTCCGAAATGTCCTTCTGAGGAATGAAGAATACCAATATCGAACAGACTGCAGAACAAGATATTAACGGTGTTAATAAAAAAAATTTTCGATAGAAAAAATTGTGAAAAATGACAGAATAATTGGTGTAAAAAAGATCGTGTTGTTCGAATGGAAAAAACGTTCGAAAATCGTAATTGTTTATAATGAAAAAAAAAAAGAAAAAAAACGAATTAATTTAATTTTTCTCTTTCACGAATTCGCACGTAAGAAACAGAATTTTTGAACTATCAAGAGAAAGAAAAAGATTATGCAACAAAAGCACAAAACAAATATATGGAAATGTTTTTATTTTTTTTGTTTTTTTTTTGGAAGTTGAGACGATTTCGAAACTATTAGAAAATGAAAAAATTTTAAACTTACTCAAACAAGCGATACCGATCATTACAAAAGGACCTAAACATCCGGTGTTGAAAAGTACCGGAAATAGGAGGTTTCCAGCAACAGCCCCAAATCGGCCGGACATCATAGTTATGCTAATTGCCATTGTTCTAGAATAAAAAATAAACTAGTGCTCAAAAAATAATAAAATAAAAAATAAAAAATGTACAAAAAATGTTAAAAGGTTGGAAAATTTGATGATAAAGTTTAACAAAGTGGTTTTTACCGAAGGCATGTAGGAAAATTATCAACAATAATGTTGATAACCGCGGCACCACCGATACTCGAGAGTGCTACGAAAACGGCGGAAATTCCAAGGATTCCATTGGAATCTTCGGCCCAATAAAGAACTCCGCAACATAAGCCCGCCGACAAAAAGCAAAAGACTGTAATTCGTTATTTATGTATTTATTTATTTATTTATTTTTTTCAATTAAATATCGTGAATTTCCTTCTAGAATTGTGAAGGTTAAGAAAAATGAGCTTCTCACCCATGAGCTTTTTCTTTCCGACGGCGTTGATTATTGTACCAGCTAACGTGTACCCAACGACACCAGTCAGAGCAATTACTATAGAGTTGATATACACAGTTGAATTTAAAACGACCTGAGAGAAAAAAAATCATTTTATTTCCTAAAATCATTTGAATTAATTAAAAATAATTACAAATTTATTAACAATATTTACGTACCGGTGCACATTCACCCGAAAGCTGAACTGTGCGATTACTGCTAAGAGTTTGTTCCACGTGATATTCATTTTTCCGACTTTGATCGATCATAACGCAAATAGACGGAAATGGACCGGACGTTTTAATCGGATGATTCATCTCGTACGTTTCTATGATTGCGAACAATTGTGGCATCCATAATCTCAGAGAATTCGAACTGAGACGAAACATGAAAAAAGAAGCGCGCATTTGTAATTTATGAATAATTTGAGATTTTTTTGGGATTGTGTAGAATTGAAAAAAAAGCGTTCTTACCCAACAGTACCGCCAAATTGTATAGCACCGATTAGTATCAATCTGAACACGTAGTGAGAGTTAAAAAGTGGTTTAATCTGTTGCCATCCACTGCTCAAAGATTCCATGAGGCTTTTATTTTTGTCTTTGACTAAAACTTCGTTCGCAAGAGTCTTGATCTATCAAATGGGCAAATTTTTAATTTACCTCGTCGTAAGTAATTGGGTGGCATGAATAAAAGAATGAAAAAATTACCAAAAAAGCAAGCAAAGAAAAAAAAAACAAAAGAAAAATTGATTAAAAAATGGCTTATTCAATTTTATCCTAGAACTACCTGAACGTCTCATCGGTAGCCTATATAAGTGCACTCGATCGGCAGCCCGATAGTATCACACGCGCATGAGCCCGGATCTAATTGAGGATGAAACTTGAGTTGGGGACCGGAGCCCAGCCGGCATCCAATAATAATTTGATATTCGCGACATTTCGTCTTCTCCTCATAATGGTGTGCGATTTTCTTTTTTTCCTTCTTTTTTTACTGTCTTACTTACCGGATAAGTGTGTGGTTCTTTGCCGGAGTTGAGAGTGTAGATCCTTCTGAAAACCTCGAGGGCCTCCTGATCGCGGCCCTTCGAGAGAAGAAAACGAGGACTCTCGGGAAACCACGAGAGAGTTATGAACGCTGAAATCTCGGGGATTGCACAAACAGCCAAAAATATTCTCCAAGAGGTCACTCTAAAAGTGCCACCGGAAATGTTCCATTGCCATGTTTGAGGAATTATCAACCATGCTAAACCTGCAATCAATGTAACCGAAACGACATCGAGAAACAAAACGTTTAAGATCCACGACAGAAAAAATACATGATGAGAGTTAGAATTAATGAATTAATTACACTGTTAAAAAATATATGAAATTTACAATACTTTTACAATACAACGGTAAATGAAATTTACAAACCGGGTGTATGAAATGAAAATTATTACACTCGTATGCCAAAATTGAAATATGAACATAAATTTTGGTTACTGATATGGAATTTAAGATACATAATATTGAATATTCATATGCAATCTGAAAATTTTGTGGACATGCATTGAAATAAATCATATGTTTGATTGATAATTAATACAAATGTATATGAATTCATCTACTATCAACAATGTATTAAAATTACAGTATGATCTTCACTTTTCTTGACAGTTGACTGAAAAATAAGATACACATGAATGTTAATAATACGATACATGTTATTTCCCATCATAACTCTATCTCTTAAAAATACGGTACAAAAATGGGAATGATAATTAATATACCCTGCAGTATAAAAAAAAATCCGTGTATTAAAATTCATTTACCTATGTATTAATTATAAGAATCTCAATATTAAAATTAATACACAAGTGTAGGAAATTCGTAACGCTCTGTGGGCACCGTGCTTCGCGCTCTGGCCACCGCGTGGCGCAGAGCGTCGACTTTCTCATAGGAGGCACGTGCTTCGGACGAGGATATATACAAGTCGCTCGAATCTAAGAAAATTGTGTAAAACATGAAAATGGTAAACACCAAACTTAACACAAGATGTTGAGATTATAATAAAAAATTTTACGGCGACAATTGCTCAACTTGATTGCCACGGCATCAAGTGATGATAAGTCACTCTAACTAATTTCTTGAAATGTCTGCATGATTTCGACCTTCAACTTTAAAAAATCGAACACAGTAGTACATGAATTAATGTATTCCCCGTAAAAACTCATAATAGCTGAATTTATTTAATATTCATTCGTATATTAATATTCAAAAAGGATCACCAAATTTTATGATACATCTCTAGAAATATCGTAGACATATGTAATGTGAAAACGTTATACGGTGCCTGAAATTTAGTTATCTTCAATTTGAAAATTACTATGCTGGTAACATGAACTTTAATATACCTGTATAGTAATATTAGTAGATGTTTCGTGTTTTTAATATGCACAAGGTCAACATTTCTTACATGTATATGATTTTTCAAATACACAAGTATATTAATTTTACTGAACAGTGCTCGTATCATTAAAATACCGCGTCTCTCAATTTTCCTCAGCGTATCTGAATTTTCATATACGGTATCCGCATAAAAGCTTCCTATACATGTGTATTAATTTTCATACGGAAATTTTTTACAGTGTACGTTCCACCTAATGACCATTTGTGCATTAAAACTTAACGTCTTCCTAAAAAAAACCCTCGCGAAGAGATGATTCTGGGGAAGTATTTTTGAACATTTAATGCCTCGATACTTTTTATTCTAATTGCGGTTAGAAATTACTTACAGGGCATCGTTATGTGTGCTATCGAGTAGAATATTCCAAGCCACATATAAATTCGCGAGCGTTGCTGCTCGCCGTGAACCTCCGCAAGATATGACATTAATGCTGAGAACGGTCCAGATATACTGTTTTTATTGGATATAAAATATTAGTCCTATTTTTTAAGGTAAATAAAAATCGTACAAAATAATATCGCATTATAAGGATTTACGATTATCGATCAAAAAGATTCTGGTAGATATTTTTCAACGTCTTCTTCCAAGTAATCCTTTTTTCAAGTAAATAAATCCTTCCTGCTGGCATCCAACAACAAAAACCCATTTTTTTCTCTTTTATACTCACACAACGCCATTCAAGAATTTGAAAAATATCAACATCGCTGATGTCTGCGAGAATGAACTCAACAAACTGACCATACTCGTCGTCAGATAACCGTACATGAGAATCTTTTTACGGCCAAATGTATCGGTCATAAATCCCCAAAAAAATGACGTTACGATCATTCCTAAAGACGAAACAACGACGATAATATTAATTTTATTAAAGTTACCAAAAACGTCTTTTTATGATCGTTAGTCTGTTGATTAAAAACTATTTTATTTAATTGTGTACCGGCAAAAGGCATAGAGTTTAAGAGTCCCTTGTCGAAGAGAGTAAGACTGAGATCGCATTCTGCCGAGGGAAGGACGTACGACATCGAAGTGGATGAGTAAATGCTGGCACATCCCGCCGGAAGAATGGCCAAGAGCAAAAGATAGTTGAATTTTCCATATCCTGTTGAAATTTCTTTTTTAATTTTTCATTGGAATCAACATTTGTCAGAAGTACTCAAAAAACAAGAAAATTCAGACCTGTTAATTTTATTGCTCGTTCGAAATCTACCGGTCCCTCCGTTTTTTCGACATCGTCACCTAGTAAAAAGGTTATACACTTCAATTTTTTGTCATTAAATTTCATACCATCGAAAATCTGTACGCGCACATTTTTTCTTTTCAAACAGTGTAATTTTTCTCGAATCCTTGAAGCGTAAATCTCAACAGCTATTTTTTTATTAAATCGAAACAAGAAATAAGATTTTATCACGTGAATGAATGTGTAAGCATTGCTTTACTCTAACTGATAAAATGCCAATATGGCGTGAATTCTAATGAGGTGAATGATAAATTGTGAGAATTCTTTCACGCAATGTTTGATTATTGTTGCGTGATAATATTCTCTCGTGTATGCATGTTTAAAGCGGAATTAAAGTGGTTTTATAATTTCAGTGGAACACGGATTGATGTTTAAAAATTTCATGACAATTTAGGGCTTTTGTTCGGATGAAATCAAAAGAACAAAATCGTCTTTTTATCTACGGGAGTGCTTGAAAGGACTTTCTAGGTTTTTTTTTTTTTAATTCTTAATCTTTGGTTTGAATCTTCAACAAAGATACGATGTTTCAAAATAAAGATGTTTCGGACATTGCAACCTGTTTCAATCAGCCTGTGTAGCTCGTTTTTCCCTAAACAATATCGATCGATTATCAAAGCTCATCGACTCTAATCAAGAGCGAATAAAATACTATGATATGTTAAACAGATTCTGGATATTAAACCGTATCATATGTAAATTTGTGCTTCATGTATCGTTTCCAATGTTAACAAAATATTCATTGCACTTATGAAAATGATCTGGACTATTTCCTACTACAGAAGAAATTATAATACTCGCGTTTTCAAAACCTGTTTCAACGATATTATACTTCGAAATCATGTACTAGCTTTGTTGATAATTTTCGCAATTCAATAAAGCGTAAGATAGAAAAAAAACTTATCGTAGGATCATGGTTACGATTTTTTCTTTGAATGAATTATTTTAAAAATTGCTAAGGTCGTATCCATTGATCATATTTACTATTCCTTTGGTGAAATCTCACAGAAACCTGTGGTACGGCTGAAAAAATTTTCTTTAAAAGCTCCTAAGCAAACATTAAAAACAAAAGTTTTTTACAACTGGACGAATGGTGAACTTGATTTCTATCCACTCATTGAAAGCATGAAGTCAAACTACAATAGTTACTGCAGTAGACAGAGGATTTGACAGTTATGTTCATTTTTATATCAAATGGTCATGAAAACAATTAACAACGATCATTTGATACTCTTTGAAATAAACCTTTCAATATATACAATGATTTGAGTATTTTTGTAAAAAGGCATTCTCTAATTTCAGTTGAATAACCACAATATCGATGTTGTTGACTGTTGCAATGCGTTGTTTTTTGAAAGCAGACGCATCGACTAGCTGGTCAGAATATCCTACTTCTCTAATTATCTTAAAGTAAAAGAAACATTGGACAAGAACAACAATATCGTTTCACTCACTATTGAACAATGCTGCACTTCCCTAGCACTGTCCCAATGTTTAGTGACATTTCCTCAACTACCAAGTTGCACTTCCGCGGGCCCAAGGAAGTTGCACTACAAAATCGCAACTGTTGCATTCAAGCTCCAAAAATAATCCTGACACTTTGCTCTACACATAATCTTTTGAAAAATTATATTGAAAGCTGTACGGAATTTATCGTTCTAATTCATCTTCGTGAAAAAATGTAAATTCACGAACTGATAGTTCCTTTTTTATTGCACAGCCCAATATTTCTTTCAGCTCATGAATTGATGGCTCTTGACAAAAAAAATGATAGGCAAAACATCGTTATCATAGGTTGGGGACACGATACGAATGATTTAATTGTCATGAGTGACGCGATAGGTTATTCATTTATGACTTAATATTACCGCTGTATTTCGCTCATTCAAAGGACACGTTTGTTAAATATTCAAAATATACGACGGAGTTGCTGCAACGCTACATTTACAGCACATTGAGGCGTTTAAAATGAAAATATGCACAACAATAGTACGATCGTACACCACACTTTTGTCAAGCTAGTTAATCGAGTTAACATTGAATAAAAAATCGAGTAACGGACGAATAAATTGATAATTATATGAATAAGTACGCGAGTTTTACTCGGGATTAGCAAACTCCGAAGAATATTTTTTTCATTGTATAATACATCATCAGGAAATAAAAATAAATATTTATTGTTAAATGGTTAACGGGGTCATCCCATGTGACAGCTATTTTTTTCCGCTTTTTTGGGAATTTTTTTTTGATGAACCATTAAAACACAATATCTTTGAATTTTTACCACATATTTATTAACATTTTTACAGTCCCTCAGAATTTTATCAAACAAAAATAACCAGTTGAATCGACTTTACACCGTTCGGAACACACTCATGTGTTGGTTGACGGCTGCCATGATTCCGGAGGTTTTGCTCATCTGAAATCAAAAAATCACACGGCGTATCAATTTGTAGACCTGAGACTATCGCTGGAACTAGAGTAAAGTAAAAATATCAAAAATTGAATTTTTGGCACGGTTTTAAAAGTCGAAAAAAACGATGAAACTTGGAACTTTTAAAACCGTGCCAAAAATTCAATTTTCGATATTTTTACTTTATTCTAGTTCCAGCGATAGCCTTAGATCTACAAATTAAAATGCCGTTTGATTTTTTGATTTTAGATGAGCAAAACCTCCGGAATCATGGCAGCCGTCAACCAACACATGAGTGTCTTCCAAACGGTGTAAAGTTGATTCAGCTCGTTATTTTTGTTTGATAAAAATCTGAGGGACTGTAAAAATGTTAATAAATGTGTGGTAAAAATTCAAAGATATTGTGTTTTAATGATTCATCAAAAAAAATTCCCAAAAAAGCGAAAAAAAAATAGCTGTCACATGGAATGACTCCGTTAATCGAGTATCTAAAAAAAAACGTTTTCTCTCTGTGCTTCGATTAATAAACGAACATGGAAGTCCTTTGACTGATATACGTAATAGGATGTATATATATACACGAGTTATTTCGTATTGTGCATAATTCGCGGATCTTCATGAGTTGTTGATTCGCCCGAAGCGAAAATTAGAAACGTTTATTTACGCTGTTAAGCCTCGGTGTATCGAAGCAAATATTTTTCCGGCATTCAGCGTTTTATTTTACAATTTTCTTCGGTTTTATCGATCGCAAGATCCGTGTTTATTTATTTTTTCACTTCAATAAATTTGTTTGAATTCTTCCTACCAGGATTTTAAAAAGTAGCTTAATTTCTGGATAGATCAATAATCGCTGTGGTGTAACAAATGAACGCGATTATTGCACGATTTCACAGGTGATACTAATATAGAAATATTTTCACTCCTTCGAGCGCGATAAACGAGAACGTAAACATGTTGGAAAGTCTTCGACAATTTTGATGCCCAATTGCCTTGATTTATAAGAATTCACGGACCGAAACTTTTTCGGACTATTTTTCACAGCGAATTTTTCATAACAATCGATCATTGACGGAGCACAACTATGATTATTAATCCTTCAATTTTGGATAATGTTTTCACTCACTCAATTTCGTGAAACAGGAAGACCGTGGACTCATATCGAAGTGTATACACAAAATATCAGTGAGCGAACTTTATTACTGTTATTAGGGGAAAAATATACGCGTGGTATCGTGCGCGCTAGCACCTTGGTTCACGCGCCGAACCTCTGAAAGACGACAGCAACATTATGATTTTTCTGACTAGTGTATTTGTATTTTCTGCGATTTTATTCAATAATTTTTTTAACCGGTATACGAATAACGCTACGACACTAATTTTGTTACTAAATGAATCTCATTAATTATTATAGTTATCGATGATTTTGTTCCAGGAACGGAGTTAGTACGTGACGATTGTTGAATTTTGTTGCCTGCGCTATCCTTTTTATTTATATTTATCTTTCATTATGGCAGTCGTCATTTGTTTTCAGCATTTCTCACTGCTTTTCGACTTTGAAATTCTTCTTTTTCCTCTTGAGTTCGGTTTTTAATTTACCATCACAGATGAATTGACAGAATGAACTTGGTCATGCGACGATCGTGCTGCGCGGATCAAAGAGAATTAGGGAAAAGCGAAGACAGTTAATGGCTAAATCCATCCGTCGCAACCCTACTTTATAAAAAGGAAACAATTGTAATTTCTCACTTCCATTCTGATTCTTTTTATAAAAGTATTGACCTGATACGATTTATGACGATCTACGTAGGATATTTTTTTAAAATAATTTTTCTGCTAGAAGATCGGGTACATCGTTGTTGATACGGAAATTATTAAAACAGGAAGAGAGGTCTTCAATCATAGTCAACAATTATTATTTTTAAACAAAATTACCGACTTTATTTTTCTGTTCGAATCAGTTTTTACTTTGAGAAATTAAGGAGTTTCGGTACAATTCTATTGTTTTCAAGCAAAGCGCCAACTTCACATAGCAATATTTCGTCGAAAACAAACAAAAAAGCCTGTTCGTTCGGTCGATGGGGGGAAAACTCACCGTTTTCGTTGATGAAAAAGTGAATAGTTAATAAACCATGTAGCCGAATTATTTAATTTTTGGACACCGGAATTGCAATAGTATACTTAGTGGTTTGGCAGTTTTTCAATTAGATTTTAACATTTCTTCTTAGTATTTCTTTCATAAAACTGTCGTTCACCAATGACCGTAGGCATCTCACTATGTTAAAAACTGTTTTTTTGTGTTTTTTGTGTAAAAACTGTGTTTTTTGATATTTAATTTTACAAAAATGGTGTAGACGATCGATTTAAAATTTGGACGGCACATCCAGTATGTGTCAAAGAATATATTGCGTAAATTTGAAGTAAATGGCAACATTTTGCCATTTGTCCCGAAACTTCTTAAGAGCTTCTTCAATGGAGTTCGGAAATATTTTTCATTATATAAAATAAAATGGTGAAGCACCTTTTCAGCACGTTGATTGCCACCTGCATCGTATAATGTTGATCTTTATTTACGTTGTCTTTTTAGAAATTTCGAATTCTCTAAAATGATATCGAGGTCGAAAGTCTGTGGCGAAATATTTCTATTGAAAAATCTATTTATTCGATCAGAGTTTATCCAAGTCCGATACGCATAAAAAAAATTGTGTGAAATCCGAAAACAGTTCCGCCAATGTGTATATGAAGTCGGGAACAATATTCACGTGTAAATAACAATCGGAACGAGAAAAGAAAACATCAACAAAAAGTAGCACGTGTCTTTAAGAAATATTATGAAAAATGAAGAACATTAACATAGATTTGTAAAGGAAACTTGCCTTGATAATTAATTGACGGAGTCATGGAATGTCTTCAACGATGATAATTTGTGCACACTGTATCAATATAAATAAATGACAAAAAATGTTATGTCATAAGAACAATCAATCAAAAGTGTACAGATGAAACGTAAGATTTCGAAGCGGATGGTGCCGGTGTGTTCCTTTTGTAGTCCTGATTGCGACTGACAGATTTTATGTTCATTAAACGTACTCAAATTTATTAGCAATACAAGACGTTTTAACACTTGGTTTATTATCTAGTTTTATTGATGAGGGGGGTGGATGAAACGTCATATCAAGGACGTATGTCCGACATAATTGAGAAATGGGGAATGGCGATACCGGTAAAAAGATTCGAGAAATATAGCATCTAGGAAGTTTTTCCTACTTGTCACATTGCGTTTCTCTCCCACCCTCGTACCTTACGCACATAGTACGTTATATTATTGACAACGTATGCAACTTTCAATGGTGGGGAAAATCACGTGAGTCTCATGGATATGCAATAGCTCACTATTACATATAACATCAACCCTGCAACTTGATTGAACAAGTGATAACGTCTCCCGAGACGTTATCACTTGTCCAATCAAATTGCAGGGTTGATGCTAGCATATTATTTTAATCAAAGAACCATCAGATATCGCACGTACGTGAGAGTGTTCGTGTGGGAAAGAAATCATTTATTAAGAATCTAAAGACCGGAAGGGATGCTAAGGTTTCAAGATTTTTCTTGATATTCTTGAAATGAGGAGTGGAGCGACGTTTTTCGATAGGAATACGATCATCAATGGGAGTTAATAAAAAAACAAGATCATTGCAAAGGAAATTTTCGTCAAAATATAAGCCTGTACCATTATGCTAGTTGAAAGCTTTTAATAATCTTCGATACGTGTCACACGCATCTCCTTAATGCTTTCAGTCGTGCGTAGGATGTAATTTTAAATATATGTAAATTATTCAGCCTCGGTAGCTCGAATGTGTTAAAAAATATTCCACTAATAATATGACAGGATGCTCCTCTTCGATGTTTAATCGTCATTACGACATTATACTATCAATTAGTGACAATATCGTATCGTGAAATGGTGGCACGACAATAAAAACACTCGTAGTCATAATTCCGTCTTTGTAATTTATTCCTCCCGCTATATTCACTATAAATAGACGGCAATAAATATTGAATGGTTAATTACAATAATGATTAAAATAAGGTCTTAATTAAACTGCATATTTGGCCAATTAAAATCATTGATATGCTATTACAATCATTTTTGCCACAATAATGCAATAAAATGAAGTGTTTTATGTAATCGCCTAATAGGTACTTTATGTAATAATAATTTAATAATCCGTATCTTCTACGTAGCAGCAACGGTGCAAGTGTCCTTCTTGAATTATCTTATTCAATCTGGAGATCGAACGTATGGTTACGATGGAAACTTTTGTAGAATCGAATAAGAAAGAGGATTATCTGGAGAGTTTTGTGTCTTGTAGAATATGCAAATGTCACATACTGGAGCTCGTTTATCATTTCGGTCTTCGTACTTTCATAAACCTCTAAAATAATCGGAAATATTAAGAAAAAGCATCGTGCACGAGAAAAGAAATAAAAGCTGAATATTTGTTATGTTATCTTTTTTATCCCGTTCCTTAATAGTTTTAAATGATTATTTGAAGGCAGCTCCACATACGATCTACGTAAATCATTTAATATTCATTGTACTTAACGACAGGCACACCACTGCAAACCTAATTTTGTTGAAACATTCCAAAACTTTGTTGAACGTATACGACAAAATAATTTCATCCAGGCAACGAAATTTCGTTTGAGCGTAACGAAATTTTGTTAAAATATTCAAAATTTTGTTGCCTTGACGAAATTATTTTGTCGGATACGTTCAACAAAATTTTTAAATGTTTCAACAAAATTAGGTTTTCAGTGCATGTTTATTACTACAGTCAATTTTATACTCCAAAAATTTACGTAATACAAAAATCAATATTTATTTCCGGAGAATTAATTCGCCCTTCTCTGTGTAGAGCTGCGAAGATTTATCAAAATCAGAACAATTGGACTGTAAAACATCCCGAACGTACTTCTTAGGACTGCACCGAGTTTTACTTGATTATTTAAATATTGGTAACAGAATTAACAACTTCCACTATCTCTTTCACGACTCATGACTGAATACAGCAAAATAACAGGTAACTCCGTTGACAGGTGTAGGTTGAAGTTCGAGAAATTTGTGCGGTGGAATAGAATTTGATGGATTGCCATGGTCGTCGGTTGGAGGATTCGTTCCAGATATGAAATCGTCGATGCAGGAGAGGTTTTGATCGGTCGATGTAAACATTTCATGAAACAAATGCGGAGGCTAATAAAAACGAGGTATATTAATTAAAATCGAAATGAAACGTTGAGGTTCGACACCGTTTGATTCCGTAAAGATCGATTGAAAAAAATTGAGTACCATAATATCGGAAAGTGGGGGTAGATCCTTGATCGGTGGTAATCTATCGAATGGCTCAGTTATTTTTCCACTTTGCATTGCCAGAAGCAATAACCATGTATAATCGTTTCTTGTCGATAGAGCCTTTTTATCGCCGGATATTGACTGGAGTTTTTCCAGCCATATGGATATGTGAGGTCTCTCTAAATTACGAAAATTTCTTACTACGTATAATTCAATTACGTTCTTATTAGCATGTCCAATTACTTAAATGATTAATTAGAAGAAAAAAAAACGCAGTGTCTAGTCGTCCGGATAACGAAAAAAATTTCCGTTACATTTGAAAAAACTTTGAATATTCCTCACTATAGTTGAAGGAAACTAAGTATTCCCCGCTGTAGTTATAAATTTTCATTCATTTTTCATCCATCAAAATCCATTGAGAATCGTTTTCCCGGACGAATTATATGCGATTATTCGTCCAGATATAAATGAAAACTATTATAAATTGTATATCCGAATGGATTACGTACAAATTACGTACGAGGGAGTTTCAATATACTAATATACTGTAGAAAAGTTAATTAGAAAAGTTAAATACAACAATTATAATCGCATTCATGACAAATATCTGGACGAATACCAGTCTTGTATTCGTCCGGTATCCGGACGGCTAGACACAGCCTTAGAAAAAACAACTTGATCACAAATCGTTTTACCGTCTTGGGGAAGCAGTTGAACGAGAGCTCGAGCCAACATGTCATTAGACACATAAATCTCATTCAGATCATTGATTTCTTTCGAATTTGTATCCATTGTGACGAATTGAGTCACGAAGTGTTCCTAATTTATCAATTTTTCGAATAAAATAAAAAAATAAAATTTTATTACAAATAACGTTACTTTCAAATTCTGTCAAATATATTTTTATCATTTTGCGCAACGAAGTTGGCGCAGATTTTGTCATTTGTTTACTAACATTTAATAATAAATTGCACAAAATACAACATTTTCTAACGCGTGTAAGTGTTTATTTATTCGTGTAAGATTATGTGGATGAAAAAAATATGATTTTTCCGGAAAATCGTATATATATTTTGGAAAAATCGTCGTGTTTATTCATAGTATCGCAGATTGCGAAAGAACCGCGTGATCCTGGTACGTCTCATATGAACTTCGTACCCACATGTAGCGGGGCAATGATATATTCATATTTATATTATGAAATTTCCGACGGTAGTAAACCTATTAATTACACCGGCACACAAAAAAAAATGGTCAGTACCTTGGACCGAACCCAGCAAGCTCTACGTATTTTGACCCGCTGAATCCGAATCCGGGGTCAGATTGGCCAATATACCTCCAAAATTTTGAGCAAATTCCAAAAAACCACAAAAATGGCGGAAAATTGCAGTTAAAAGCATGATACAAATTTTTTTCGACCTTAATCGGGTGTGTTCTTTATGTATTTTGATGCGCTGAATCTGAATCTGGGATCAGATTGGCTGATACACCCCCAAAATTTTGAGTAAATTGCAAAAAACCGCTAAAAATGGGTAAAAATGGGTGAGTACGTTCTTAATGTATTTTGATGCGCTGAATCCGAATACGGAGTCTATTTAACTCGTACATCTCCAAAATTTTGTTTCCATGGAGAAAACCGTCTAAAAATGGGTGAAAATGCCAAAAAATCGCAGTTATGAATATGAGAAAAATAGTTTACACCTGGATCAAATATGTTCTTTGCGTATTTCGAGGGGCTCGATCCAAATCCAGTGGCTAGTAGTCCCGTTCATGCATACTTTCGTCAAAAATCGTAAAAAATAGTAAAAAGTGTCAAAAAATAGTTTTGTAAATGATTTAAACATGCATGATTCATCTTAAACTATACACAAAAAAGATCTATAAATTCTGAATGCAATAAATTAGAAATTGGGAAAAATAGTATAAAAAACTTGAATATCTCTTGTATTCTTGTATTCTTCTATTGTAATAGTATTGAAAACTTGAATGTGGCGATCTCAAAATTGCAACACTACTCTTAGATCAACAATCGGGTTTCACAAAAAATCCCTGCTTTTTATGTTTATGGGACAGTAGGGACAGGAAAAAACACTATGTTCAGAAAGGGTGGCCAACAAGAACAAACTTTGATCTAGGCCGTAACAACATCATACGAACATCATTGATTGAACCTTCAAAATATCTGCTACCACCACTCCACATTAAGCTTGATCTTATAAAGCAGTATGTCAAAGCTCTGGACAAAGATGGCGATTGTTTCCAGTATTTGGGAGAAAAGTTTCCCGCGATGAGTGATGCGAAATTAAAAGAAGGTATATTTGATGGACCACAAATTCGTAGTTTATTTGAAGACGAAAACTTCATCAAAAAAATGAACGATGCTGAGAAGGCAGCTTGGCAAAGTTTCAAAAATGTTTCTCAGAACTTTCTGGGAAATAAGAAAAGTGAGAATTACCAAAATTTAGTTGAAGAGTTGGAAAATTTTAGAAACTTGGGCTGCTTGATGAATCTCAAATTGCAGTTTCTACACTCCCACCTCGACTACTTTCCTGAAAACCTTGGAGACCTAAGTGAAGAACAAGGAGAACGATTCCATCAAGACAACAGTGAAATAGAGAATCGGTATCAAGGAACGTGGAGTGTTAATATTATGGCAGATTTTTGCTGGACGCTAAAGAGAGAAATAACGAGAGAAGATAGAAAAAGGAAAAGAAACCCGCTGCATAGGTCGTTCGAAGAGAAAAGAATCCATTACAAAAGAAGGACGGTTTGAGATCGATGAAGATTTTTCTCTTCTCATAATTTGCAGAAAATGAAAAAAAATGCAATTGAGCAGAATTCAAATCAAAGAAAAATCATGCCTGTGATAGTTTTATACTCAAGTTTTTTATACTATTTTTCCCAATTTCTAATTTATTGCATTCAGAATTTATAGATCTTTTTTGTGTATAGTTTAAGATGAATCATGCATGTTTAAATCATTTACAAAACTATTTTTTGACACTTTTTACTATTTTTTACGATTTTTGACGAAAGTATGCATGAACGGGACTACTAGCCACTGGATTTGGATCGAGCCCCTCGAAATACGCAAAGAACATATTTGATTCAGGTGTAAACAATTTTTCTCATATTCATAACTGCGATTTTTTGGCATTTTCACCCATTTTTAGACGGTTTTCTCCATGGAAACAAAATTTTGGAGATGTACGAGTTAAATAGACTCCGGATTCGGATTCAGCGCATCAAAATACATTAAGAACACACCCGATTAAGGTCGAAAAAAATTTGTATCATGCTTTTAACTGCGATTTTCCGTCATTTTTGTGGTTTTTTGGAATTTACTCAAAATTTTGGAGGTATATTAGCCAATCTGACCCCGAATTCGGATTCAGCGGGTCAAAATACGTAGAGATTGATGGGTCCAGTCCAAGGTACTGACCACTTCTTTTTTTGTGTGCCAGTGTTATGAATGCTCATCGTAAATCGATATGATTCATAAATGATGCATTTGGTCAATTAACGAAATCACGATGAAGCGCAATTTTGAATATTCGATCCGATAGGAAGGTCCATAGAACGACGTAGGCAAGGTTTTGGGATACTGGTTAATAAGAATACTGCAATTGTTAATCGGTGTACTCATCTTTAATGTACCGAAATATTGTGTTTGATTCATTGAGATTTTAAGGAATTCCAAATCCAACCAAAAAATCGTTGAAATCGTAATGTAAAACATAAATTCTAGATTAGTTTATTTGACAAAAAAAAATCGTGTCTAGCTCACAGTTATAAATATCTAAAAAAATAACCATTTGAAAACGAATCGATTATTTTTTCATTCAAAAGAGTGCTAAAAACGAGATCAAGTTCGATTTCATTCATTCTACTGGGAAACATAATGGTAAAACGATGATTCGTTAAAGGGGCTGTCTTGTTGATTAAGATAAGAACTAAGCGTGAGTTTTGACCCGAAGTGACCTATCGATATTTCTCGTTCAACTTGTTCGAGTATTGGTGAACACCGATTTAACACAGTTGTTTGGTAAATGGATCTCCGCATGGGAAAACAAGGATAACTATATTACTACATAAGTGTAAGAAGAAGAATTTAAAAAGGGGGGAAAACAGAGGGAGATTAGAAGCCTGCACGCAGCGATGACTGTGGTGATATTTTCTTGTGCCCTCGTAATGATGCGTACACATATATTACTACTGTGGTTATAAGCTCGGGAAAATTTACGAATCCGGAACAGTGGTCATCGAGACTTCGAGCTGGATCCAGCAAAGTGATTGGTTCACGAATTATTCAAGACTAGACGACAGCCTGTCTGCGATAGTTCGTGAGTATTATTCGTGGAATAAATAAATATTTTATTTATACGATCTTTCGGATTAATTAAATATATATATGGGGTATTCCACGCCAAATCGGCCACTTTTGAAATTTGAATTTTTTATTGTTTTCATTTTTTTCCCCTAATAGAGCTCATTGAAAGGAACTCTTCTGATTTTTTTCAAATTTTTATTTCAACACGTTCATCGGAAACGAATTTTTGAAAAATTTCTCAATTTTTTTCTTCAAATATCAATAACTCTCTCAAAAATGCAGTAAACCGAATGGATGAGGGGTCAAAATTTTAGTTTTAAAATGTACTTTCGTATGAGAATATCTAGGAATTCATCAAAATATTACATATAACAATTTTTCTAATTCTAAGCGAGAAATGTTATTTTCCACAGTATTAGTTAATTTTTTATAAAAAAAACTATTTTTTTTTGAGGAATTTTAAGCCTAGTGTAATCGTGGGGAAATCGTTCATTGTAAATTTTTATAATTGAATTATAGATTTTTTTTTACAGTCAATTATCTATAACTTCCTGAAAAATTGAACAAAGCGAATCGTCTAGGGGGTTAAAATTTTTGTGCTGAAATGTACTTCTGTTTAAAAATATGTGAAAAATTATTCGAAGTTTACATCACCTAGTTTTTCCAATTCTAAGACAAAATAATCTTTTTTCGTAGTGCTTGTACTACGAAATTAATTTGTTTCTTTAATGTTTGTACGGAAGCATGATTCATTTAATGAATTTTAAGCTAAGTACGAACGTGAGAAAATAGCTAGTTTAATTTTTCAAATTGTTAATTTTATTAAAGATTTTTGTTGGTTATTAGACTAATATTTCCCCACGATCATACTAGTCTTAAAATGTATCACATGAATAATAGTTTCCTGTAAAAATTTAACAGCAAAATCAAAAGGGACTATCACTGTGGGGGGGGGGGGGGGGGGGGGAATTAAAAAATTAATTTATGTAATATTTAAATAATTGTTGATATATTTTTAAACGAAAGCACATGTCAAAACGAAAAATTTGACCCCCTTATCCATTCGGTTTGTATGATTTTTTAGGGATTTGTGCATGATTAATAGTAAAAAAAATCCACAATTTAGTTATCAACAATACAACGAACGATATCCCCATCATCAAACTAGGCTTAAAAGCCATTAAAAAAATGATAGTTTTTGATAAAAATTCAAGAGCAAAATCGAAGGGGGAAAATAACACTGTGGAAAATAACATTTCTCGTTTAAAATTTGAAAAATTGTTGTATGTAATATTTTGATGAATTCCTATATATTCTCATGCGAAAGTACGTTTTAAAACTAAAATTTTGACCCCTCATCCATTCGGTTTACTGCATTTTTGAAAGAGTTATTGATATTTGAAGAAAAAAATTGGAAAATTTTTCAATAATTCGTTTCTGATGTACGTGCTGAGATAAAAATTTGAAAAAAATCAGACGAGTTCCTTTTAATGAGTTCTATTGGAGAAAAAAAATCAAAACAATAAAAAATGCGAATTTCAAAAGTGGCCTATTTGGCGTGGAATGCCCCAATATAACTATAGTAATCAATGAGAATTCACGTCATCCAACGTACGCTGTAGTGGTTCTCGATAATATCAACGTTTTTTTGTTAAATAATAATGCTGAACCTATAATTATTTTATAATTGCAACAACGATCACGATGCTTTCATTATTCGAAAAGTGGATTCCCTTCTGTTTTACCGATTGAAATCTTGCATTAAGTGTGTCACTGATGCAAGCTTCTTCGATGAATGTAACGAGGGCACTACGTTCAAGTTTTGAATGTTTAGATATTGAAAAAAACAGACCTGAAGCTTACCCGAAATCCAAACAAATTTTCCTTTTTGTATTTCATATATAAACAAATAGGACACAAAAAGCTTATCGTGAACTCTCATAATACTTTCTTGGTGAGGTAAAAAAAAACATATGTTGATTACATTCGTACGAAAATACGTTTTTAAGAATCGAACCCTTTCATCACGTCTTTTGAAGAATATGATGAGATAATTCTAATTGTACAATTCTTTTTTGCATTAACCACGATTCCTGTATTTTTTAAATACATGCACGTGCTCGAAACAAAGAATGTAACTTCTGATAAATGTTAATGATAATAAAAACTATAATAAGCCGATTTATGGATGTTGCCGGATATTTTCGGAATAGCTCATGCAGAATGTATTTATTGTTATCGTAACCTTGACCTAATGAATTCCGATCAATTATTTAGGTCAAGAACATCAGGGTTTAAGTGGACAGGCATTCAACGTTTTAACAATACTGGAAGTTTTATATTTAGAATTAACATTGAATCGCATTTCCTTAAGGTATTCCTTTCCCGAACTCGAATATTTAACAATTAACAGATTTGTTCGTAAAAAAAAGTCAAACTACATCCCATTCCACTGAAAAATATCAAGCCAAGTTACCGAACTTTTAGAAAAGAATTATAATTGTGAAAATCGTCTAATATATACGACACTTTATGGAGATGACCTGCTGCTCACATTTCTATTGAATAATTCATATATCAAATAATGATAGATGTTTGATATAAACTGTCCTATGATTACATCAAATTCTAAAGATTCCGTAGCAACGATAAAAACAAAGAGTCATAGGAACGTTTAAAAAAAATATTCACGATAGAACTTGAAAGAATGTGATTAGCAGACGATTTTTCGTAGCCATGACGTGTTGAAGAGGTTATATTATTTTCGGCAGAATTTACAATATTTTTAACGCTATTCTTATTTTTGTCCGTTACAAATTAGCTCACATTTGTATCAAGATCATCACTGCGTACTTTATACGTATTTTCACTCATATTTCACTATTTTTTTTAACCAAACACAATAAGTCCAGCTTCTCCTTTTTAGATTTGCGGTTGTTGACATTTGTAGCTTTCCAAAAAATATCAAAACGTTTCATAATTTACACAATTAAGCTGAAATTTTCGATTTTTGTTTACAGTTGGGACTAATAATTGGTTATAACTTTTTTTAAACAAAATCTAGAATAATTTATGAACAAATGTGGAGGGCCCTGCTTATGCACCCGAAAAATACGGCCCTCCGTGAAAAGAATATCTCAATTAAATCCCCGATCATATTTTTTTTCTTTCCAATCTTTTTTTCGCTTTGGTTACTAGTATTCGTTTTTGGTGATCAGTTAACGGTTTTTTTATGATATCGTTTTAGGTTGCATGGACTTTCTAAAAGTTATAGGAAGTTATAAGAAAAGTAATAGCAAGAACTAAAAATTGTGAGGAAAACTGATCTATTACCATTTTTATTTATTCATGAGAATTTGTAATGAGATTTGACGCTGCATCAACGAAGAAAGTGGCGATAATAAATGCTGTAGAAACGATACGACCCACCTAAGTCACGGTACATATTGTATTTCACACGACCATAGGATGCGAGGAAGAAAATTTTGCTATAGTTAAGTACGTGCCGTCTACACTCCAAAATAACTTATATTTACACAACATTGATACAGTATAAACTCCAATAGTTTCATTACAATTTTATATATTTTTCTTTTGATAATAACAAATAAATTTTTCGTTTTTCGGATATCTCGATACTATTTATATAAAAACTCCAAAAAAATGGTTAAAAAAAGAAAAATTATTTCACTTTACATACTTGTACTAAAATTTAACGTAAAAATAAATAAAAATCTTTTCATTAGGAAAATGTCGACCAATATTATTATACATTAATGGAATATCAGAATAAATAAATTTCCGTTTACGTTCAAACCATCGGAAAGAAATTTTTTTTATAAATTTATTCTTCGTTTTATTTAAACTCTTTTGCTCTTTTGTTCTATATCTTCCGTTTCTCTTTTTTCTTTCATACGTTTTCATTACTGTTTGCTAGCGAAATGTAGGGAGGTTCAAAATAAATGTTTTTATATAAATAATGGGGACAGTAACGAGGGCTCTACTGTACAAATAATGGGCTGAAACGCACGTAACCAGCCGGCTGCGTGAAAAATCATGCTTCGATCACGTGCTCACCAGACCGGCTTAAGGGGCTCAAGAGTCTTATACGATTCTCCCACCATTTTCACTTCCTACGACAATGCTGGAACTACCGTACAAATGAAAAGAAAAAAACGAATAAAAAACTGTTAATTTTGCCGCAAAATTGTTAATAAATAATTAAGCTATTTTATCGTCTCTTACTTCGCGTTAAGTACCTCCGACGAGACTCAATTTAATTTTAAAGCTCATAGAGCAATATCTAACAAATTATAAACATATTTTTATTAGAAGTAGATTGTTAAAAATGCATTTAAATTTTTCGAGTGCTCCAAAGTTGAATGCGCAAATTTAAGAGAAAGAAGAAAATTGCATTTCCATTCATTGAAAAATGCTTATTACATTTTTGCTAAACTTTAGTCGATTGTTTGGTTTTTTATTTTTATGAATTACAAACAAGTACAGAGCTCATAATAAAGGATGTAAAGGTTGATCCATGGGCGTAAACTCTGAGGGATCCATTACATTTGGAAAGTCGGCGCAAGCGCATAAGGTCAAAATGTATTCCCCCTCCCGCGCGTGTGTTTGTGTCCAAATAACATTTCGGGACATAGGAAGGGATCGTAGGCTCATCGGAAACAGTGAGGCGAAAGGTTTACATTTTCATCGAAACGAACGAAATTATAATTAAAAAGAAAATTCGAAATTTCAAGTTCTTTTTTATTGAGATCGTTTAATTTATGGTCATTTAGTTTTTTTACCGTTCGTTCGATATAAAAACATGAACTACGACTGCCTGTGTGTCATTTAAAGAAAACGAGAAACTGCTGAGTGCAACGATCGATTTATATACGCGTTATATATCTTGCGTCGTACATGTCAAACAGTAATTTCGTTAAAAAAAGTTTCTCGTATTTAAAAAGACAACAATTGAGAAAACAATAAATTATAAAAAAACATTGAATCGTTATCAATCATTGTTCGTTCTTGTTCCATCGATAAAACGTTGTTCCACCTCCGGAATAAACTTTCGTCTTCGAAGTACAATTATCCCGTCGGTCGTAGGGCAGAATCCAGTGCATGGATTCACCCTTGAAGATGGGACTTGACGTAATCGCATTTTTTCATAATAGTTATCAGCGGTTTGAAAGATTGAAGAAGACTCAATCAGGTGAGCGCTCAAATAAAGATACAAATAATATACGCGCTATTTGCTTTCAAAACTGTTTGATAACAATTAGATTTTTTTAATTTATCTTATCGAACACGAGTGATCACGTCCGCCATTACTGTACTATATTTATCGTCTTAAGTCGCGTGACAAATGGAATTCGGTGTTGAATGAGTCGTGAAACATTCAAGATGCTACCAGAATTATCGATTGAGTGTTTGGAAAAAAGTCCTTGAGTATCAAACACCCGCTAAATATAGAATGAATCTCATAACACTGTAGGTGTAAATGTTTTCGTTGATATCGCATCAAAACAAGAAAATTTGTGTTATTTGCTTGCTAGATATAGAATAAAAAAATGTTCGTTATCAACGAACGAATGCAACGAACGAGGGGAGTGCTGCATAAGTCGTAAAAAATTGAAGGAAGTTCTGCTCGTACTTTGAGGGACGCGCGGGGCGCCGGGGATCCCTATGCTTATACACAAGCTAGCCGCACTGCTGCCAACCTGATTTTTCTATCTACCTCTCTCTTTCTCTCTCTCTCTTTCTTCTTTCTGTCTCTCTTTTCTGCTCTGCGAAGTTGCCGCTCCAAAGGCTTTTGCGGCCATATCCCAAGGGAATTCGATAAATTTTCATAAATTAATTCATTATATCTCATGACATGTGTGGTAAATCAGGTCCATTTTTTTTCTATGTCACTGTAATATATAAGTCTGTACTTGATCCAATTTTCAACGAGCCACCACCTTTTTAACTACATGGTATTAAATCATATCTCACGTCAAAACAGAACGTACCATAAAGCTCTGTGCAATTTGGAGGTAACTTTACGATTTTTAATCTCAGAAAGTAGGTGGTCAATTTTGTTTGAATTTTGCAGGTACACGCGAAATATCTTTCCTAAAGTGCTATTAAAGTTTCAAAGACCTGCCATCTTTTTAAGATTCGAGCAGAACTCCCTTAATCCGTCTTACAACGTGTCAGAGATAAGATTTGATTGCAGAGCATGACGTATCATTCGTATATTTTTTTTTGCTTCTTTTTTCGCGGCAACTTTACTAAAGATTATTTAAAAAACAAAAAAAACAAGGATCGAGGGCAATAAAAAATGTTTAATATTATATTTTGTCAATATTGCTGTAAACGATGAATTCATTTTGGGTAGTTTCTCTTAAAGTTAACAATTTGCGATACTGGTATACTGGCTTTGGACGGAGAATGTTCCGTCACATTCACTAATTATCAATTGTTAACTTTGAGAGAAACTACCCAAAACGAATTCATCACGTTCGTACCACTGTATAACTGGGTGGGGGTTAATATGTAGAATAACCAAATTGTAGAACGGTTAATATTTTGAAATTTTAGTATTCATAACATTCGATTAACGAAAAATAAGAAATTTCGAAGTTTATATTTTCGATAGTATATTAAGTTGAATGCGTATTTGATGTAATATTCTTTCTTTGATCGCACATTTATTCGAAAATATATATTCAGACTGTCTATACTTCAAATGCAGATAATATGGATTGTCCTAATGTAAGAAGTTTATATTTTCTAAATTCGAAATGGAGAGCAATTATTTTATTCAAAGATCAAAATATATAGTATGAATAAGTCGAAAGTGAATTTTTCGAATGACTAAAAATTAGAAGTACAGAATAGCGAACGTTGTGAAGCACGAAGAATGACAAGCAATACTTTACAGCCCAGAGGCTCTCGCTATTTCGAACGTTCGACCTTCTGTTGTTTCGCTATTTTGACCACATTAATATTTTGTCTTTCGTTAAAATATATTTGAAATTGTGAATATTCATAATATCGCCGATTTCAGTATTTGACGACTCAAATACGTAACAATCGAACTTTTGTAAAATCGCTATTCCAGCCTTCGTCATTTGGGCTACTGTTATATTTTCTTTTTGACGTAAATGTACTTCGAACTCTTTAATTTTTCATTTTTTTATTTCCAGCATAAAGGCTATAGTAGAATTAATCTGTCTACATACTACTATTCTTCAATTTAAAAATTCGCAGATGTAGCCGTTCGAAGTCTTAATCATTCGAAAATCTTACTTCCACTTTAACTTAAATTATCCTGTTTTCAATTACAGCATACCTAATAAGTTAATAATAAATCCATTAGAAACGAATACCCTAGGCGAACGTATTGAAATACTAAAAACAAAATTAAATAAAGAATCAAATATATGAACACACCCTCATCACATAATCGGAAACTACTCATTGTGGGCATCAGCTATAATTCTTTTAATTATCATCACAATCGTATTATGCATTTTTAAAATCAAACACTGTCAGCGCGTACAACTGACCCAGCAAGTAAATGTTGTCGAATTAGCTGTAACATATGTGTCAAGACTAACTAAGAGACCCATAACGCGAGTAGAAAACAATTTTGCAGAAAACAAAATCGTCGTACAACCTACACTCCGATCAAAACCAAATTCTACTGGTTTTATGTAAACGCAAACAATTGTGATTAAAAATGAAATTCCACAAACAAAAATTGTAAGTCGAGAGATCAAATTAAGACATACTGCCAATTTTATAGAAAAATAAATAGCCAAAACGAAGTTTCGTCTACTTAAGGGGAGAGGAATATTGTGCCTGGCGACAGACCCGCATAGAAACAAATTGTTACCATATAAAAATATTTGAAATAAAATGCTTAATACACTAAAATACGAAATCACGCGATTCTCGATCACTGTGATCACCGCGTGGGGCTATCGACCCCCGAGCTGACGAGGCATCACGCCATCGGTCGACCGAGAATATTCGAGAACAAATTAATTGTAAGAAGGGGTAATATCGATAGGGTGTGGGGGAAAATTACCGAATTATTAAAAGTCACTACAAGCCCAAATTTGACAGCCTGACGACAAAATTCTGAACGATTGGTCTCGAGGCAAATAAACCTCGACTTTGTAATTTTTCTCAATAAACTTATTGTTAACTTGTTTTTAAGTATTGAGTTCGAGTTTAGCTCAATTATTGGCAATAATCCTCAAAATACCCGTCCTCGATAACTCGTCCCCACGTGACGATCTTCGCGGGCACAATAATTTGAAAATCCTTCGAAATTTGTATCGATCTCAAAATAATGGAATCGTTCAGATTTTCGTAAAGTAAAGGAGGAACTAAAAATACGACGACGTATAACTTCACTAAGCGTGCATATTCTGTCAGAATTTTATGAAGAACTCATTTATTTTTTTGAAGATAAGCGAACGAGTTGCGAGCTTGTTAAGGTGCACTTGTAGGAGGGGGAATTGAGGAAAGGATATAAATGTAGTTTGAAAGAGAACGAAGATCGTCAGTTTACATTCCGCAATCGCAACGATGCTATAAGAATTTTTTACCGGTTCATGTTCTTTTAAAAGTTATTTCCGTGAGTGAATACAGCTCTAATATTTGGATATCAATAGACTCCGAAAATCGAGAGCGGATTATCGTTGGTTGCACGTTTTATTTTCAAAATATATTTTTTCGTATTCGAAAAAATATTTTTAACCTTCGACAAATTTTCACTCCATTTTTTATTTTTCTTCCAATCAAATTAGAAGAAAACTCAAAATGTTTATCAGACTGACTGATCCCAATCGCTGGATCTACACGATGCACGGTCTGGAAAAATACAGAGAAAATTTCATCGGTAATGAAAATAATAATTTTCATAACAAGCGAACAAATTTCAAGTTGCTCTGTTTTGCCTCATTTATTCCTTTATTAAATTAATTAATTGTTCGTACTATAAGTCCGGTAGAATTCGATCTCTATCGGTGTGACTCAAACACGGAAAAATTTTATGGCGCTATTTATTAATGAATTCTTTCAATAAACCGCGCATTAATCCCTTCTCCAACGAATTATCACGGTGGAGCCAGCTGCGCAGTAATTTTCCATGAATTATATCATACAAAATTAGAGAGAGCCGGGCGCATATCCAAAGAGCCGTCTCTCATCAATTTTTCATTGTGTGCTCAAACAAGGTCGAATTAAATTTTATTTATATATAAGAAATAAAACGAAGAATCTCTATTATTATATTTTTATTACACTCTTTATGACTTTTTGTAACTGTTCAATTTTCGAGTTATAAAAAGCTGTGAAAATAATTATAGTTTTTAATGAGACATTTTTTATTTATTATAATGTTTGAAAGTTATATTTTATATTCTTTTTTTTTTTTACTTGACCCCCCATAGAAATTGTCAATTCAATGGAAACAAGTGAGCTGCACTTGAGAGTTAGCCGAAAATCTAACCTTCGGTGTATCATATCTGATGACACATGGAAACAATTTTTTATTGTTAGATTATTGCTGTAACGAGAATTAAGCAAGAATTTATTTGGACTCAAGAAACATATCATTATTATTATTATTTTTTTTCTTTTAGCTAGCGGAGTCATGGCGAGTTCTATAGCAGCTTTAGCCTGTATATGGATAACGATACAAACCGTGGGGTTCTTTGGTTATAGCCACGTTATTGGTGGCTACAAAGTCCCCCTATACGTTCAGAATCATCGTTCGGCGCTGAATGGTGAGTAGCGTCGTAAAATTAACAAAATATAAAAATGGAAAATGAATAGTAGCCATTTTTTCAATCGTTCAATTTATAATACACATATTTGGGATACTTGGTTCAGCAGGAATTCTAAACGAGATGTTCGTCAGCCTAGAACAACCCAGACCTCCGAGACTGCCGTTGATTAATGAAAACGCTCTTAACAATTCAGTGATTTATGGCAAAAATATAATTGACCGTATGCAAAGGTTAGAAGCAAACCTTGTTGGGGCAGGAATCCTTCTGGAACAAAATACACCTGCTCACGGTCAATATATTTTTTTGGCGCCGAGTGCTCAAGCACTTGAGATGCAAACAGATGCACTCGTCACAGCGACAGCTTCCACGTATCTCATGCAGCATTACTGCCATAGGTAAAATTGTGAATTAATAAATCGTTAAGTGATCATTTTCAATCATTTTTGCACAAAAAACAATCATTTTTATATTAAGGTAAAATAGCTAATGCAGGCTAGTCAAATGAGTGCTACATTTTCGAAATACATTTATGTAAAGTTCAATGCACTAATTAAATGAATTGACGATTGATTTGTATTACAGCGGGTCTTATTAGCCTAAAAAAATATTAATAACAATAGATTTGCAAAATCTTCAACTGATAAATGCAAAATTTCACGATGTTATATTTTCATCGAGATTTTTCAAAGAATAATCCGTATTTTTCAACCGATTTTAATGCACCCCGTCTTATTTCGTTCCTCAAGAGATCCTCTATGAATTCGCCGTGTGGATTTTTTTCTGAGTTTCTTCGTTTTACTGTTACAGCTAATTGTTTAATTAACTAAAAAAAATGTTCATAAACCAATTGCTGTAATTTTCATATTAACAAGTTTTAAAAAAAACGTACGCGGTGAATTCGTAGAGGATTTCTTGAGGATCAAAATAAGAGGTGGAGCATTAAAATCGGGTAAAAATGTCGGATTATTCTTTGAAAAATCTCGATGAAAATATGACATCACCGAATTTTGCAATTATCAGTTGATGATTTCGCAAATCCATCGTTATTAATTTTTTTTAGGTTAATAAGACATGCTGTAATGCACCTTAGCCTTCAATTAATTTAATTAGTGCATTCAACTTTGCATAAATGTATTTTGAAAATTTAGCACTCATTTGACTAGTATGAAGCAGCCATATTACATTAAAACAAAATGAAATGAACGAATTAACATCGAATAAAATTAGAGTCAAGTTGGAAATGAATTTAAAATTGAATGCAAAATGTAAATGCAAATAAAAAAACAAAGTTTTCATTAAAATAAAGTAAATTAACTAAAATTGCGAAGCTCGAGAAAGCTGAATCTAAAAAATAGAATGAACGAGTTATTACACACTTACAGATACGGATTGAGCGAAGAAAGTTGCGCACGTTTCGTTTCAACCCTCAGACTGGAGGGCACGAGCTTGGGTGAGACTTGCGCAATGAATCAGATCGTTAATTGCGATGGAATTTCACCGTATCGTACGATTGACGGAAGTTGCAACAATGCGGAAAATCCACGATGGGGAAGCGCGCTGACCGCCTATTCGAGAGTTTTATTCCCTCATTATTCCGACGGTGAGCTTTTAATTCATAGAAGCATGTCGGGTCTCGCGTTACCATCGTTAATAACGTTCTTTGGCGGGCACTGAATGAATTTGGGGTTTTGTTAAAAAAAAAAAAAAAAAAAGAAACGATCAATCGTAGCTAATAATGATTATTTCGGCCCTTAAACACATTGTGACTGCTGTTTCATTGGGTATTTCATTAAAAATAAATAATTCATTAATTGCCCTCGCAGTGACCGCCAATGGGCTGAATTTTTTTTCTTACATCGCATCTTGTTCACGGGTTTCATCGGTTTTCCGTCCCGCGATAGTCTTCTCCAGTGTATCACTTTTTTCTCTCTAAATATCGACAACGACCGCAGGTTTTTTTTTATACTTTCGACGTAATGATTGCTCCCTAATGAGCATCGACCGATAATTTATTTTATGTTATTCAAGATTCACAGCATATTGACGATCGTTCGTACATATTTTTGGAAGAAATTTTCGGAATTTCATACATAATCAAATTATTTGCAGCCCTTCTTTCGAAGTACTCTATCCTTTCCGCATTATATTTCCAGTTCTCTATTTCTTGTAAAAAAAAAAAAAGAATTGTCAACATCCACTCAATTTATTCCTGAATCCCACGAGAACCAATTGTTTTTGAAGAGCCACAACTTTGTATGAAACAAACACCCACACATCTACTAAAGCACATGGATTATTAATCCTCAAAGCCCTTAATGGATTAAAAATAAAGGAGAGAGAGAGAGAAATAGCTCGAAAGAACAAAATTTCGTCGATTGGCCTAACAAATTATATTCTGTTATTTGCATTACAGTTGTTGTACGATAAAGTGAGCACATAATAGTGCATAATATGCCTGTGAGTGTGTATGCGTATGGCAGTGAATATAAATACTGCCTACGCCTAATAACGTACACGCCCCGGTCGGGAGATTCTATCCAGCAATAGAAGAGTGTATGTAACCTAATTCGGATAATATATAATATTGTTATCATATGCATTACCTATCTATAAATATTCTTTGTACGTATTTTTTCGCATTTACTCTCAAACGTTTATAAGCAAACAAAATACTCGACTTTCTGGTGTTTTTTTTTAATGAATATGCGGTTCTCGGGTCTCGGAAAGGTCTCCGATTGCGGTGAATTGAAACTGGGTGACCGTGTAAAAAAATAAAATATTTCAGCCCCGCATGATTTAACAATAATTCACGTTACACTTCATGTAATATATCTTTGGTGGTTCATTTTTCGACTCATTTTGATTCATCAGGTCGGAGGTCTTCACCTCTATCATTTAAGATCAGTCGTCGATGAGAGTTTTATGATATTTGGACAGCGCACGGTTCGTTTTTGAATTTAGTTATTTGTTTACTCATAAATTCAACAGATGTAATTTTAGTCATTGAAAAAAAAAATGATTCGTTCCTTGGATCTTCTGTTTCGTAACACATGAACTTTTAAAAAACCACGAATCTTGCGCTGATAAACAATCGTTCCTCCAATCGCAATAATAATAGAAATAAAAAATTGACGTGACAATTTTATTCATATTATTTCGATTGAATTGGAGCGGTAGGATTTAAAGAACGAAATTATTTAAATAACATTCGGTGTTCAGGGATTCAAGAGCCAAGAAAAGCCGACAGGAGAAGAAAACTGTTACCTGGTCCGAGAATCGTCAGCACAACTCTTTCACGCACTACCGAACTTTCCGATCTCTCCAAAACTCTTTCCGTCATGCAATGGAGCCAATTTATCGCTCACGATCTTGCTCACACTCCTGTTCGAGAAATGAGTAAGGAACTCCATTATTTCATGATTCATTAATTTCTATTAACGTACTTTTAAAAAAAAAACAATGGAAAGAATAATTTTTTTAACAGCTACTACCGGCCAACCGATTTCTTGCTGCAATCCCGATGGTTCGTGGCCATCGCCGAGATACATTCATCCTCATTGCGCTGCAATTCGGATTCCTGAAAATGATCCGATTTACGGTAATCATTACATCGGTTGTATGAATTACGTTCGTTCCCTACCGGTAATCGAACTAGATTGCAATTTTGGGCCAATTGAACAGGTACGAAAAAATCGCAGCGTTCATTTCTAAAACTACTTAAACATTTCACTGCCAGAAAACAATATTTTTTCAAACACGATTCGAAATTTCAATTTTGTGGGTTCAAATTCGATCCGAAAATACTTTAATCCCATATACGTCATTTGTTTATAGATGAATCAAGTGTCTCACTTTTTGGATGGTTCAACGATTTACGGTTCAACGTCGGAACGTGCTTTTGAATTGCGTGCTTTCAAGAGTGGAAAACTGCGCGTCGAAATTCACGAAAATCAGGATTATTTGCCGAATGCTACCGAAACTACTAAATGTCTGTCAAATGAAAATTGTTACCAAGCCGGTAAGGATCGAAACGATTGAATTTACCGTTTCGATGGAATAAAATCGTGTTTGTAACTCTCATTATTATTTTTGTTTGTTTCGCTTTTGATACAGGTGACAATCGTGTTAATTTCGAACCAAGCTTAGCTGTGATGCACACTGTATGGCATCGGGAGCATAATCGTATTGCAAAAAAACTTCATAAAATTAATCCACTGTGGTCGGATGAAAAGATTTATCAGGAATCACGACGAATTGTCATCGCCGAGATTCAACACATAACGTACAAAGAGTGGCTGCCAATTATACTTGGAAAGGATTACGTCAATGCCATTGATCTCGGTACCAAACAACATCACACGAACGACTACAGTTCTTACGAGAATCCTACCGTCAGCAATGAAGCTGCGACTGCCGTTTTTCGGTTTCTCAATTCGTTAAAACAGGGACAATTAATGTACGAATGTCAATTTTTTTTTAATCAATATTTAATCAAATGATCTGGAGACAGAAAGATTTAGTATTTTTCATTTTTTTAAATTATTATTTTTTTATACTTTTAATGTTAAATTCGCACGAAAATCCAGCAAATTAATTCCCATAATCAATCAATCGCTCACGTAATAAATAACAGAATGTTTAATGAACTCCGGATACTCAGAAAAATTTTGATCATCAAATAACAATGATAAAAATCATTATTTGATAATTGGACTATTGAATAATTGAATTATTTGATCAATTTAATTGTATGTTTAATAGTTTGCCAGATGATGAACGTCAGGTGAACGCAACTCTTCAACTATCCGACTACTTGTACAAGCCCAGAATAATCGAGAACGAGGGAATTTTTGATGGTCTCTTACGAAGTCTAGCCACACAGTTAGCAAACAAAATGGACATAAATTTAGTATCTGACGTAAGAAATAATTGCTTAATAATTCATATTTTTCTTCTATAAAAATAATTGTAAAAAAGATTTTTGTAAAATCGCTGTTTCTTTTGGTGGTGTAGATTACCCATCTACTTTACAAAACTAATTCATCGCTCGGACTGGACATCATCAGTCTGGATATTCAACAGGGTCGCGATCATGGCCTTCCAGGCTATAATCATTATCGCAATTATTGTGGAGTCCCGGCAGCGAAGAAATTCGGAGATTTCTTAGACAATATACCTGTGGAGGTTCGTACAACAAAACATAATATTTTATCGTCTGTTTTATTTTTCATTTGCATGAAAAAAAAAAACAAAAAATTAAATCACAATATTGCAATGTAAACATGGAAAATATATTAATTTTTCTAATTGTTTCGTTAATAAATTAATTGTATTGTTAAAAAAATACATAATAATCATAAATAATTCCTGTATTGCTTTTCTATTCATTGCCACAGATCGTCAGAAAATTGGAATCATTGTACGATCATCCTAACGACGTTGACCTCGTTATTGGAGGCATGGCCGAACGTCCGGTCGACGACAGTCTTCTGGGACCAACGTTCCGTTGTTTACTTTCCGAACAGATGGCCCGAAGTCGCTGGACTGATCGATACTTTTACGATTCCGCTAATCAACCACATCCATTCACATCTGGTGAGACACTTATTCTGTTTAGTTGCTCAATCTTTTTTTACATCATGTTGCAGCTCGTATCATTGCGATGCAATAAAATTCCTCTTTGTCCAATATAGAAAAAAAAGAAAATCGATAGTTCAACCAGTTGAAATATCTATTGGAAAGGAATTATTTTGTACCAATTATGCCATACGATTTTTCATTGGCTTGCATTTTATTTTCCGCGAGCGATCCAAACAGTACAAAACAAACAATAGTTCATTTTTTTCCTTTTTTTCTAACAGAGCAACTGAATCAACTGCGTCGAGTTACTCTGGCGCGTATTTTCTGTGATAATAGCAATAACGTTTCACGAATGCAGCCAGACGTTTTTATACGACCCCAAGCTGGGTAAGTCAGGATTTATTTCATTGTTTCAAACAATCGAATAAAATTGAACGAAAATCAAACTGTATTGATTGCGATGATTTTTTTTTGTGAAAATAAATGTTCTTTTTTTTGCAGAAATGAAATAACTTCGTGCGACGATTTTCAAGCAATACCAAGCGTCAATCTGTACGCCTGGGCCGAAAAGGCAAAAGCTTATCGTTGAATATCGCGCATAATTGACTGGTCACTTTACCGAATCGGGAATCCGACGAGTACGGAACCGAGAACGAGGAAAAATGATCGATAGCATTTCGGTTGATCCCTGGAGATCGCGCCCGAATCATCGATGAAATTCCTTCGCCAACCACGATGAATGATTCAGCATCGTTGGAAAAAAAGCAATAGAAAAATGATTACAAGGACCGAAAAAAATCAAACTTGAATAGAGAAAAATACCTTTGTTTTATTTAACTCGGTAAACGACGGTGAAATGACGTGACTAGTTGATTGCGAAAATTCGGAAAAGCTCGTTCGAAGTCAAGAAAAGTGTAACGTAACCTGCAGAACATCTCGTGAAATTTTCTAACCGTTTTATTATTTATTTATGTAAACCACTTCAACGATTAATTAACACGAGATCAGAGAAGATACAAAAAAAATTACCAGATCATAAATTGTTACTAGAAACGTGTGAGTGTGAATTGAACGAGTAATACAGTAATCTAAAAAGATGTAAAGACTCGTACTCACGTAAACGTGGATATTACGAAAATAATTGCCGAAATATTTTTATTTCTAAACATCGTTGAAATTGTAGCAAATTTTTAGTTATAACACGAACAGATAACGCAACGATTCCGTGTTTTACTGCCGAATTATTGACGCCAATGACTTTGAAAACAAAAGTGAGTTATTATTTGACAGTTTTAGAAAAACAAAGGCAATGTATCTTTGTCATTCATTTGCCAAATCGTTGTCGGATTCAAAATTGAACGTCATTGTGATTTTCAGTGATCAAACGATAATTTGAAATCTCGATTTTTTTTGTGTCAATTCTTGCTGGTTAAAAGGATTTTGCATTATCCTAATGAATCTTCCCTTTTCCATTGACAGCGTTAAAACTTTTGGCTATTTTTGCATTTATATTTTTCTCGTATAGAAAATAATATTCTTTCAAAGAAAAAATTGAGATTTTCTAATATTTTTAACACAAAAAAGATTGCATTGTTGGGTGCAAAAACGAAGAATGAATGAATGCGATGCCCGTGACTGATTAGTTTTATAAGATATCATCATCAAGCATTAAACCGGAAAATAAGTCATTCTCGTACTTACGATTTATAAAAGATTCGTGTAAACTTGATTTTTAATGGATTTTCTTGTATTTATACGAAAATAAATCGATATAGAAAAAATGAGGTTTTGATCAATTTACAATGATTTCATAATACGCCAGGAATTACCAATTTCGAGAGAGTTACTAACTCATGCAATTAATCAATAAATAAATAAAAAAATAATCGACGAGATTCAATATGAAATATACGAAGCGAGTATTAAAAAAAACCTATTAATGAAAACTTTAATTAACCTGAAGAAAAGATACTGCACGATGCCGTGTTAAAAATAGAATTCACGCGTGAATGGGAGCGTTTGACCTTGCAGATTGATCCTTGTTTCGAAGAAATAATTGAGGTCGATGCGATCATTATAACCGATTTCCTAAATAAATTTTTGATACAAATGATTCGAAGGAAAGTGAGAAGAAAAAAAATGAGGGTTTTGACCCGATTTCGGCCAGATTTGATTGAACGATATCCGAAATTGATCAATCACAAAAAATAAATATCGATGATGCACACGAACGTGAAAAAAATAGTTTTTCGTTGCGTGATCGTGGAATAAGATCGCAGATTAAATTTTGTTGGACAAGATTTTGAAAGAATTCTAAATCTTGTTTCCAAAATTAGAGCTTGAAAAACTTTCAACTTTTCACGAATTTATTCAGAGAACAGACCAGGACCAGGACGTGGGTCTTGCCCTGTTCTCCGCTTTATCCAATTGTCTCCACATAAAAAAATGTCAACAACCTAAGGGTCCCGAGGAAAGAGAACTGCGACGTTCAAAGAGCTGAAATTTTTTTTCAAAGATAATTCTGTTCTCCGCTGTTCCCTTCATATTCTGTTCATTCAGTTAAGGGGCCAGTCCACTTTGAAAATTTCAAAAAATCGATTTTTTTACTGTTTTCTAAAGTACAACATTCAGAAATATTGTGTCAAAATTTTATGAAAATCCGAGCTCTCTAAGTATTTTTTTTTTTTTAGCTGAACGTCAGGACCTCATTTCGTCTACCTGAGCGTATAGCGCGCTCAAACGCGTTTTTCTCGAAACAACGTTTTCAAAATCTAGCTCCATCGTATCTCTAAAACTAATAAACCGATTCTCTTGAAATTTGAACCACATATTGAAAACATGATTCGCAACAAGATGACCCTCGATGGTTTTAAAATTTTGATTTTTACCCTTTTTTATTGTGAAAAACTGCGAAAAAAACGCGTTTTTTTTTACTTTTTTCGTTTTTTATCTGCCATTTTTTTATTTTTTGATAAAAATTTATATCCGAGGATCATTTTGTAGCTGGTGTCATACTGAATCTAATGGACTTTGATTTTTTTGTCTCAGACAAGCCGTTGCCGAGTTGTGATGGAGCTACCTAGCCCACCTATTTTTGAGGCGTTACGTTAAACTATAGTTTTTGTACTTAAAAATGAATAAAAATGAGTTAAATTTTTTTTTATGTATTTCAAGACTTAATTTATCAAGCCCAACAACTTTTATATTTATATCTTTTATAAAATCCTCAAAAAAAAAAATCGCGAAAATAGGCTTCTTTCGTGGTTCCAAAGTAGACTGGTCCCTTAATACAACCGAAAATTTGAATTTCTAGCCACAGCATACGATAATGTAGAAAAGGTACTTAAGAAAGTAGTTTTTTGGAATTTCTCCACGAAATGTGGAAGTTAAAAAAGAAATGATTGATGTCTTTTTTTATCAAAACATATCGAAATAAGCAACTTGAACAAATATTTAAAATCAACAATCTTTCGACATTGGGTCTCTTTCCAAAAACCGTCCTACTGTTTTTTCTATTTACAGTTTGAACTCCACCGGCTGCTGATTTGTTGCATATTTATTTTTCTCTCAATTAGCAAGAAAAACAAATGAGCAGTCCAACTTGCAGTGTGAAAAAAATATGCACAGTAGCTTTTGTCTTTGAAATGGGAATATTAGATGAATATTCTGATAAGATAATGGCAATTTCCTTTCTGTTTATCATGATCTCTTGATTGAACATTACGAGAACAGTTTAATTTCACTTTTTTTACGCATTAACTGTAAAAAAAATGTCCATAAGCAAGCGACGATTTTGTTTCTGGAGCTAATCATTCTATTAAAAAGAATCCATGATTCAATGTCAGACTCATGCTGCTTGGAGTTCTTCATAGAGCTTTCGGGAGTGTGGGGTTCACGTTCGTTCGCCCTCCGTACTTTCTCCCGCCCATTTATAAACTTGCTACGAGCATTCTAGTTGTTCAGTCGTACCGCCAACAATTACCCGATTAATACCGGGTCCACACTAAGGTAGGTATATAACTTTTGGCAAGTTTCATGCCTTAACAAACTTTCCAAAAAACTCTTTATCGAACCAACCCTCAGAGTGCACCAGTGTTATAAATCCACAGTGTTTTGAGTTCTTCGTGTCGAATCAATTTTTGTTTGTGCTGATTTGATTGCGTGATTTTTCGTCTCTCCCTTCATATTTTTTCACTAATAATAAAATGTTTAATTGGTCGCAATCGAGGGATCGAATTTAAAAGTAAAAATTATCCCAACTGTAGATAAAACGAGAGAGAAGAAATCATTTTCTAAAAAAAACAAACGATTCGTATAGTTCGTTCATGAGAAAGGTATAACTGGAAAAACGACTGCAGAGAGATTTTATAAATCTCAAAAAAATATCTATCATTGATATTTTTTTGATTATTATGAAATTATAATGATATTTCTGTGACCCCAGCTCTAAATTTGACATTTACGATACAAGTATTTAGGAATCTGGAAATATGGTTCGCACATTAATGTCCTAATATTTCCAGTTTTACAAGATTTCGTTAGCGAATAAAATGATATAAAACAAAAAAATATCTGGGATAGAGAAGTTCAACGAGTATAAATACATGAGGAAGCAATGATTACATTTAGAATCGAATCATTTACATTCTAATCGCTCTGATACATTTTTAATCACAGACCATGTGAATTAAATAGTCACGAATTGAGTCTCGGATCTAAATCGTGAATGCAAGCATCGGTAATCGTACACGCTACACTTGCGTACAGGAGTAACAAGTTTGCTCTAGTGTACACGGTATTCACTCGAGTGCAACGTACTCAACGTTTCACTTCGATGAATCCGATAATAATCAATGATCCATTACAATTCCGTACTTAATGACATTTACCTGAGAAATGGTAAGTCTGAGGGTCGATCAAACTTTGATGAACACAAAATCGTGCAACTTTGATTTATCGAAAAGTGATTAACTTTGTATGCAAAATAAATATAATGCTAGGTTTTTCATTTCAGAAAGATGAATCTTCGACCAAGGACGGGGATCAACGTCCTAGCTGTCGTTCTACTCGCAAGGACGACTGACAGTTGGTATGTCAACCCGGAATTATCACCGCACGATAATCAACGTCTATGCGAAGGTAATTATTGTAATTAAAAATTGTTCGTATAATGTTTACTCGTCGATTTTATTCAATTGAATCCAAATGAAATGCTCTAATGATAGTTCATTATTGTAAGCAACATTTTAAGCGAATACGTTTTACGGTCCTCGATGTTGACAGTAGAAAATACTTCGAGTTAAATTAAGAACGATCGAATCAAATTATCTTCAAGTTTCATTGAACTTTCAACAGTGTGTACGTTATTTATAATTGCAGAAAATTAAATTTTCTGAAATGATATAACATTAAAAATTACCATGTCAGGATGATGTGAAAAATGCTAATTTAAGAAGTTTCATAGACAATTTTTCAATTAACTATGCAAAATGATACTCGTTTAAAAAGCGGAAAATTTCTGTTTGATATTATTCCAACGAGATCAAGGCCTCGTACGATAGGTTTGTCAGGAAAAAAGGGCACATGAGTTCGTGAAGACACACAATCACAGGCATATACAGACACACATACGCATAAATGTCGACGTGACTATCGCACCCGGGGCATGACGAAAGTCCATCATCCATGAGTGCCCCGTGGCTTAATGTTAGGATTCCAGAAATTGGTCTCGTGATTAACTTTCGTCCGCGAAGCGTGTACCGCCCAACGTTTAAAATGCAAGCGCGTGATACACGCATTTATGGCAAAGAAAATACATTCCCTACCTCCTGCATAAAAACATTTATCTAACAGTGAGAATAATTGGCTCCGGGGCTCACCAAGTCCAACATATACTACAAGTGTTTCATGCTTTTTTTTTCTTTCCACTGCTCGCCCATTTTTTCCACCCACGAACAGTTATAAAGATCGCTATAACTTTTTCACGCGTCAATTAAACGCTCATTTTTACTGGATTTTCAATGCTTGCTTTAAATTAAAACCTGCATAGATGGATAATTCAATAGTTTTTATATAGAAGCGCATCTTTTAATTACACAATTATTTTGCTTGATTGTATTTAATGTTTTTTGGACAAAACAAGATTATAATAAACTGGATTTTCCAACGATAACTTTGTTTTTTCGTACTATGCGATTAGGCTTTGAGAAAAAGGCAAAAAAAAGAGTTTTGTAGATATTTCGAGACTAGAATCGACTAGAGTTCGATGAATCTTTTTTCCGTGTCAATTTTTCCGGTTTGTGCATTAAAAAAAAAATATAAAATAATTAGCCGCAACCGCTCACGCAAAGTATTTTCTAATTTATGTGTCAGTATTCTAGCGACCACCATGTGCGTTTGAAAGAAAAAAAAAACAAAAACAAAAACACCGTGCGTACGAAAACGTACAGAAAAATAAGAATTGAGCAGAAGATGAAATGCCTCAAGAAAAATAACTTTTTCAAACATACCCAGTGTCAGGTAAAATTATTGGAATAACTCATGAGTATAAAAGCAAAAAATATTGTAAATAAAAAAATTAACAGTCGCTATTCATACGTGAAACGTATCTCGATCTTATCGACCTCGACTTTTCATTTTTGTCGCACTTAAACAAGACCGAATAACAAATAAAATCACGAGTCGTTAGAGATCGTAAAAAAAAATTATCATCCCTGTGACTAGGTTTTCGAGCTAGGCGTTGGCAGGAGTGAACGAAATTGTTCGACCTCGAACCAAAAAGTGTAAAAGTACAAAACACAAATGTAGAGTAAATCAACATTGTTCTCTACCACGGAAAGTCTAGATAATAAGAATATAACGAAAAACCATAGACGCATGACATACAGCTATAGATTTACCGCAAAATAAATTGTATGTGAACGATTAGTCATGAGGCAATTTGCGGTGGAATTTCTCGCATTCATTTCCCCGAGAAACGGCGATAATCACGAAAGAGAAAAGGTTTGCTTTTTCTGGGGTTTTTCCCGAGACACCTGGTGCGCGAAAAAATGTCATAAAGACATCACACGAGCAGTCCTCTTGGGGTGAATAGTACTCTTGTAAAAAGTTTGAAGTATTTGCACTTGGAATTTACTGAACGACACTCGATGTACAACGAGCAAGGTAAGAGGGATAAAAAATTATATATGTGTGTATATGATGGAACACGTTAAATGGCATGACGTTTATGAACGAGTGGAAACTCATTAATTTACTTGTCAAGAGCCTCGAGAGGGCTGGAGTAGCTTTGCAGTAAAGACTCGGGAGCAAACGCGTGAATGACGAGAAAAGCATGTGCACATGCGAATGCAGAAAAGGATACTTGCAAAACTTTCTATGTGTCAGCATTCGACAGGTGGTGTACGTTTCATGAGCTTTAATATACACGCTTTTTCACAACAGGTTTTATTCCACAGTGAAAAAAGGCCGCAAAAATAGAATAAATCAAGCTCAATTAATACTTTATTAATAATTGAGGAGAGTTCATTAACGGGAGAAGCCAGTTTAGAAGGCCGAAATTTTGGTGTTTTTCGTGAATTTTTTTTAACAGGGAAGGAATAATCAGAATTTGTTTAAACTTGGAGGATATTTTATTCATGTTTTGAAGTAGACTTTGTAATTTTTTCAAGCCATTTCCGCCGGAAATAGTGGAGTTAGAAGCTGCTGTCCATGACAACTTTTTTTCAACTGGTGGGCTTTCTAGCTCAAAAAGTTATTGAACAATCGTTCTGAAAATTTTTGTGAATATTCTTTATTCAATTACAATCTATATGAACCTAACTCTGTGATGATGTTATTATTAAAATATTTTTTTTAATGCAAAAAAGGTGAAAAAACATGGTATAAAAACATGACATTGTGTTCAAACACCTCAAAAACATGCAATTTTCAACTTTTTTGATCACAATTAGGTTCATATTCTTAGGAAATATGTTGTTAACGAAAAAAGAAAATTGCAATGATTACAGATGAAAATTGTAACTTCAGGAATGCCCACCAGCAAAAAACTCGGATGGCGATCGTCCATGGACAGCAGCTTCTAACTCCACTATTTCCGGCGGAAATGACTTGAAAAAATTACAAAGTGTACTTCAAAACATGAATAAAATATCCTCCAAGTTTAAACAAATTCTAATTATTCTTTCCCTGTTAAAAAAATTCACGAAAAACGCCAAAATTTCGGCCTCCTAAACTGGTTTATCCCGTTAACCGGGCTTTTAGTTTTTTATCCCGAATAAAATGGTCATCAATTTTCAAAACAGATACGAACATGAACAAAATGTGATAAAATAGTTCTGATGCTATTCGTTTTGAAGATATAATCAATTAAACAATGTTTTTTACTATTTACTCATCATAATGATTGATTTTTTGTTGTATCAATTTTATCAAAATTGCTTCATCGACAATCCAAAATATTTTTGGAGGGCTCGGGATTTGAAAACTCCTATATTTCGTGACAAATTGTCAAAATATGTAAGCATAAAAATTTTGAACGATTCATGGTTTATCTCAAAAAACTGTGAACGGGTGGGAGTAAGATTTTGTGAATGATTAAAACTTCGAACGGCTAAAACTGCGAATTTTTAAATTGAAGAATAGTAGTATGTAGACAGATTAATTCTACTATAGCCTTTATGCTGGAAATAAAAAAATGAGAAATTAAAGAGTTCGAAGTACATTTACGTCAAAAACAAAATATAACAGTAGCTCAAATGACAAAGGCTGGAATAGCGATTTTATAAAAGTTCCACTATTACGCATTCGAGTCGTCAAATACTGAAATCGGCAATATTATGAATATTCACAATTTCAAATATATTTTAACGAAAGACAAAATATTAATGTGGTCAAAATAGCGAAACACCAGAAAGTCAAACGGTCGAAATAGCGAGAGCCTCTGGGCTGTAAAGTATTGCTTGTCATTTTTCGTGCTTCACAACGTTCGCTATTCTGTACTTCTAATTTTTAGTCATTCGAAAAATTCACTTTCGAATTATTCATACTATATATTTTGGTCTCTCAATAAAAGAATTGCTCTCCATTTCGAATTTAGAAAATATAAACTTCTTACATTAGGACAATCTATATTATCTGCATTTGAAGTATAGACAGTTTGAATATATATTTTCGAATAAATGCGCGATCAAAGAAAAAATATTACATCAAATACGCATCCAACTTAATATACTATCGGAAATGTAAACTTCGAATTTCTTATTTTTCGTTAATCGAATGTTATGAATACTAAAATTTCGAAATATTAGCCGTTCTACAATTTGGTTATTCTACATATTAACCCCCACCCCTGTGAACTCCATTAGATCTGGATTATGAAACTAATCGAGGTCCTAAGAAAACGTCCTTCCATGAGGGATGTTGCGAAACGTAGAAATTCGTGTCTCAACAATAGCTGGTTTTGTATTAACGTCTTTGCGGTAGTCTGTCCTTGATTCAGATATGAAAAAATGTGTTGAAAGTGATACAGTGTTGAGAATGAACCATGAGTTATTGATGCTCATAGGGTTAATGAATTATAACCAAGGTTTGACGATTTCGTATATCATTTTTAAAGAATGGGTGCATTGAGAAGAGAGCGTTCTGGTCTAGACTCGGTTCACACGAATCTACGTTCTCCCACTTGAATGATTATTTTGCTTCGCCACTACGTTATGCACGATTATGTGTATAATTGCGATAGAATTTTCTATCCATCTATCTAGGTCCGGTTGCACCGCGAGAGAGTTCCGTCTCGATGATATAAATACATAGATATATATTATTGTGGTGTGTATAATATACAAATGTACATAATGAGCTTGGACGAGTACAAAGACTGCAGGCCGAATAACTCGTTGGAAAAACATTTATGGATCTATATCTATGAAATGAACGCGTGGCAAAGCGAATCGCAATGATTGCTCTCACAATCTCGAGTTCTTTGATCTCGAGCCATCGCGATCAGGCAGCATCGTTCATATTGTGAGCTACGATTCATATAAACGTCTAATTATTTACTTCTATCATCGACTTTTATTGGCAAATACTCAGGTATATCAATAAATACTTAAGTTAATACGAACGAGGAGAGTTGAATGAATTTTAACAAAAAATATCTCTGCGATTTCACTTACCTATAAAAAATGATACAGGTGCATATAATATCGCTCAAACCCAACCGGATTCACAATTTTATACTCTCGTGAAATATGCAGTCTTTAGGGAGTACAGTTATTTCAGAATAGTCACGTGATTGGTGTAGGCAATTTCAGAACTTTTGCCATTTTGCCTTTTACCTTGACATCATTCAGAGAAATTTGTTCGAATGGATTACAAAATTATTGTTGTTTTTTGTGACTTTCCGTATTGCATGATTTACGTAGAATAACATTATTGAACTTTTTTTTTTTTACATTCACCTTGTGGGGAAAAAATTGCAGGAAATTGATATTACAAAGTCGACGTAGATTTAGTCGATTTCATTCATATTTTTATTTATTCTGAAACACTGCATCATCGTTAGCAATTTCCAGAATTGCTTCTAGTCATTGGATTCTATTTTTCATTACTAAAATACAGAAAGTAAGAATCAAAAATGAAGGAAAGAAAAAACAAAATAAAAATTCGTTATTTGTTTAAAAATGTTCGTTTAGGTCATAAGCGGTATGTACGAATGCATCTTATTACAGAGATTCAAAATACATTTATTCATTTAGTCATTTATTTCATAGTGAAACAAAATTTGCGCTACTGTAGGATAAGATAAAATCGCATAAATTAGCGTCGTATCTCGAGGGCATTTATAAGTACGAGTAGAACCTCGCAAAACCGGGCACGTAAGTATGTGTAAGCTGCTTTCGCCCATGTAAAAAGTTTCGATTTTGTTTTGCTCGCAGTCTCTTTACGAACGATTATTGGCCTATCAAACACATTTGGAAAGACGAGAAATTAACTTGCCAATCACTGTAAAGTGGCAAACTATTAAGACTTTCGTAGTAAAAAAAGTAAATCACGTAAATAAAAACAAAAATATTAAATGTTTATTTTAACTCTCTCGAGCTATCATTTTAACGAGGCAATTGGCCAATCTTGGTTCATTTTTTAAAATAATTATTTATGACAATAAGTTTATTGTTTAATGGAGCTCAGGAATGAAAAATTTATCTACGTTAAGTAATAAATCTGTGAACACTTGAATTCCTTGCGACTCACAATAGACCTAGAATTTTTTTTCACAATCTAATTTTCTCTAAAATAATCACTAGTCCTAGAGTGACTAAAATTGAAATTTTTCAATTTTTAATCTTTCAAAAAATTGTCCAAACATCGGATATGGAAGCTTTGACAGCACGAGACGCATTATAACCATCGTGAGCTCCAAAAATCTCCGAAATTTATAACAATAGTTAGAGTTTTGGGTTGGTTCAAATAAGATGGACAATTTTAGACTGTACGTGTTTTGATATGCTCGTAAGAATATTATCGTAAGCTTGATATCAGATTAGAACAATTCAAGCAGCACAAACGTTCAAGAGCATGCGGTTGCCGCTCCCTGTACATAACAAAGTGAGGATATGTTGCATAAGGTAAAAAAAACATGTATAGATATTTTTATAAGTACACAGGAATATTCTTATTTTATATAACATTTAAATGTATACGAGGCATTCCACGTTATTTCGAGCAGCCGTGGCGTCGCCCGTTTCTAATTTTCCTGAAATTTTTTTATAAAATAGTACTCCATGAACGGAATATCTACACCAATTTTTAGATTTTTATCTCACGTCTTTGAAGAGTTACAATTATTCAAAAAATCCAGTTTATAGAAAGTTCAGAAACGTTCTAACGCCGATATCTTTTAAACTAATCGACATACCAACAAATGTCAATATATCGATTTTTTTCATTTTTATTCATACTTTTATGAAAAAAACAAGGAAAAAAATTATCAATCAGCGTTGTCAACGTTTTTTCTGCATCTGAAGTAAAAACTATTTTTTTTAAGACGAATGCCATTTTTTATTTTTTTCAAAAAAATCTCTAAGATAGTATGACCAATTATACGATTTTTAACGCTCGTCCGATCGTGGGCCCATTTTTCCTTCTATTTTTTGTTGAATAAACTAATTTTTTTTTTATCCAAATTTGAAGTTTTTTGTATGATTGTATTAATTATAGTACACATTTACGATTAGTAATTATAGTCATTTTACAATTTTTAGTCTGATCCAATAAGTTAAAGATTTTTTTCCATTACTTTCCTAGAAGAAATAATAGAAATTCTAAAATTTTCATTTCTTTCATTCATAAATTTTCACATTATTCATAATTTTTATTATTTTTTCTAGGAAAGTAATGGAAAAAACTTATTAGATCTGACTACAATTGGTAAAATGAGTACTATAATTACTAATTGCAAATGTGTACTATAATTAATACTTACCAGTATTAATGGTGATAAAAAAATTGATAAAAAAAATTTCGACGAAAATTGGAAACACCTATTTGATCACAATCAAACTAGACTTAACACTATGCAATTGGTTATATCCTTGATTAAAATATGATATGATGAAAATTGGAAACACCCATTTGATCACAATCAAACTAGACTTAACACTATGCAATTGGTTATATCCTTGATTAAAATATGATTCATATAATAAACTTGAAATTTCTATAAAAAAAAAAAAAAATTAGTTTATTCAAAAAAAAATAGAAGAAAAAATGGGCTCACGATCGGACCAGTGTTAAAAATCGTATAATTGGTCATACTACATTAGAATTTTTTTTGAAAAAAAAAATAAAAATGGCAATCGTCTTTAAAAAAATAGTTTTTACTTCAGACACAGAAAAAACGTTAATAACGATGATTGATAATTTTTTTCCTTTTTTTTCATGAAAGTATGAACCTAAACGTAAGAGATCGATACACTGAGAAAAGAAATTTGTTGTTTCAACAAATTTTTTGTTGAATCAACAAATTGTGGCGAACAAAATGAAATTTCTTAATTCAACAGGAAATTTTGTTGATTCAACAATATTTTCATCGTAATGAGCAATATTTATTTGAGCCAGCAAATTAAGTGGTTAATTTAACCAAATTTTTGTTGAGTTAACGAATTTCATTTTGTTCGCCACAATTTGTTGATTCAACAAAAATTTTGTTGAATCAACAAATTTATTTTCTCAGTGTATATTGACATTTGTCGATATATCGATTAGTTTAAGAGATATCGGCGTTAAAACGTTTCCGAACTTTCTAGAATTTGGAATTTTTGAAAAATTGTAACTCTTGAAAGACGTGAGATAAAAATCTAAAAAATGGTGTGGATATTACTTCCATGGGGTACTATTTTATAAAAAAAATTCAGGAAAATTCAAAATGGTCGAGGCTACGGTCACTCGAAATGACGTGGAATGCCTCATACTTACATTTTTAAACACGTACTTATCTATCCATGTAACTTTTTTATGTATATTTAGCTTACTCTTGATATATAAATATACATATAAAGAAACTACGTGTATGCTACCAGCACGAGTAGATGTAATCTGTCGCATAGAGCCCCAAGAAGTCGGGCTAGGATGCTGGTAATATTTATTGGTTGTCTTGAAAGTGGTGAAAGGTCCTCCCTCGCTCACGAAACCCTACAACCGCGACCAGCCATACCGAAGGCTCGAGGCCTAAGAACAGTAAAAGTGTACAGACATTGCAACCGTTTTCCCGCGCCCCACTTTATGGGACATTCAATGACAATTCACACACTGCTAAGCTGGATCAATTTCCCGCGAAATTTCGTCGATAAAAGCAAAAATTGTGTGATACGTTAAGCCAATAAGGATTTCTTTTTATTTTTATGATTTTTTCATATTCTCTAATTTTAGAATTATTATCAATTTTAAATCGCGAATATACACACCCATAGAATTCTTAACGTTATCAAATGTTACGATGTAAAAGTAAATATTTGGAGGTTTCTCTGTTAGAACATGTAAAAATTGTATGCAATATTTGGGAAAGGGACTTTGAATAATAACAAACGATCGGTAATACGTTTGTATAATAATTTCTAATGATTGGATTCTTAATTAATTTGTGGATTTTTTTCCAGGCAGTATTAATTTCTTTATTTTTACTTCTATTTAGTTTTATGATGAGAGATTAATGTTTCTGAAAATAAATATGAGAAGCTCATAAAAATACTGAAAAACGGAGCAACTTTTTTTCTCTTAATTGTTTTTTAAACGGCAGCACTTTGAATGTCGAATTGAAATGCTACTTCCTCCAACGATCTCCTTACATCGAAAATTGACTTAATTATCCGATCGGAGCAAAACACATAAATTCAATCTTTCCCCCTGTAGGCACATAAAACTTAAAATATCATAATTGGCGTATAACCACCTACCGGCAAAACTGGTTTATTTTCGACTGTCATCGTGCTGAAACTTTGATTTGACAAATTTTCTGTGAATAATGTCTCTGGCTATGGAAATAAATAACTCAATTTTACTCGAGACTACAAACTGAACAATTTCTATGAAATTAAATCCTTTGATTCATTTTTTTTGTTATAGAAGCAACAAATGGATTCGGTAAATTAGGACTGGGTTTCGATGCTATTTCCGAGCTGTGCCCAGTGATGGGTAAGTTAAATGGTAAAATCTCTAGCAACCAGTTCCAGTCCAAAATTATTCGTACCTCACACGCCAACGTGCCTTCGCCATCTTACGAATTTCAATCACAGTACGTAATCCTTGAATTTGATGCCTTGTTAATTTTCACGATAATAATGACGACGATGTCTTTATTTTTCTACATTTTATTTATCGAATTTAAAGTTGCAATTAAAAAGTAAAATAATTGAAAAATCATGTCGAAAATACAATTGTAGCTTTCTTTGAAATATATCCCTATGATTTCATATCGAAATTGACGTGCCCTCTCCAGGATAGAAAACTCAATTCTTAGGCGAACTTATCCAGTAAATCCAGACATATTTCCTTTGAACCAAACCTGCGGTGACATATTTCTCGGATATTGTCAGCCCAAGTCGCGATATCGAACGATCGACGGTTCGTGCAACAATATACAAAATCCAACGTGGGGCATGTCAGGAACGCGTTACGGAAGACTTTTACCAGCAATATATTCAGATGGTAAAATCTACAAATTTATTCTCGCTCCGTTACCGCTTTCATATTTTTTCTCTTTGTACTTTCTCACATTGCGAGTCGTGTTTTTTTTTTTTTTTTTTATTACTTTTTCTTTATAAATACAAATGCGGTATCATTTATGTAGAAAAATTCGTAGTAAAATCTACGAACACTGAATTTTAATGTTTGTTTAAATAGACTTTACTCGCGAAATTATGCCATGACTGAAGAATTAATTTCCCCTTTTAAACAAACTTTGAACAATTTATTGACATTGAAAATGAATTTTCTTAAAAAATAAAACAGTGTACCAATAATTCGTTATGGAAATTTAATCGCAACTTTCGGAGTATGAACTTTTTTGCATTAACTTTCGGTGTGCAAGTGTGAGGAAAAACGTCGATTACGAAAGAAAAAAATCTTATCGTTGTCCTCGAACTCGTTGCTGCACTAATTGGTAGAAAGAAAATGACGAAGGAACTTGAAGCAAAAAAAAATCGTAGCATTAAGCCGATCGACAAAAAAATTGTCCGAACGTTCGTGAGAAAAAAGGCTGTTCGATGAAATCTATGGTGAGAGGTGCTCAAATATTTACGAGCCACAAAAAATGATTGGTTGCAGTGGGTTAAAGTATTAAACTGAATTTTCGGTAACGTAAGGACCTTGACAACTTTTCAGGACGGAGGGAAGAATTTTTTCAAACCAAATTTATTTCTGATTAACGAAAATGACGAAAATTATGATTATAAATGATAAAAATTAATTTGTTTTCCGAAACGAGAAAGTACGAAGGGTAAAAAATAATGCATATGGAAAATGCTTATTAATTTATATATTTGCGAGATAATTAATCTATTTTGTCTTTGAAATATTCAGGAATTCACGCACCTGCACTCTCGAAATCCAACCGTGAACTACCGTCTGCTCGTACCGTAAGTTTTACTCTTTTTCCTGAGCTGAAGATTCCTGATCGAAAATGGACCCTGGTAGCGATGCAATACGGTCAAATAATGGCTCATGATATGGCACTTATTGCAGGTCTCATGCAAATAAGTAAGTTTAATGTGAAACAAATAAAAAAAAAAAAAAAAAAAAAATAGAAAATAAGACAGTTTTTGTTCATTTATTTGCATTAAAATAATGTTCTTTTCTTAATTCCCAAATTTCTCAACCTCATAATGTTGTTTTTTTCGCATCCATTCCTTCGTTCCCAGTTAAAAGATTGATTTTCGATGAATTTTTCTGTCAAATGATCGCAGGACCAGGCGTAAGACAATGTTGCGACAATGGCAGAGTGATGCATGAACTTCGACACGATGATCAATGCATGCCAATAATCGTGCCACAAAACGATCCAGATTATCATCAAATTCAATGCCTCATGTTCACCCGTGGCGCCACTGATCTTGACAGTGGATGTTCCCATGGCCGAGCGCCTGCCGAACAGGTTTGGAACTCATTCTTACTCAAATTTTCCAATATCGTGAATCACGTGTTTTTTTCTTTTCATTTTATTGCCAAATCGAAATCAACATTCAAAAATCGTGTTCGTTTCGAATTTTAATAATATGCGAGACTCAGCATTTTTTCGGAGTTGAAAAAAGACTTAAGAATTTATTTTTTTACAGAACCAAAGATAAAAAATTGATGGCTTACTTTTTTAGTGAATTTGAGAAGAAAAAAATGTATAACATTCCCGAAAAACATTGGACAATATGTAATTAGAAAATAAATTTGAAAATATATTGAAAAAATATTTTGACTGTATTTTTAATTGTATCAAAGACGAGAAATAGAAAAAGAAATTTATTAGATAGATTCGAGCTTGTAATCACAAAATATTTCATAACTCTTTGTTGCATTCAAGCTGACAACCGTGACCCACTATTTGGATCTCTCCGTTGTCTACGGTTCGAACGATCAAACGGCACAGAATCTCCGTAGCTGGTATGGTGGTCGTTTGAATGTCGATGCGAGAGATAATAGAGAGTGGTTGCCCAGAGCCCCGAATGCTACGATCTCTTGCTCGCCTGATATTGGCCAAGAAGTCTGTTACACTGCAGGTAAACATGTCTCATTAAAGTAACGTATTACCAAGCGAATAATTAATCTACTGAGCAACGAATTTGAATAGCAATAACGGTAATAAAGGGTGGGGGTTAATATAAGAATAACCAAATTGTAGAACGGTTAATATTTTGAAATTTTAGTATTCATAACATTCGATTAACGAAAAATAAAAAATTCGAAGTTCATATTTTCGATAGTATATTAAGTTGAATGCGTATTTGATGTAATATTTTTTCTTTGATCGCGCATTTATTCGAAAATATATATTCAGACTGTCTATACTTCAAATACAGATAATATAGATTGTCCTAATGTAAGAAGTTTCCATTTTCTAAATTCGAAATGGAGAGCAATTCTTTTATTGAGAGACCAAAATATATAGTATGAATTTTTCGAATGACTAAAAATTAGAAGTACAGAATAGCGAACGTTGTGAAGCACGAAGAATGACAAGCAATACTTTACAGCCCAGAAGCTCTCGTTATTTTGACCGTTCGACTTTCTGGTTTTTCTCTATTTTGACCACATTAATATTTTGTCTTTCGTTAAAATATATTTGAAATTGTGAATATTCATAATATTGCCGATTTCAGTATTTGATGACTCGAATGCGTAATAGTCGAACTTTTGTAAAATTGCTATTCCAGCCTTCGTCATTTAGGCTACTGTTATATTTTCTTTTTGACGTAAATGTACTTCGAACTCTTTAATTTCTCATTTTTTTATTTCCAGCATAAAGGCTATAGTAGAATTAATCTCTCTACATACTACTATTCTTCAATTTAAAAATTCGCAGTTTTAGCCGTTCGAAGTTTTAATCATTCGAAAATCTTACTCCCACCTGGTAATAAATAATGGAACAATGATTAATTAAACTCATAATTAAGTATTATTTGCGCACAGAGAGAAATATATCACAAAAATTAGCGTGCTCTGCACTACAATTTGGGTGCGAAAGATTTTTTTGGAACGATTTATCGAGAAAAGAATTAAAGATTCTAATGAGTATTGCAGTATTTAACATAAGCCTATGAATTTTTGTAATACGACACAGTCAAATTTAATTAATACGACACAGTAAAAATTAATGGTTCCACCGCAACTAAATCTCAGATGGGTTAAAAATTTTAACGGACAACACCACTGTGACCCCCTATTTTTTTCACATTTTTCAAGAATTTTTTTTGTGGGAAAAAAGAGAGATATTCGAAAAAAATTTTTTGGGTTTTGTTCCTTGTTTATTAATGTATCAAAAAACATTTTTTTCACATTTTTCACGCCGCATGGTGGCACTGGGGAAGCTCTCGCGTCATCTCCGCAGTGGTTCGCGGCACGCAGCAAAACTCTCTTCAACGTCGATCTGAAAAAAAATACCGAGTGTTTTCGTTAATAATATGATATTTTGAAGAGAAGTACATAGGGATTTGGAAAAATATTGATTTTTAAAAAATAGGCACGCCTTTGAAATGAAAGAATGATTTTTGAGCAAAATTTCTCGTCGAAAATAGGCTATAACTTTTATAATTATTGAGATATCGAAAAAATCTTATGTACTTCTCTACATAATCTACTTTTATTGATACAGTAAAAATTTGAAGTCGATCGAATAAAAATTGCTCGAGTTCTGCTGCGTGCCGTAATCAAAAAAGTGGTTTTGAGAAAAATGCGTTCAAAGTTGGGACCCCGAGCGTCGCGGACCGCTGCACCGCTCCACAAAATATTCAATATCTACGAAAATAATTATTTTTTCGACCTGGATCCAACGGCATTTCAATCTTAAAAGTATTTTAGATTTTTTAAAATGGTTTTCAAAAAATCGATTTTTTGAAGCCGTCACAGTGGTGTTGTCCGTTAATACAGTGCAAGGCAATTTTTACCGTGCTGTTTGGTATTTTTGGTTCAAACTTCGTCTTTTGTTATTGCATAAGACGACCAGGCCAGAGCCTGTCGTCTACTTTTATTATTTTTATTCCAATGTGTCATGTGACATGACATGGTCTTTGACCTTTGACAACTTTTTTTATACTAAAAAGGAAAAAAGAATTCTTGGGACGAAAAGAAACAGCAAATTGAGTGGTGTTCTCCTTCAACTTCAAATTGCCAATCCAACATAATTCTTCCTATCGCAGCCGTGTCCTGACACATACATATATTTCATTTGAAATCTTGATTTGAAGACGAACTAAAGAAAATTCAAAACGTTTGATCGCATTGATGATTTCTTTATTCAATGAATGAATCATTTGTTCGATGAATGGATTATCAATTGATGAATAATCTTTAATTCATTAGCTTATTAGTATTATAATTATAATAATACTAATTATTATTATTATTATTATTATTATTAATATGAGGAATAAAACTAAAAAATGAGCATTATTGAAATTCATGTTCAGGTAAGGACAAATTGACAATCGTTACATGAAACTTTACAGTGCCAGGACACTACTTTTTATCGTACTGACACCATTGATTATAATTTTGCTTTTTAGTGACATTCATACGCACTGTTCGTATGTTTTATTGTGCCTAACAATGGCACACACATAATTGGAAAATACGGCAATTTTTGTCGGAATTTCTTACAAATATTCTAAAACATTTCTCTTCGTGCAGTAGACAATTTTTTAAATTGGATATTGTAACTCAATTAATTTAATGATCTTCTTGTGACATCGTTGTAAATATATCGCATTTTTTTTTGTAGGCGACGAACGCGTTAATCAAAACACCCAACTAACGGTATTGCACATAATTTTACTGCGAGAGCACAATCGAGTGGCTGGAAAACTTGCCGAAATAAATCCTCATTGGAGCGACGAGACTCTTTATCAAGAAACCCGCAGAATTGTCATTGCGATGAATCAACAGATCGCGTATTACGAGTGGCTACCAATCTTCATTGGTAATAATGAAAAATGAAAATTTTCATCTCATCGCAAATTCTATTAAATCGTACTTCTTTTTTTTTTTACATAAAAAAATGTTACAGGTAAAAAAAATGCTGAAGATTACAAAATTATTTATCCCACCGATGGCTACGTCGACGATTACGATCCGTCGGTAAATCCAAGCGTTCTTAACGAGCACTCCAACTCAGCTTTTCGAGTGTTCCACTCGTTAATTGCTGGTTATTTAAAGTAATACATTAAAATTACGAAATTGATTTATCATTGCGAGTTAGGAAAAAATCATTTTTTTTTTTAACACGTCATCTGTTTCCGAATATTCCTTCTCTCCGAACAGTCTCGTCAACGAAGCACGTCGAGGTAACGGTTTCCTAAGACTCAGCGATTGGTTTATGAGGCCTGGTATTATTGAGACAAATAACAATATGGACGATTTGACAAGGGGAATGGCGACGCAACCCCAACAGGCACAAGATGAATATTACGACAAAGAGGTCTGATTTTTTTTCATTTCATCGTCAGACATTTATTTTTAACAATCATTTGATCTAAAAACGTTTTATTTTACTACAATTCTTTTTATTAAATAGTCCGTCGTGACAGTAAAACTTTTCCAGCAAATGAACGAATTTTATCACTCGAAGTATAGAGCTATTTACTTCGTAATAAATGAAACTTTTGTCTTCATTTTATGGGCTAAATAATCGTCAATGTAACGAGGCTTTTACGATCTTTCAGATCACAAAGTTTTTGTTCCGGGGTCGCAATCCTCTTGGTGGTGATTTACGTGCCATAGACATTCAAAGAAATCGAGATCATGGTCTTGCAACTTACAACGATTTTCGCGAATATTGCGGAATGTCTCGAGCAAAACATTGGCACGAGCTCGAAGATGTCATGGAAGAAAAAGTTCGTACAAACCAATAATATTTGAGTCATTACTAAAATCAGGTCAAATTAGGAATACACATTTTGAATAATATCTAAAAAAAAAGATAAAAAATTGGATAATTAATCCAGAATATCGAGAAACTTGCCCGACTGTACGAATCACCAGAAGACGTCGATCTTACGGTTGGAGGGTCTTTGGAATTTCTCGTTCAAGGAACTCTCTCAGGGCCAACATTCCAGTGTATTTTAAACGAGCAATTTTATCGTACACGAGCGGGTGATCGATTTTGGTTCGAATCGTCGAACCCTGATGTCGCTTTTACTATCGGTAAGAAAATTCACGAATCGAAAATGGCTTCCTACTTTTATGTTGGAGGAAATGCAATTTTCATTTGACGTCGCTTTTTTTTATCGTCTTTCACAGAACAATTGAAGGAGATCAGGAAGGCAACTTTGGCAAGATGGTTCTGCGACAATGGCGACAACGTTCGGAATATGCAGGTCAAAGCTTTCGAACTGCCCTCGAAATCGTAAGTTGATTTATTAATTAAAAGAAAATCAATTAAAATTAACACTCAATTAAGATTATTTTTCTTTATATGGAAAAAAAGTATGTAATTACTGAATAAATTGTTGACGAACTATTTTTATATTCAGAAATCCCATCAAAATCTGCCAAAAATTGCCGGAAGTCGATCTGTCGCTGTGGCGAGATTACGCGCCAGAGTTTCAGAAGCAACTGGAAACTTCCAACTACCAACAACATGGAAGTGTTTACTATAAAAAGTAAAACATAAAAAGAGATAGAAAGAAAAACAAACAACTCCGTTTCCAGAGTTCCGGGTCTTACCGAACTGTTGCCAAAATTACTCGAGCAGTACTTAATCATTTTCGCTTCCAGAATGTATACAGAAGTGCAGTATTATTTAGGATTAAAGCATTTTTTTCATATAAACTTGAAAAATTGTTGCCCAATCCGTCGCAATCGTAACGAATGTTTGTAAAGAACGTTGCCACGAAAACTTCTTGTACGATTTACTAAATAAATGATCATATGTTTTGTTTTATCTTAACTGAAGGACTGTTTATTTAGCCATCCGTTTGAACGTCAACCTCAATCATTTTTAAATACAAAAATTTGAAGAGTCAAATAAAAGAAACAAATCGTGTAATCGTGCCACAATCGCGACAACGATCGTGTCCGATCTTTCCCCGAATTTCAGTAGTTTCGAATTGACCGCTGGTCACTAATCGTGCTATAAAGAAATCAGGAAATAAATCAAAAGAGATGAAAATGCGTGTCAGTTATTTTCTGTATTTTGCGACTTTGCATATCGCTCTACTTTGCCGAGTTTCGGTAGGACAAAACGTGGACGAAACGATATCAAGAGATTCGGAGGTTGAGAAAAACAATGAAAGGTTTAAGATCGAGTATGACGATCTTGAGGTTCAGATCGAACCACCACCAGGGAGAGAACATATTTTGAAAATTAAAGACCGGAGCCGTCGGAATAGTGAAAATATCAATGCCGAGACTCTCGATAGACCACCAATAAATGGCCCAACTGACGAGCTTGAAAGTACGACAAAATTTAAGATCGATGAAGCTGAAGAGCAATGTGCCAAAATGTTGACTAACAATTTGCCTAGTTCTAAAAAATCGAGAGAATTATTGTCGATTGAACGTAATGAGGTGAAAGATAATTTGGGCGCTCAAAAAAATTCTCGATCAAAGAGGGTAAGTTTCTTTTTTAAACATACGAAAACTATTTTTCAATTTTTTATTGTAATTCCAAGATAGTGAACTTGCTCTTCGAAATTTTTCATTTCACGCAGGAATGTCGTAATAAAAAATTCACATTCATTTTTCAACCATTTTGTCATCTCGTTCAATGATTTTAGGAAATTGTTTTTAAGGACTTAAGCTTGACTGTAAATATCACGACCCCAAAACCTTGTCAGGGATCCCTGGATTGTGAGAACAGGGACATTATGGAAAAACAGCGAACGGCCAGACAAACAAGTACACAAAAAAGTTTGCTTCTTTGACAAAAATACATAATTGAAAAAGTTTTGTTCGATTTTCGAAAAAAAATATGATAAAACCATGTGAATTTTTCAAAGGAATATTTAAATGTATGAAAAATAATTTATCCAGAAATGATTGCTGTTTATTTTCAATACTCGCGTCTGGCTCTATGGATTTTAACGGACAACACCACTGTGACCCCCTATTTTTTTCACATTTTTCAAGAATTTTTTTTTGTGGGAAAAAAAAGAGATATTCGTAAAAATTTTTTTGTGTTTTGTTCCTTGTTTATTAATGTATCAAAAAACATTTTTTTCACATTTTTCACGCCGCATGGTGGCGCTGGGGAAGCTCTCGCGTCATCTCCGCAGTGGTTCGCGGCACGCAGCAGAACTCTCTTCAACGTCGATCTGAAAAAAAATACCGAGTGTTTTCGTTAATAATATGATACTTTGAAGAGAAGTACATAGGGATTTGGAAAAATATTGATTTTTAAAAAATAGGCACGCCTTTGAAATTAAAGAATGATTTCTGAGCAAAATTTCTCGTCGTAAATAGGCTATAACTTTTATAATTATTGAGATATCGAAAAAATTCTATGTATTTCTCTAGATAGTCTACTTTTATTGATACAGTAAAAATTTGAAGTCGATCGGATAAAAATTGCTCGAGTTCTGCTGCGTGCCGCGAACCACTGCGGAGATGACGCGAGAGCTTCCCCAGCGCCACCATGCGGCGTGAAAAATGTGAAAAAAATGTTTTTTGATACATTAATAAACAAGGAACAAAACCCAAAAAAAATTTGTCGAATATCTCTTTTTTTTCCTACAAAAAAAAATTCTTGAAAAATGTGAAAAAAATAGGGGGTCACAGTGGTGTTGTCCGTTAAAGAAAATTAGTCGCAAATCGATTGCTATATTCGATCTATGGGATTTCTAGTTTTAATATTTTGTCATACAATCAAAATAAATTTTTAATATCGCCTTTTAAGAAAAAACTTCAGCACTCCAGAACTTCGTAGAGACCCACATGAAACAAGGTTACGATCTTGCAATTAATTTTCACCATCGAGCCAAAACTTTGGTAGCCAGAGGATTGTGTCCTCTACTGCACACGCCATCGATGCTCCACTTCATTCACAGCAGGTCTCGCAACGATGTTGTCACGTTGAACGAGCAATCGGAATTGGCACTTTTTGGAACGAGACTGTTGCAGCAAACTCTTGCGGAGGAGTACGTTTTAAAAGTTAAAAAAAAAAACAGTTCTGATCTAGGAATTTGTGCAATTTGATAATCAAAAATCAAATTTTTATATTGATCAAAATAATCTGACTTTTCAGCTACAATATGACAGCCGATGGATACGTTAATTTTCTTCACGAACGAGAATTTCGCGTTTTGGATAAAAATGTTTGTCGACCAGTTGTTTACCCCGACTGTGATCCCTCCGCTAAATATCGGACTTTCGATGGTTCTTGCAATAATATCGTTCATCCTTTTTGGGGTCGAACAAATTCGGGGCTTGGAAGAGTTTTACCAGCTCGTTATTCAGACGGTAACGAATAATAAATCACTCGATCCATTATATTCGAGCAACAAAAAATGAACTTATTAAAAATAATTTTAAATAAAAATAAAAATGAAAACACGTTTAAAATAAGTTTTTCTTTGAACTGTCAATTTTCTTTGAACATTTTTTTTGCTGTAGGAATACACGGAATGCCAGTTAGTGTGACAGGAACCGAATTACCGAATCCCCGGGAGTTGAGCGTCCGATTAATCATACGAGGCGAGAGACACGACCCGGAATTAAGTCTCGTTGTGATGCAATGGGGTCAAGTAGTGGCTCACGACTTGGCCCGTCAAGTACCCGACCAAATGGGTAAGTCTTGTCCCACAAAAAGGGTGGCACTTCTGATTAGTGTGAGTGATCCTGAACAGTATTAAATTCGTGAGAACATTAACACTTTCCAGTCCAGATATTCACACTTTGGAGAGTGGGAAATTCTGTGTTCGCGATATCGATCCCCCTTTCTCTTTGATTAAGAGATAGATCGCGAGAAAACGAGAAAGATCGGTGACGGCATATGAAGTAATGTCTCAATTTTATTCTCACTCTAAGTCAACCATGAAAAATGTTGAACTTTGTGTCAAATTATTCTTTTTTTTGGAAAATTTCGTTTTTGAAGATCGAAATTACACTCCTAAATATTTCCAACGTAAAACCTTTACGATTTCCACAAAATAGAAATTTTCTTGCTGTTTTTTTGATTTTTTATCAACATTTTCCTTAATCTTCAGCGTATATATCGGGTATGGCATACCCGTATGAAAATTTCATTGGTCTGGCAACTACAAACCGCGAGGGGGGTGGGAGTTTGTAGTGGGGGGTAAAAAATTTTATGCCTTGGACTACAAATCTATGACCTTGCAACGCTTAAGCGACGAATAGTGAAACAACAGTGTGCGTTGTAAGATTTTCTTCGGGCATGGCATGCTCGGTGTGTGTGCAGAACGTGGCTAAGGTCTGTTGGGCAACGGAATATTTTTTTCTACATGCGGATTTTTTTACAGTACTTTGTACATAAAAGTGAAAAAGTGAAAACAGCGTATCATGTTAGTGAATCAATTTTTTTTCTTACAGATTAAATGAAAAGTCATCCACAATGTTATTCAAGGTATTGTGATATTTCGAGGGTTTGTATGTCAGAACTACTGGCAAGTACTGCTTTAAGAATGTGGCGTAAAACTATCTAAAAAATTAATTCTTTTTCGGAATTTTTCGTTAAATAAAGTATATTTTTCACAGTGGAAAGCTAATTTCTACTTTTAGAAAAATAGCCCAACTTTACTTCTTCCAAAAAATAAACTTATTGAAGGATCTTTTTGTGAACCTATTTTTTCCTTAACGGGAGACACCAGTTTAGGAGGCCGAAATTTTGGTGTTTTTCGTGAATTTTTTTAACAGGGAAGGAATAATCAAAATTTTTTTAAACTTAGATGATATTTTATTCATGTTTTGGAGTACACTTTGTAATTTTTTCAAGTCATTTCCGCCGGAAATAGTGGAGTTAGAAGCTGCTGTCCATGGACGATCACCATCCGAGTTTTTTGCTGGTGGGCATTTCTGAAGTCACAATTTTTATCTGTAATCATTACAATTTTCTTTTTTCGTTAACTACATATTTCCTAAGAATATGAACCTAATTGTGATCAAAAAAGTTGAAAATTGCATGTTTTTGAGGTGTTTGAACACAATGTCATGTTTTTACACCATGATTTTTCACCTTTTTTGCATTAAAAAAAATATTTTTAATAATAATATCATGCCAGAGTTAGGTTCATATAGATTGTAATTGAATAAAGAATATTCACACAAATTTTCAGAACGATTGGTCAATAACTTTTTGAGCTAGAATGCCCACCAGTTGAAAAAAAGTCGTCCATGGATAGCAGCTTCTAACTCCACTATTTCCGGCGGAAATGACTTGAAAAAGTTACAAAGTGTACTTCAAAACATGAATAAAATGTCCTCCCAGTTTAAACAAATTCTGATTGTTCTTTCCCTGTTAAAAAAATTCACGAAAAATACCAAAATTTCGGCCTCCTAAACTGGTTTCTCCCGTTAAAATATAACGTATCACCGTTAAAATAGTAAAAATTAAACCTTTTTAACTTTTTTTTTCACTGAGCACTGATTTTTCGGAAAACAAACAAATTTTCCAAAAAGTTTGTGTCTTTCTTCGTCAATGTGTAAAAAACTATTAATTTTCTGCAATAGTGTTTAGTACAACCGTTTTTAGCATCGTATGAGGATATGATTTTTAAAAAAATGAAATTTCATAGGGCAATTAGAACTGGGGATACAAGCGAGTAAAGATCGTCTGGGTATCGCATGCCCAGTGTGAGCGCAACGGAAATCTGCGATGCATGATACGCTGAGGGTTAAAATTGATGTTAACGGGACAGACCTAGTTAGAATTTTCGAAAAATCGATTTTTTTTTTATTTCATTTTCAAAAAGTAGAATCTCTTACGAACATTTTCCGCCCAGGTAAATGTAAATCGGACCATTATTCGCCGAAATACAAGACTTTGTAGCACGTCGTGTCTGAGCCATAGGTAAGCAGGTAGCGGACTTCAAGTGCGTTTTTCTCGAAACCATGTTTTTGAAGTCGGTGATCACTGTAGCTCGAGAACGGCTTTACCGATCGGGTTGAAATTTATATCACTTCTTCTATACATGGTAGTCCTCCATATGAACGAAGGATTTTTTTTTTGGATAATTATTTTTATTTTTAATAGCAAAAAATGGAACTGATATTTTGGTCAAAAAAACACTTTTGACTTTTAACGGCCGCCATTTTGTGAAAAATGGAAATTTTTCAAAACCCTTCGTTCAACCGGAGCATTATATCATTAACTAAAAATCCCCTCCGTTTTTTTTGTTTCAGATGAGCCGTTGCAGCGTGAGCTTGATCACCGCAAACCGTGTTTTTTTTTGCAGCGTCCTCGGCAATTGACGGTCACCAGCTTATTTCGATATGTATTGCGTTGAAAAAATTGCAACATATACATTACATATGTATCTTTTAAACGGAAGAACTTTTGTTGTGAATTATTTTATCGTTTGACCAAAAAAAAATCGGAAAAAAGGCCTTTTTTTTGACGTTCCAACTAGGTCTGTCCCGTTAAAAACAGAAAATAGCTTTTACGAAGTTTGACCTTCAACATTAATCGCAGATAAACCTAACTCATCCTAATCCTAATTCCAATTAACATTAGAAATCCGAAAGTTTGTTGTTTATCAGAATTATAGGAAGGATAGAAAAAAAATTAATTGAATGTTAAAAATCAGATTTTTTTTCTACAGACAATTTGTCAGTCTTTGGATTTCGAATCACAGATTCTACTGTGTCACCAATTTCGCTCGATTAATACGAGATGCAAATTTCAATTTGTATAGTCTGTATCGTAGATTTAAATTTACCTTTCTGTATATTTTGCCAGTGTTAAATCATTTTTTAACCATATTTAGCCGAAGGGGGAATCGAGTGTTGTGCCGACGATGGAAAAGCTGTTCTTGACAAATCTCTGCAGCATCATTCGTGCGCTCCAATAGAGATATCGCCGTATGATCCTTTTTATTCACAATATGCTCAACGATGCATGAACTTTATTCGATCCATGACGGTTTTAAGCGAGGATTGCACCCTGGGACCGGCCAGAAAAGTATAATTTTTTACAGTCGACGTAGAACGAATATTTAATCAATAATTGAAAAAAAAGTCAACCTATCTGAGTCACAAAACTGTAATTATCGTATTACTCAATTATAACTCCAGTTAAACGCAGTTACGAGCTTTCTCGACTGTTCACAAATGTACGGAGTGAGTGATTCCGAATCGAAGGAGCTTCGCGAATTTGTTGGTGGACGATTGAAAGTTGAATTTCGTCAAGATCAATGGTGGCTACCAACAACGAGAAATCAGTCGGATGTTTGCGACATATGGACACCAAATGATTTTTGTTATGTATCTGGTGAGAATTTACTGATTTTGAGCTAAAAAAAAATAATTCAAGTCAATTTTTTCAAGACGAAAACAGTATTTTTTAACATGTCTACGGTCGCATGTTTATAATCGTTTTAATATTTTTATAATCATTCATAAAAAATCGTTATAGGCGATCCTCGAACGAGTCAAAATCCCCAATTAGTTGTGCTGCACACGCTTCTTGTCAGAGAGCACAATCGCATAGCAATGGTGTTATCGACATTGAATCCACATTGGAACGACGAAAGACTTTTTCAAGAGGCGAGACGAATCGTCATCGCGGAATATCAACACATAACTTACAACGAGTGGCTGCCACTGCTGTTTGGTAATCAATAAATTATTATCTTGACAGTCAATTAGTAACGTTGCATTCGTTTAAGTGAGGTTCTGATATTTTTTGCGTAATTCGTGAGTTTTTATCACGTGAGTCGTCCATTTTTATTTATTCAAAAGAAGTATGTGTTTTATAATTAAGAAATTGATTTTTATGATCGATTAAAAACATTTGATCATTTGGACATTTCGTGGAATTAAATTTTTGACACGATGTAAAAATCGAGGTAATCCCAGGTGAAACGTTCTATTTATGGAACAACGAAGATCGTTTGATTTATTATTTTGAGCTGATCGTGCATAGGAGAAACGAGGAGTCATTTTGCACGAGCCAAAAGGACAATGTCTCACGAGTACAATGAGAACGTTGACCCATCAACGATAATTGGTTTTACGACGGGAGTTTATCGATCATTGCACTCAATGGTCGCAGGAAATCTTGGGTATTTTTGAAGAAATAAGAAAATATATCTAATAAAACAATTGCTGTGAACGATACGAGGATTGTCAATAACATGGTTTGCTTTTTCAACAGTGTTTGCGACGTAGATCGAAACGTCATTGACGTTTTGAGACTGGACAATTATTTCTTCAGGCCATCTGTGATTGAAAATAATGACAATTTTGCTGGCTTGTTAAGGGGTCTTATGGCACAATATGCGGAAATGCAAGATGCCGTTGTAACCGAGAAGGTGCGAACTTTTAATAGTTGAAAATTACAAAAATAAATATTCTTTTGATAAATTCGAATTTCCTCACTAAATAACAAATTCGTCAAATTTAAAGTAGTTCATTTGGAGCGTAATTCGTTCAATGGAAAATCACTCCGAAATGTCGAAGTGAATATTTCTCCGACGACTTTGTACTAACCGATTTAATTGTAAACTTTACGTTATAGTTGACGGAATTTGCGTTTCGGTCTCGCAAGCCTTTCGGCTTGGATTTGGCTTCTATAGATATTCAAAGAGGTCGAGATCACGGTATGCCCAGTTACAATGCTTATCGCAAATTTTGTAAACTTCGTCCGGCCCGCACTTTCGATGATTTTTACGGGGAAATATCGCCAGAGGTAAATTTCGTAATATTCGAAGAAAAAGCGAAGGTGTAAATTTGATAAATTTCGAAAAAGATTTCAAATTGTAATAATCGAAAATAATTTTTTCTTTTAATATATTTTTTTTGGATCAGAATGATTTTTTTCACAATTTTTCGTCGTTATTTCGCAGACGTGTCGTCAGAGCTGTTATGTGTATAATTTTGTATTATTTAAAATACTAATCGATTTTTCGAGGTCATAATTTGGGTCCAAGTATTTTTTCCCCCCATGATTTTCGTTTTTTTCCAGAACATTGAAAGATTACGTCGCGAATACGCTCATGTGGACGACATAGATTTAGTAATAGGAGCGTACATGGAAAATCTTGTACCCGGAAGTCGTTTAGGACCGACGAATTTTTGCTTAGTACGGGAACAATTTTATCGAAGTCGAGCGGGCGACCGATATTTTTACGACAACGCGAATTTCCCTCACTCTTTCACGCCCGGTAAGTTTAACGATTTTCACGAATTCGTAATATCCATGCTAATTTTGTGAAGCGAATGAACAAAAAAGCATACAATAAAATACAAACTACACCCAGAAAAAATTTCTATTTATTGGGTTTTAAACTTAATTCCCACTGTTTTATATGAGATGGGGTAACTAGTATTACTTTCATAGAAGTAACACTAAAACTATACTGTGTTGAAGTATTGGACACAATCTGCAATATTCAGTATTCCATAGTGAATTCACTTGTACACACAACTTTTTTTATAATATCAAAAATGTCAGGTTTTGAACCAACGAAACAGCATGTGCGTGAAGCTTTGTTTTTTGCTCTAATTTATGAAAAATTGCTGCTGAAAGTCATTGCTTACTTCAAGAATCTTATGGTGAACACGCTCTATCCGAGACAACGCGCAGAAATTTGTTTAGACGATTCAAAAGTGGCGATTATGACCTTAAAGACAAAGAACGTTCAGGAAAGCCGAAAAAATTTGAATCTGAAGAATTGGAGGCCTTACTCAATGAAGATCGATGCCAGACGCTTAAAGAATTGTCTGATACATTAAACGTTACTGAAATGGCTGCTAGCAAACGTTTACATAATCTTGGACTGATTCAAAAAGCGGGAAACTGGTTACCACATCAATTAAACAAGAGATAACCCGAAAAGCGAAAAACGATTTGTGAATTGCTGCTTGAACGATGCGAAGGAAGTCATTTTTACCTCGAATCGTGATTGGCGATGAGAAATGAGTTTATTATGAAAATTGCAAATAAAAAAAAGCATGGGTACTGCCAGGTGAACCAGATCCATCAACGCCAAAACGTAATATTCATGCTTGAAAGGTGATACTGTGTGTTCAATGGGATCAAGAAGGTATGGCGTACCACGAGTTGCTGAAACTGGGTGGAACGATCACAGCTGTTCGCTATAAACAACAATTAATGACACTAGACCAGGAATTGAGAAAAAAGCAGCCTGAGTACGCCAAACGTCATAACAAACTAATTTTGTTCCATGACAATGCTCGACCACATGTAGCAGAAACCGTAGAAAAGTATATAAAGGACATGAACTGGGAAGTCTTACTTCACCCTTCGTATTCACCGTCTGATTATCATTTGTTTCGAGCGATTAGGAACGATTTGTCATCAGAGCATTTCAAGTCTTTTAAAGATATCAAAAAATGGATCGATGAATGGATCGCCTCAAAAATCAACAATTTCTATTGGCGTGGAATCCATTTGTTGCGTGAAAGATAGAAAAAGATCGTAGCTTCTGAACGACAATACTTCGAATACAACAGAATGTACCGTAAACTATAAATATTTTTTTTTTTTTTATTGAAAAATAGCGGGAATTAAGTTTAAAACCCAATAGATCTGCTAGGATAGTTTATTCGAACTTTTTAAATTTGAATTAACAAAATTTCTATTCGCTTCAGCTAGAAAGCTGTATTTAAATCAAATAGATAATGCCATTTGGGTTCGTTTATCCGAGTATATACCCACGTTAAAGCTTCTCGCTCCGGCCACCACATGGCGCAGAGCGTCGAGGCATTTCCCACATACGAATTGCGCTCTAGATGTGCATAAATTGCGGGAACCAAAGTAGTTTTATTATTCTGACTGACTACATCTAAGAAGTTATATGTGAATTTTTGTACCTACCCAGGGTCGTAGACCCATGAAAATATTATTACATGATGTTATAATTGAATATGATATAAATAATATTATAAATATTATCAATAATTCTAATATATAATATTAATAATAATAATAATAATAATATAATTAATAATATTATTAATTAATTAATATAATATAATATTATAATTAATAAATATTATGATTAATTTTCATTAATCAAGAATATAAAAATAGTGTGATCAAACAAAATAATTTCTTAAAGTTATAGACCTCTATTTGGCCGTGAGACAAGGAAAAAAATTTATCTGATTTAACTAGATCCTAGTTGAATCAATTAGATGTTTTTTCTGGGTGTACTCAGCGCTCGTTGAACGATTTTTTTTCAGAACAATTCGAGGAAATAACGAAAGTTACGCTTGCTCGTTTGGTTTGTGATACGGAAAATGACGTTGGTGATATACAGCCCGAAGCATTTCGAGCTATGTCGTGGGAGAATCCACTTGTCCCCTGTGAAACTTTGCCGAAATTGGATCTGACTCCGTGGAAGGAATAAATTACGGATTATGTATAAATTTAATTTGCTTTTCATTAAAATATCACTGGAATCGATCTCGGTAATCTGGAAGTAACATAAAAATGGGGGGGGGGGGGGAAACAAAAAAGAATTTCATTCCAAATTCACAAATTATAAATTAAATAACATCGAATAATATTTGAAGCTCTGGAAAATTGTGTATCGTTCAAAGTAAGCACCAGTTTAACGGGTAAAACCACTGTAGAATTTTCGAAAAATCGATTTTTTTTATTGGCTTAAAATATACTTTGAACCCTCTTGAATATGAGGCAAAAAGGTTTATACCTGAAAAAAAAAATTTCATTGAAATTTCGGGATCTTTCCCGAGTGCGTCAGTCATTTCAGTACCACGTTTCAAAACTTTAAACGCGTTTTTCTCGAAACACGATTTTTCAAAACGGCACGCAGCATACCTCCAATAATTTTCATTCTTTTCATTTGAATTTTTGACAATATCTTAAAAATAACATTTCGAAGTGAAATACGTACGGAATTTTCGATAAGTTCATTTAAACATTTTTTATCAACAAATAATTACCCCTTTTTTCTGTCGAAAATTGAACCTCTTCATTCAAACACTCGGCAATAATACAAAAATGAATATTTTCAAAATCCCCTATGTACTTCACTAGCTATGAGTGTCTAGATTAAGTGTTTTTTTTTAAATTCCAGATCAACAATTGCACCAGTTACACTGCGGGCCGCAGAGCGCCTCGAATTCAACAAGCCTCGCAGGAATGGTTCTGGTGTCGCCATTTTTAAACATTTTTCAATCATAATTTTTTGTTATACAGTTAAATATATGCTTAAGGCGTCTTCTCACTTTGGAAATTTAAAAAAATCGATTTTTTTTTTTTTTTAAATTTTGAAAGTACATATCTTCAAAAATGTCATCTCGAAATTTCATAAAGATCGGACGAGTCTAACTACATTTTTTGGCGACCGTTAGGTGACTACCTGAGAGTACCCGGCGATCCCTCCAAAACTTTAAACGCAGTTATCTCAAAACAAGGTTTTTCGGTGCTTTGTTGATGAAATTTCGGAAACTATCCGGCCGATTGTCATGAAATTTGAATGACATATGCTTCATAGTTATGGCTATAGCGCATATCATCAGATTTTTTAAATTTTGATTTTAAGAATTTTTTTTTTACAAAAAACTGCAAAAAAATCGTGGTTTTTTTTTACTTTTTCGAAAAACGTGCGCCATTTTGTTATTTTCGCGAATATCAAAAATCTGATGATATGCGCTATAGCCACTGACATACTGAATCTAAAACAGTTTTATTTTTTTGTTTCAGACGACCCGTCTCGGAGATACCATCAACAAGCCACGACCATAACATTTTTACACGGGTTTTTCAATGCTACTGATGTATTATAATAATTGTTTAAAAAAATAAAATAAAAATTTTTTCATGTACTTGAAAGATGTGTTTATTACATAGGATCCGTTTTATCCCATAATTTTAAGCAAAAATCCTCGAAAAAAAATCGCAAAAACAGCCTATTTTTGAGGCGTTTAAAGTGAGAAGATGCCTTAATAACTCCCCCGAATATTATTATTCTTTTACCTTTCCTTCCACCCGAAATAAATTGTCGAAAAAAGGCATTTTTTGAGGTCGTTACAGTGGTTTTCGCCCTTAAAAAAAATACTAATGTCGAAATAAACCCAGTTGGATAATTTTTCAGTTGTTTTATTCACAATTATTATTTGTTTTTAACAATCACCGTTGCATCAACACTTTCTACGAATATACACGATACAAAATAACGAGTATAATTATTGTAAAAAGAATTGTATAAAACGTTACGAAAAGTGTGGCTAAATATAAAATTATTATTAGTTTTGTTGATTATTTAAAAATATAGTTATATTTGTTTTATTATCGATTTTTTATACACGGAAAAAGCTGCATTTTACGAGTCGTATCGCACGATAAAGTGAGGAAACAAAATGAAAGTGAATGTCGATTTGAATAGCACCCAAAAAAGGGTAAATGCGTTTAAGGTCATTTTTGGTCCCATTTCGTCCATTCAGTTTTAAATCAACGAATTCTAAAAATAATCAAATTAAAAAACATCCAGTCGTTTTGCTGAATTTCTCGGCTAAAAAAATGGTAAGTATTGTACAACATTTTAAGTGGCCAAGGCGGAGATCATTAAAATTTACATCAAGCCTTATAATTGAGCAAAGAAATCTGTAAACTTCGTTTTCATCGATTGCTCTGCAACGAAAAAAAAAATTGAATGGCACGAAAGTACCGAATTTGGTACACAATTTTCTTTGAAAATTTGGGTAGCTGTGCTGGCTGGGTAAAAGCTCGTCGAGTGTCGAAAAAATTGTCTTTTGCTCGACAGTTTATCATTTTTCACTCGCTGCTCGATTTCTCCGTAATTTAAACGTATTTTATTATTTTTTTCAATACTCCCATGAAAAAAAAATGAGCATGAAGTAATTTTTCACTGGTCAACACTTTTTTAGCCCGACGAGCCTCAATCTTTTAAAATACATCGAAGTCACATGTTTAACCCGATAATACTGCTTCATATGATAAGATTCGGCGTTTGTATTTTTATTTTTTCCGGCATAACGGGTTTTGCAAAGTAATTCGTTATTTTACCGTGTATTAGCTTGAGGCATTCGGGCAGAGGTGCGTTTTCGGCAAAGTTCTCGAAAATTGGCCTCTTGAAAAGCCTTTTTGCCTCGATTCTCTGCTCACGGGTTACTTCCCGGTCATCAAGATGAATCAAGCGTGGAAACCAAGAAATTACGAATAGCCTGAAAAGATACGAGTCATTGAAAAATTGATTTTTAAAAAGAATAATAAATAATTCTGCAAAAATCTTTGTAAAATTTCAACAACATGGTTTCAAAGTTTGCATGTCATGAAAACGCAACGAAAAATCTTTATCAATTCGGCGTCCCTAAAACAATCCAAAATTCTTCTTACAAATTTTATTTTTGTGTATTCAAAAAAAAGTATATGAATTTTTATAAGTAAGGTAAATGTACGATATTTCGGGGCAGTACACTATTCCGGGAATTTTAGTTCAAAACGTTAAAATAAGAAAACCTTCCAATATTTTGGGGAATTTCGAAGGAAAACTTGATCTGTGGGTCCTACAATGTATAAAATTCAAGCTTAGTTTATATTGTTATTAACACTGTAACTGCAATCTTGAGCCAATCCGTCAATCAGCAACGACTCGTCGTACGAGGCACTTTCACTGGACAAAGTAACAACGGATGCTAACAATTTTCGTAAGGTCACAAAACGTAAGAATTAATTATTTTTTAATAAAATTTCGCGAGGAATACCAATAATGGTATTCCTCGATACAATTATTGTTGTATTTATTAATTGATCCCGGTTTTTGAGTCGTTTTGTGAGTTTAAAAAAAAAAAAATCCATTTTTCTGAAGCACGGAATTACGTTCGATATTTTTTCGACAACATAATTCCGTGCCTATAACGGGTCGTTTTATTTTTTAATTAACTCTTGCAAATTAATAAAATAACTTTTGGTTTGATCAGAGTATTTTTTTCCGTTATTATAGAATAAAAATATACAGTTTGTCTTCAATTTTTAGTAAAAATTCTAATTTGTCTTTTTAATTTTTAACCTGTTTACACCTAACACGGAATTGTGTCCGAAATAATGTGTATTTCCCTTATTCCGTTCTATGAGCCGTAATTGAAGACACCTGCCATGGAACTCCAAGTATCAGACATTATACATATCCGTTATTACATCCTAGGCACTGTGATATTCGATACTGTTCAATCAATTTGTAAACACATCAATGTTATCGAATTTTTTAATATTTTATAGCTGGAATACTTATAGAATAGAGTATGCCGGAATTATGAACATAATATCACGGAATTGGTGACGGCGGCATATTTTTATCACGGAATTACATACATTTAAAGGGTTCCCGAATTCGTCAAAAAAATAATAAAAATGTTATTTAATGTGTTTGAAATTTTACAATATTAAAGAAAACTAACGTATTATCGTGCTAAAATAATTTTTCTATGACTTTTTTTAATAAAGCAATTACAAATTCATTGCAAAATTGAAGGAGTCTTAAACTCCTGGAATATGATACATTTGCCTTATTCTTTAGAAAAAGAGGGAAAACTTTAAAACCATGTTGAAATGAGACAAACACAGAAATTCACCTGTACTGCAGATAATCGTAAAACGTTCCTCCGTTGAGATAACTCGGCGCTGCTTTGTTTCCCATAAGACAAAGATAACGAAGATTGGGCACGCTCTCGTACAAGTTTTTCACAAACAGAAACAAATCTACGATGTTGTTGTGATTAAACCACAGCAATTGTAACTTTGGCATGTGCGGCAAGCATGTAAAAGAGTCGATGCTATTGTGATCCAAATTGAGGGAGGTAAGATTCTCGAATTCGGCTAAAAATTGAAGATTCCTAAAAGCCGAGTCGTAATGTTTTTATATTTGACTTTTTTTTTCCTATTTTTAGTACAATCGTTTAATATCGAAATAATCGAAAAAAATACTCTTCTCTTTTTCTTACCTACAAAATTTGTTGTGACTGAGATCCAGCGTACGAATCGTACTCCCATAATTTTCGATAATATCGAATGGCATGTAAAATAAATTTTCGAACGCGAGAGAAAGTGTCTCGGACGAATCAATCGTCCCGTCATCCATACTCGTGGAATTTGGATGTCGCGAGTGCGTGTCCACGTAAATCAACTTCCCCAGTGAGGTCATGGCGTACTCTTTCACCCTTTCCTTATCGTCTATTTCAAGATCATTCCCCCTGCCCAACCTAAATTATCAATAATAAGAAAAAATAACGATATCGATCAATGAAATAATCATCGAATATTTTTGTATTTTACCTCATCATTTTTCGACAAGTTAATGTGGAATCGAGCAAACGAAGAAATTGATTTTCTGCCTTTTTTTTATTTACTTAATTATTACCTCAGTTATTTGAAAATTTTACATAAATAAATTAAGTATTTTTTCACACAGTAAATAAAAATAAAAAGATCACTAAAAGTATGAAAAAAGCTGTAAAAAATGGATTTTAAGCAGAAAACTCGTATGACACGATTTTCCAAAGTAATTAGCGTTTCTTTTTGCAATTTTGTTAAAGTGAGTAAAAATAGTTTAAACCCTGTGTCCATTGTATTTTTTACATTTTCCATGATCAATTGTGCAGGCATCAAAATGAATTTTCTGTTAAATAAATTTCTACCGATCTACGAAGAAACAAAAAGGCAGATAAGATACTGAACGACGACAATTGTCCAGCCTCTTAGCTCGAAATTCCTTATCACACGTTTCAAGATCATTTCCCCGCTGAATAAAAAAGCGAGAAAATTGATAATAAGTCATTCCGCAAGCTTAGGAAATATTGAGCAAGCAAAAATAGCAGAGCGAATGAACAACAATAAAAACACGATTTAGAAAACAATAAACGAATTTTTCGTTGTGGAAGAATTTCTCATCTGTGAATAATCACGTATTAATTTTTAATATACACCATATTTATATCATTTTCATCGTACAATAAACACGATAACAAAGAAAAAAAACACGATTACTTTGCAAACTATTCAAAGTTTGAATCAAAATTTTAAGCTTAAGTCTCAAAATTTACAAATAATTTATTTATTTTTATTATTCCATTTAACTAGCGACGAAGCAGTTTTCTTTTCCAGTTTATGAAAGTAAGAAAAATTTGAATTCTCAAAGATTCATGAAACAAATACCATTTTTATAAATATTAATTATTGAAAAAGGTAGAAAAATGATAATCCAAATGCTTCTACATGTTTAAAATATCTTTCTTTAATGATTTGAAAAAATCACTATTTACCTCAATCGTAAATATTGATAATTAGAAAAAAAAAAAACTTTGAATGACAAAAATGAAAATCTTAGTCTTTGCAATTTTTAACTGGTGTCAAGTTAAAAGTAATAAATCCTAAGGCTTGAAAAAATTTGTCCATCATTATCAGTATTTCTTAACAAGATAGATAAACTTTTAACAATTTGCAGAAAATCAAACTTTGTCTGGGATATTTTAGACCCCAAGGATACTTTAACGGTTTAGTTTCAAGCTGCATAAATATTTGAATCACTGAGTAAACGTATTCAGCTTTTTGTTTTAAATACTCACATTGTCTCAAACTTTTGACTGTATTAAAGTTTAAAAATGGAAACGATTAATTCGATAAAATTTAAAGACACTCACGATTCTCTCTCTCGCTCTAACCTCTGGAAATATTCATTGTGACATTGAAAAATGATTTTAATCAATAAAGTCTTGAGAGTTTAATATCTGCAGCTGGTAGATAATTTTTCGCATTACATTACGCCTCGGATCGTGGAAAAATTGGATCAAAAGAGAGATAACGAGAAAAAAACTCTATTCACTTGTCGCGTGTCGTACGATGATGATTATTTGAAGTGTATCGATACGAGAGTAAGAGAGAAAGAGAATATTGTAATAAAAAAAGTGCAGTCGTGTTTTTTCAATAGCGAAGAATTTGCTAATAACATGCGAGCAATTAAAACGTCACGTCGAACTGTCATACACCCAAAAATGTCTGCATCATGTACGATGATAAAGACGTTTGTGCGATGACACAACAGGTCTTGAGGTTAGAATTTACGGGTTTCGCGTTACATAACGCGCAAAGCTGATTACGAATAAAATACGATTTTATTCTTGTAGTTGAAATACCATTAAGAGTTTGTGTTATTTTTTTAGTAAGAGACATTATTGGAACTCAGGAAAATGGGAGGAAAAGCAAATAAAACTCACCGAATTTTCCTGCATTCTCTCGCGTTCGAAATTGGTCAACAAACTCTCGGCGACCCAGTCGGTAAGCACCACACGGGTAGACTGACCACCAACGACGACGACGACAACGAACCATTCGGAATTGATACCACTGATTTGCTTTCCCAATGCTATTTTAATGGCTGACTATACTCCTGTTTTTATTGTATTATTTTTTTTACATTCACCAAATTCCCCTTGCGTCCTTTTCACTCAACTCATTCGGTGCTTACCAGACACTGATCTTGGACTGCTTTCACACGACACTAAACAAAATACCTCGAAGCTACTTGGACTTGGAATGTCAGACCAGACGGGAATACAGGGAAGTGCGGAATTGAAACGTTGTTTTATCGTTTCTTAAGGATGTATATAAGGTCAAATCCACAGTACATCTATTTGTTTTTTAAGATTAATCTTTATGTCGAAATGTCAAGTGCCGAATCATTCCTTTTGTTTTTTATGATGTCTAATGAAAAAATTATGTCATTTTGTATAATAATTTACGATTTTTAATGAAATTGATATGCAACTTGATATATGTGGCCGAGTACAAATTGAGCCAATCAGATAATTTCATTTCTGTCCCGAGAAAATGTGGCAACAATGCTACACCCAGCCATGACAGTCAACTACAGCTGATCATTCCGAGACCAGCAGTTGAAGCGTGCTGCGTTGCCGCATCTACGTGTTCGATATGGTGGACGTATTAAAATGAATAACAGTTTACAGAACGCTAATGAAACGTCAAAAGTTAACCATGAATATCTTCACAACGACATCGGGAACCGTAGTTTTTTTTTCGTGAAAAAATTGAAAAATGTATGAAGTTTCTGAAAATTCTTTTTTTGGCCAAACATTGACTACAATACATATACTTTTTTATCATTTTAGTTTCATTTTGTCAACTTCCGGTACAAATAACAAGGAGTTAAATGAGGCTTTAATTCTTAAGTATTTTTTTTCAAATCATCGGCTAAGTGCCTTTTTCTTTTTTCCGAACGATGCAGCGTGATAAACTCTGTCATATTAGTCATTTTTATGGAAAGTTAGACGACTTGATATATTTTACATACATCCTTAAATGTACAGTCGTGTACAAAAAGTGTAATTTTTTTTTAACCATTCCTCGATCATTTTCGAAAAATATCCATCGCAATCGATTGATAAGAGGTTGAAAAATATTTTTACTGATTAATTAGAATAAACATCACCATCAAATTGAAGACTTCCGATTAATCACAGAAAAGGGGGATTTTTCGTTTCTTACGTGAGAATCTTTCGTTTTTTTGCGAAATGCTTTTTTTTTCGAAAATGACCAACGTGCACCGATGGTCGCGTTTTTACACGCTTTATTAAATGTAACATTGTTTCGACTATATTTCATGAACCAACAACGACCTGTAGAGCGCGGGAAATGATGAAAATTGAATAAAAAACGGAATCCCCGCGAATTTTTGAAAGTTTTTGTTTTCTTTTAATATCATGTACCTTACGCACATGACTGTACATTCTTATATGCCGGAAAATTTCTTGTCGATACGAATTATATGATTTTTACTAACGATAAAGACGCAGTTGCATATTTTGAAAAGCAAACAAACAAACGAACAAAACAAAAGAACGCGAATTATGAGTCAGCGTTATAAATGTCCTTTCATGATAAATCTCATGCGATTATGACATATCTACGAATGAAATATACAGTTTTGGTTTTTATACATTAATACATATTTTTCATTTATTTAACAATTGTCATCTCTTTTGCTTTTTGAACGTCACTCTCAAACTAAATCCTGTTATCATGAATAATATATATAGATCAGCATCTCTCTTATAAAGGCGGCTTTTATAGTATGATTTTTTTCCATTTAATTTCTGTATCTATGTCTTGTTTCTGTTTTATCACACTCGTAAAATAATAGTGTGTAGAAACGTAAGACTTTTGGATTACAATAGAGGACATTTTTTCACCGTGAATAATTATTTCTTCGGTTTCAATGTTTCTTTCCACGATTTTTTGTATTGTTTTGTTTTTTTTTCGTAAAGCGTATCCCAATGCACGGTATAGAATAAATGTGAAAATAATAACAACCATGTATATTATGGCCATAGATTAATAGAAGAATAATCGAGGTTATCTGTAAAGGAGTTTTCGTCATATTCGAGACTCAGATTCTAACATTTTTCGGAGAAACATTAAAAAAATATTCCAATTTTTTTTTACCATATTTTTTCTCTCGATTGAAATCACCGATTTCTCAGAGTGTAAATAAATTTTTAATTACGAAAAAACGTTAAGGCTCGTTATAATAGTTGAAAAATAAAAAAATTACGTGCAAACAGTTCCAAAATCAATTTTTTATTTTTTTATTTTTACGTGAATTCAATAATTTATGTTGAAATAAATCGCACTCGTTCAATCGGGCGTGTATATATGTTCGAAAAACTAAATGAATGGACACCATTGTAATCACGTATATAACTATGTGTTACCTCGAGCATATTTATATTCAAAATGAACTTTTTGAGCTTTATTTTGAATTCTCCTCCTATATGCATCTTTATAAAAACGATGCCTATTGTCAGAGGGACAATAATAATATTAATAATAACAATAATAACAACAACAACAACAATAATAATAATAATAATAATAATAATAATAATAATAATAATAATAATAACTGGCACGAACAGGGGACGATGGACAGGTCTCCGCGGGGGTAAAGTTATACTTAGGTGTTTCAACCCCGCGGAGAGAGATAGAATCTCGAGGAGGTTTTTAGTCGGTAGGCCAACAAGGAGAGTCCGACACACGGGAGAGGTCGTGTCTCTCCTAAGGTGCTTAACGCATTTTCCTCCTCGAGAAAAAAAATAAAAAAAAAAAAAATAATAATAATAATAATAATACTAATAATAATAATGATTTATTTATATGTTCGTGTATTCGCATCGGATAATTGTATAAGAACAATATAGTGATGTAATTCTTAGTAATATTATTAATATAATTGTTACACTGGGTTACGCAGCGATGTAATTTGAAACGAGCAGAGAAATTGAATTTTTTGATAAAAAAATTACAGAAACGCGATTAAGTGCGCGATTGATGAAAAATAATATATATATATATATATATATATATATATATGTGTGTATATATATATGTATATATATTTAAGACACTCTTCTTCGACAGAGATCATCATCTAATAAAATAACGAATAAAGGTTGTAGCTATTGATAGTTTGGCCATTACACGTTACACTGTACACTCATTATTATTTTTTGTTCTTTTCATATTATTTTCTTTTATCTCGTTTTTTTGTTCTGTTTGTTTATTATTTTCCTCTAACGAACATGAACTACAATGTTATTATTTACAACGACAGATACGCGTATACACGTCTACTACGTATTTCGGACAGGAAGGGGAAGATAATACACTGCGCTTCGATATAATATTCTCTTGGGCAGTGATTGATATACCATAATGTTTTTATTCTCATTTTTCGTTATCTTTGCTTTATTTTTTTCATTATTTTTTTTTTTTTTTCATAAATCATCAAACGAACTTAGAAGAACTATGAGGGAATTTCAACTGATGCGTGTTTTATATATATATTGTGTATTATTTTGTGTAAATCTTCGGAGATATGTAGCTTTGCTTAGCTTCTATATATTTAATCATTTAAAAAGCATGAAACGCAACGCGCTCAGCACGTCGCGATATGATTCATTTTTTTTTCTTTCGTCGCGATATAAATATATATATATATATATATATATATATATCTGTGTTTATGTATTTTCACATATAAATATATATATATATAAATATATATATAAATATTTCAGGCTAGTCGATCGTATTATCTGATTTTTAGCGTGTCCGATGCAGTGTCATTGTTGTGAATTTCATTGTTCGTTCGAAACATTACGGGAATGTTTGTACGTGTGAATCGTTGAGAATGGACATCGATGTATATCGTTGAATATTGACTGAAGATATTCAGGAAATAAACAATGAACTCTCAGGTTCGACAGCGGCGAAAATAAAACAGAAAAACACATGGAAAATCGAGAATTTCGCTTTGTAATCTCGATGCTGTTGATTTGCTTTTTTTTCTCTGCAACGACACACGTTTATACTCGACACGATCACGACAGCGATGATTTCGTACACCCTATTATAATGTAATATATTTATTTATAATCTGTTTTCTTTTTTCTTTTGTTTTTTTTTTTATTTATTTTTATTTAATTTTTATATACCGAGTATCGTTTCTCTGCTTTCATTTAAATATTTAATTTACATCGAATCTCGCGATGGATCAACCAAGGCATGGATGTCGAGAAAGGAACAATTATCTAGAGATATACAGAACGATTATGCCGACAAATCGTCATTATATATTCTTCGAAACGAGAACTTTTAATTTACGCTTCGTTAACGAGTTTATTTTTGCAAGTGGCGCGGATTTAGCCAATTTTTTTCGTTTTTTTTTCGCGTTTTTATTTCTTTTCATTCTTTCTTTTGTTTTTTGTTGTTGTTGTTGTTTTTTTTTACGATCACGTACGACATGCTCGTATCGATGAATGGAAACGAGAATTTTTAGAAGGAAGTCTTGCCGAATACGAAGTTTCCCGGTGCACTTGGATCGTCGGAGGAGAAAAATACCTTCCACAAGGCAATGAACTTCTCGCGATTAACTTCCTGGCCCTGTAGAAAAATAAAAAAGAAAATTAACATTTAGTATTCAAAAAATTTTCAATGTTCAAAAGTACTCAAAAACTTGGGACATTCTCGGGCACCGAGGCACGATTAAACTTTTAATTGAACTGGATCGTGCAAATTTTGAAAGGCTCGTTAGACTTGAAAAAATATACAGCACTCGTTAAATGACTTTTTTATTTTCATGAAAATTATTTAATTACTCGGTCGTTATTCATTTTAAAAGCTCAACTCACCACTTCGAGTTTTTTAAAGGCTTCGCGAGACTCGGCCTCCTGAACACCGTGACTGCTGCAGACCAAACTAAATTCGTCCTCGTCGATTGAACCGTCGCCTAAAATATCGAAATCGTTCGTTCTTTTGTCTCCTCTATTCATGGATATTTTTTATTTAGCTGGTAATTTTTTCAAATATTGAAAATTATCATAGAGACAAGTTTAGATTCACGGATTTCAATTTTCCTTCACAGGAATATCAACAAAATAATGTCAGGTACTCGAAATCGAAAATTTTTCAATCAACTGTGCAGTGCAGTAAGAATTTCTCGAGAGTAACGACGAATTTTATGGGCTACGATATCCGCGTAAGAGCATGACAAGGAAAATTAGTTCGAACAATATAAATTCCATCGAAGCATCAAGCGAATGCACTCGTAAGGATAAGACGCGAGTGCACCTATACCGCAACTTCGATAAGGTTATTAATTGCTTCTACGTGATGTTTGTGAAGCTGGATGCTCTTAATATTTACTCAAAACTCTCTCACTGAGAGGGTGACTAAAAGTTTCTGAAGACATAAATGTTTTTACGAGTTGTAAACAAAGCCAGGTTTAAATATTTGTGACTCGAAAGCATGTCGTTGCAATTACGATGGAAAGTTTCGATAGCTTAAGAAATTACCACAGTAAATATGTCCCTATACGTGTATATTTGTAAACAAAGTGAGTGTGTGTTTTTGCTCGTGCTATTATAACTTACCGGAGGAATCTACGAGCTCAAACATCAAGTTCATATAGGTCTGCTGCCACTCGAGAGGTTGAGACGGATTCTTTGCGTAAGTTTCCCACATCGAGTACCATTCATCGTGACTTACCTAAGACGATTATTAATCGTTATTTTAATCCTTAATTATCCGTTGCCAGTCAAGCTTTTATTCGAGAAGAAAAATCAACTTTTATTCTCGAGCTTGATACACGTATACACGAACCTGTCCATCCTGATTCTCATCAGCTCCCGATTTTAAACCATCCCAAACTTTCTGAAGAGTCTCTTTCACCTTCTGGTACTTTTCGTGCCCCGGAGCCCAACCTCTCGATTCACATATTTTCTGATAACACAAAAAATCAGTAATCAATCATTAATTTACCTCTGCATTGGTCAAAATATTGTTGAATTTATCAAATTTGTTATTTCTTCGTTAATGCATAATTTTGATGGCGGTTTTCGTCGATTAACATATTCGCATGATAAAATTGATTCGAATCCAATTTCAGAAATGAATCAAATGACTTTGTAAGTAATCAACACAATCTTAATAATTGAACGACCTTGAAAGTGAGTATTGCCAATTGAAAGTGACGTTTGAATGTTAACGGGGGAAAGTCATGTAAACGAACGTTGTTTCAAGATTTTTTTATAAAAAAATGGAATAGTTTATTGAATAACCATAAAGCATATCTCAAAATATAGGATGCAAGGTATATTGACAAATTTTTTTAGACTAAAATATTTCAAAATGGCGGCGCCACAGCTGCTGGAAGCAGATTTGCGTCGTGCAGTCTACAGGTCTCAAATCTCAACTAAAATCAAAAAATCAAAATTTTATTCTTAAAATACATTAATACGCTTTGCATGACGGAGAGAAAAAAAATAAAAAGTTTAGGATCATTCTGAAAAAAATCACTTATTTTTGTATTTTTATAAATGGTCCTAAATTTTTTATTTTTTTTTCTCCGTCATGCAAAGAATATTAATATATTTTAACAATAAAAATTTGATTCTTTGATTTTATTTGAGATTTGAGAGGTTGCACGGCGCAAATCTTCTTCCAGCAGCTGTGGCGCCGCCATTTTGAAATATTTTAGTCTAAAAAAATTTGTCAATATACCTTACATCGTATATTTTGAGATATGCTTTATGATAATTCAATAAACTATTCCATTTCTTTATAAAAAAAATCCTTGAAAAAACGTACATTTACATAAATTGCTCCCCTTAAGTGGTATTGGTTTTCAGGTCAAAAGTCATTATTTATGCTGGTTTTATTAGTAGAAAACATGTCGAACATTTTATTTGTCAAAAGCATTGCACGTCTTAAGTATAATAATTATATAAATAATTAAATGAGTTAAAAATAAAGTTCTCACCTGGACCGCAAGATCAACGTCTCCTGCATCGATACCACCGCTCTCGTTGACATCTAAACGAAACATAAAAAAGGATAGAAGTGAACAGAGCCCATTTGATCGATTGTTCGATGGTATTGTAGTCGTGAAAGTTTCGCCGGAGGATTTATTAGGAGAATCTTGAACGGATCCGAAGTTGAGATTCACGAAGTGAGATTAGTTACTTGGGGTAATTCGTTGAAATCCACACCAACCGTATTTATATATATTGCACGAGTGGGAATGGGTTACGAGGGGTGAGACGCCCGGATGTGACTCCTGAGACTCGTAGAGGGTAACGCAGAGTGGTCGTAGAGGAGGGCAAAGGGGGAAACCGAAGAGGACATGTATGAGAGAAATAGAGAAAGAGGGATACTGAGCAGCAACGAACGAAAAAGCCGAGAGATGGGAACGAGGGAATACCTGCTATTTTCCACATAAATATACAAGCATTAATACAGGCACGTAAATAAATATTTGTTTTTTTCTTCTTTTCTCAGCAATATATTTCAGTTAATCTTTCCGCAGAGGCTTTTTCCCACATAAATCTTCTCGCAAAATCGTACCAACCACGAGAACGCATTAAAAGAATATTCATAATACGAAAATAATGAAGTTGTACCCCCGTATCGTACTCATAAAATTAATTACTTTCTTCCAGCATATAAATATGCATAAAATCATTTATTACAATTTATTACGACAATTAAGTGTCACAAACATTAAATTATGTTGCGAATATTTTTCGATCTTATATTTTATGTTTGTAATGAATTTTAATTGATGACAAGACCAAATTGAACAGGATAGCCACCAAAGTAGTTTTATCACCGTTATAATTTATTGACGATAAATATTCGTCGTTGTAGGTATAATAATTATTGTTATAATTTGTACTAATTAGAGAAAAAAAGTATTCGTCTGAATGCACGAAAAATATTGTAATTCTACTAATAACGATAATAATACCTAAAATAAGTTTCAAGTTGGCTGCTTCGGGTTGAAAAAATAAAAAGTTGGCTTATGAATATTGTTGTAGTAAAGAGAAAATCGACACGGTTTTTTTAGAACAATTTTTACGAAAATTGCATACAAATTTGCAAGTCTTTATGCAAGTGCTTCAAACACATTTTTCAAGGAGTTCCCATAACTTTTATTCCAAATGTAAAAAGTGTACTTTTCAAGTGCTGATCGTACATCGTTACACGGAGAGAATTTTACACGAAAAATTGCCATGTTTTTATTGTAGGGCGGAACTCTTTTTAATGTTTTTATGTTTTTATTGTAGGGGTTTTTATTGTAGGATCGGCATGATGGGAGTAATCGATGTATACAATGTAAAAAAGTGATATAATTTAGTTAAATTTGACAATAAACATAGTAAATCTTCTCATAGTGCTGATATAGTCCAACGCTACAATAAAAACATAGTAATTTTTTGTGTAAAACTCTCTCTGTGTAGTTAAGGGAAGGTTCTCATCAAGATCGAACAAAAAATCGATTTTTTTTGCACTTTTTAATAGTTTATTATATGTAGAATCTGTTCCCAAAACGGTTTGGCCGAAAACAATTTCATAAAAAAGATATAGCATCAGAATCCACCTTTTTACGCGAAAATCGAGTTCGCGCGGTAGTGCATCTTTGAAATTCTTTGAAATTCTTTGAAATTCGCATCTGTATGACCATATATGGTAAGTATACCAGATGTCGGAAGATATGCTATGACTGTGAAATATTGGGAGGCGTGCCTCTATATACTCTAATCTTTAAACTCGTTTCCTGAAAAATCATGTTTTTCAAATCGGTCTCCACAATATCTCAAAAACTATTTGATGGATCGACTTTTTTTTATTTTAAAGTAGATTAACGGGAGAAACCAGTTTAGGAAGCCGAAATTTTGGTGTTTTTCGTGATTTTTTTTTTAACAGGGAAGGAATAATCAGAATTTGTTTAAACTTGGAGAATATTTTATTCATGTTTTGAAGTATATTTTGTAATTTTTTCAAGTCATTTCCGCCGGGAATAGTGGAGTTAGAAGCTGCTGTCCATGGACTACTTTTTTTCAACTGGTGGGCATTCTAGCTCAAAAAGTTATTGACCAATCATTCTGGAAATTTGTGTGAATATTCTTTATTCAATTACAATCTATGTGAACCTAACACTGGGATGATATTATTATAAAAAATATTTTTTTTTAATGCAAAAAAGGTGAAAAACATGGTATAAAAACATGACATTGTGTTTAAGACCTCAAAAACATGCAATTTTCAACTTTTTTTATCACAATTAGATTCATATTCTTAAGAAATATGTTGTTAATGAAAACAAAAAATTGTAATGATTACAGATAAAAATTGTGACTTCAGGAATGCCCACCAGCAAAAAACTCTGATGGCGATCGTCCATGGACAGCAGCTTCTAACTCCACTATTTCCGGCGGAAATGACTTGAAAAAATTACAAAGTGTACTTCAAAATATGAATACAATATCCTTCAAGTTTAAACAAATTCTGATTATTCCTTCCCTGTTAAAAAAATTCACGAAAAACACCAAAATTTCGGCCTCCTAAACTGGTTTCTCCCGTTAAATTTATTGGAGCCTGAACCTAAATGCAAGTGATATTTCTTGTTTTTTTTTATAGTACTTTTAAGAGTGACAAAAACGTGAGAAAACGCTACCGACAATTCAAAAGTCCGCCATTTTTTTAATTTTTGACTTTTTATTGATATTATAGGTTCAGGCTTCAGCAAATATTATATAATTAATAAAAAAAAATTGGTTTTTGATTTCAAATAATTTTTGAAAGTGCTACGATGGAGACCGATCAGCCACCTTTTTTCAGACGATCATGTTAGAGCACGTATAAACAATTTATATGACTCTATTTTTTACTAAAAAAAATTTTTTTCTGTATCTTAAGACTTAATAAATAAGTGTCAAAAAACTTGAGTTGTTTATTTACTTTGGTCTATGGAAAAAAAAATCATTAAATTCACCTTATTTTTCGGTCGCTTGATGAGAACCTTCCCTTAATATCGTATTCTGTATTACAGATACATTTTTATTAAGGGGTTATATCTAGTTATTTGGGTTGAAGAAATGGAAAACATTTTTCTTTTTTTGCATTTTCTCAAAGTACATCATTTTAAGGCGAGTAACCACTTTAGATGCTTCAAAAAATCAATTTTTCTTTTATTTCATAAATCGTTAGCAAAATATCTTAAGAATACACCCTAAAAACTTTAAAACGATATTCGGATTCCTTCTAACGGTATGTATATAAATGATAAAGGCTCTCCGCTCGACTCCCAAACGCGTTCAAACTTTAAAAGTGTTTTTTTCGAAGCGATATTTTTTCAATTTGCAGGTATCATAACTCGAAAACTAATTGATGGATCATCTTCAAATTTGGAACACGTTTACATAATATAATTTATTAAAACTTGAACCTAAGTATGGAAAGATAAGATTGTTTAAAACATATTTATTATTGTAAAATGTCGGGGGAAAAAATGCTAAAAATCGATCATTTTTTTCAAACACGTTCCAACATTCAATTCTCGATTTTTTTTTTTTCAAAATTTAGGTTCATGTTCTTAACAAACTTCTTAAGAATGTATAAATTTGTTGGACTATTTCAAATGCGAATTGCGAGCTGCACAATTCCCGCAAATCGACAATGACGACGAGGACACGTTAAGGGACACAACGGATTACACCTTAATTAATGCATGTAATAACTTTAAAAAATTACCAGAGATCTATGAAAATATGAATAAATTATTGTCAGAGTTGCAGAAATTTCCGTATTTTTTTCACAATAAAAAAAAATCTAAAAAATCATTTAATTTTCGGTCTCCTAAAGTGGTTGCTCGCCTTAACCCGTCAGCAGACGCGCTATGTACACTTTAAAAATTGGGCGCGCGATGAGAGATTTTCTCACATGCTTCAAGTGCTTAATTTGATAAATAGGAACTTGAAAATAATTTCGCTACAGTGATTGTGGCTATTGAACATTTGTATTTAAAAAAAACCATAAATCCAACAATATTTGACATTAAAAACCAAAAAATAATAATTGAAAAAATTCAAACATTTTTTTTAACGCTTCTATCATACAGAAGAATAAATTTGGTAAAGATAGAAAAAATTTCGAATGCTTATGCCATTTGAAATTTTCGAGTAATCATCGTTTTAATATAAGTGTGAGAAAAAGTCTCATAGCGCGCCTGCTGACGGTTTAAGAACGTTTTCCCAAAATATTATAAGGATCTGAGTACCAGAACGAGTATATTTACGCGGGTTACCTGAGAGTACGAGTCTCCGAGCTCAGCGATCGACGACTTTAAACGCGATTATCTCGGAATCATGTTTTTTTAAAAGTGCTGTTACGTTGAGCACGATTTCTCTGAAGTAATTTAATTGATTGCTTTGAATCTTTCACGAACTTGTTTCTAATTATAATGGTTTATTCGTGAACGAAGGAATTTTCATTTGGACCAATATTTATATTTTTTTGTGTCAAAAAACCTCGTTTTTGGAACTTCAAGAATCGAACTTTTCGAAAAAAATCAACATTTTGCTAAACTCTTCGTTCATAAAGAGCGTATAATATTGTACTAACGAAATCTTTTTGATTTTTTTATTTCAAATGAGCCGTTCCAGAGATATCATGGTCACCGCGAGTGATGTTAAAAAAAAAAAGGTGTTTTAGAACAACGGCCATATTTTTCCCAATAGTAAAATTTTTTTCATAAAAAAATATATATAAGTACCTCAAAATATGTAGTAACTGATACTGTATAGTGTATTTTAATAAAATGATGTTAACATGGTTAAAAAAAATCATAAAAATCCCTTAATTTTCTCGAGCACAACTAGACATAACCCGTTAATAATACGCGTATATTAATTAATTATTTTCTGTTTAAAAGACTCGTACAACATTATAAATTTAAAAAAGAGTATAAATGTGAAGGAATATATATAAGCTCCAAAGGAATATTAGTGTGTATCAGTGACATAGTAATGGGTCAGGGAGAGAGTGATATGTTTAGCGTTATCGTCGGTCAAAGTGAAGAAAATCGTGTTGACAAGCTAATAAGAGCTACGAGGCGTGTGCACCTCCCGAGGCCTCTAACAAACACTCGCCTGTCTATGAGAAATACATACACACAATTCACGTATACATAAATTTATATGTGGGTGTGTTTATGTATACATAATTATGTATATGTGCAATGTGACACGAGATAAATTGTGAGAATGAAGACACCATCAAGATTATGTCATACACGTGGTATTGAAGAAAGTAAAAAAGTCATGGAGAAGGTAACACCGAGGGCACGCTCGCCCATGGATGTATAATAGGGTGAACAATAGCGTTGAGTCCTCAGAATCGATAAGTTATTGGCCACTCGTCAATTAATGACCTGTAAAGTTTTTTTTTTCACATACGGAGTAAACGGATCTGTTTCGTCAAGTAACATTTAAAATGTTCTTTTAAAATATCTTCTATACTTTGTACAGGATATGAGAATTTAGGTAACAGTCACAATGAGGCATTGTAATTTTTGCAACTCGCACTTTTCCTTTGAGTACGATGTAAATAGTTCTGCATAAACAAGAATTTATACTGTACGCAAAATAATATTTCGATGTATTTTCACGAAATATTTACAATGCTCTTTAGGAACTATAGCTGATGAGTAAATATGCCTTGACAGTGAGAAATTTTGAAAAACAGCATAGTAAAAATCCACCTTCAATAAGAGAATAAATATTAAGGCATTACATACGTCCAGAATTTTCAAAAAATCGATTTTTTTTTTACAGATTATTATTCTCTATAGTTTTAGGCGTATTTCTGTGTAAGTCGATTGTACAAATTCCCCATAGATCGAAAGTTATTATAGAAAACGTGACTGCCCAACGAGAGTCTGATGCGCGCACTTGAAACTTTAAATGCATTTTTCTCAAAACTACTTTTTCTGGCACGGTCTGCATGATAACTCATACAGTTTTTAATATTTTTTGATGCTTTTTTTTTAAATATTCGAAATTGTTTTCTCTATAGTATGTCGGGCCGGATTTTTGATGTTGTGATTAAAAAATTTTATAAACATAATTAAAGTGTGACATTTATGACACAAAATGCACACTTTTTTTTAAACTGCCGTAAATTGCCAAAATTTTTCGAATTTCAAAAATCCGGTTCAACAGACTATAATTACAACTTTATTTTATAAGAATTTTTTTACGTTTTGCAGATCCATCAGCATTTCAAGAAGAAATTATGCAGACCGTGGAGCAACTTTTTTTTCACAGTGCTTCGGGAAACGTGATTTTTTATGTTGTAATTTTTGAAAAAAAAAAAATGAAATAAATTTTTTTATAAAGTTTAAATACTAATAAACAATGTGTAAAAATTATTTTTATTAATTTCTATTGCTATCTCTTCTAAAAACAATTTTTCTTTTAGCGCGTTTTAGGCGCTGCTGGACGTATGTGAGGCGTTAAATGCGTGTCATTTTTAAGTTCAAGCATTGTATAGTGTTTCATAATAGCAAAACTTATTGTCTAACGTAGGAATTTTTCGTTTCCGTATTTTTTATGTTGCTTGATGGCTAACGTAACTGTCACTCCTATAAGATGTATTAGCTGCTCGGTTCTTGTTTTCGTCGCTGCGTCACGCAGAGCGCTGAGACTTTTCTCGCATAAGGTATCACTCTGCGGTGAACATAAATTCCGGGAGGCAAATGAGTTCAATTATTCGAACCGGTTCTATCTAAGAATTTGGTAACGAAGATTTATTTTCACCCAAAACATATATGATTTAATGCTTTCTCTATACACAGAGGATAAATATGTCATGTAAATATCGCACGGATTATACCAAGCAAAAGAAATTATTCGTTTCAACTGCATGTTGAATTATCTAATGCATGTAATCCCCCAACGCATTTTTTACTGTGCGCATTGTAGAATAGGTTACCAATGCAGATATTTAACAATATTATGAAGTTCGGGATTTTTATTGTGTCACAGTATACATTCTACAATGATAAAATTTACTATGTCACAAAATATACATTCTGATGCCATGACAAAATTTCCTATGTCACTGTATACATTTTTAACGCTATAATTATAAAATTTGCCTTGAGTATATCGAATTTTAACTATGCCCATTGTGAGAAATGCATGTGTAGAACTTAAAAACCAGTATGCCAAATACCAAATAAGACTATATGAACTACAGCATTTTTACTATGCCGGGTAGAACTTTTTTTTCATTCCGACGTTTTAATAAGTACTAAAATTCGGTACTGTCCTCAAAATACTACGTTATCTTAGCATTAATCGTCTGGATTTCTAGCACTATTTGTTTGAATTTCTGTCCTCGTTTTCTCCGTGCATTAGTACACGGAATTTTTATGATATTTAATCAAAAGTAAGCTTACGATCTATGGTCAACTGGTGTTACAAATGAATAAGAATTTTTTTAACGATGAATATATTTAGATGTGCGAGAATATTTTTTAGATTTTCCTACAAATTTTGCTGTTTGTCTCGGAGTTGGAGCATTATTTAATTGAATTTGTATATAATTTTTATCGAACGATATGTTTTATTTGTCGAATATTCTGTCAGATTCGTGTGCCATTCTCATCGAGATATTATTGATAAAGATGCTTTTAGGTTAGAGAAATAAATAATTGATGGAGAAAAGAATACGAAAAGGAGGGGCATATTTCCTCACGTCTTCGATCTTTTGGTTATAGACACTCGTCTAGATTTATGAATCATCTTCCCTGGTGATAAATAATTGTGGGTCTCTCGGGTATTTTTTTAAGGGTTGGTAGACGAAATGTTCGTGTGGCTTTTTGGTAATATCGTAATGTACGTGTGTAGGACGTATCTCAGGCCTCAGTCTTGAACGACAACCCCGATTTTCCTAAAGCAAAGAGCACTTTTCTCGCGGTCTAGCCGTTGCTCTTTTTGGAGCTCGGAGCACATAACGATCCCGAAAGTCTGAAAGTACGGTCAGATCCATTCTCGGTCAGTCGTATTTCACTCGAGTAGGAGGAGGAAACAGAAGAGCGAAGTTAAGCGGAATAGCCCGCAAGGATAAAGTGAGTACGAGCGAAAAGAGAAAAAAAAATAAGAAAGAACGTCAAGATTCGTTTTCCTCGCTCGTGGCAAATATTTTATAGCGCCTCCGTTCTTTATCTCTCGGTTTCATTTACTAGATATCATATACAGAACCTTCTTGGTTTATATATGTATACTCAAATTTATATATATATTTCGACTTACCGAAGAAAGTGTTGAAGACAAAGAGCAGCTTCTTCTTGCGAAATTCCGAGATCGGCATGATGGCGATTGTATTGTCTGAAAGTTTGAGAAAGGGCGATAGATTCAACGAGAGATAATAATGTGTGTAATTATTTATATAATAATGTATAATTATAGATTTTGCATCCGTTAATTGAATTCATCAACGAGAACGTGGCAGGGAAATCAAATCCACGTTCAAAACTCGTCCGATCGTTTTAATTAATCATCCCGAGGGTGAAGAATGTTGGCAGATGAATGAGAGATAGACAGCCAGAGGGAGAGAAATGGAGGATTTTGGGATCGAGAGGATGCTGTGATCATCGAATTCCTCGTGGCACGTGGTCCACGTTTATCCTCTCTCCCCGTTCTCTTTTCTACCATAGGACACGAACTTCGAAACGTGCCAGACCGATTTATGCGTTTTGGTCAGGTATCGCATACGTTCCGTCACAACATCAACAACTGACACTTGGAAGGGCATAACTCTCGCGATATTATGCGTTCCGTTGTGTGGGAAATTCTTTTTGTTTTATCACCCTGCATATACGATATGAACATGCAAGGTTATTCCATGTCAAATGGACCATTAATGATTTAGTCGTGTCGTTAAGTATTTACGAGTCAATGAAATAATATTCTTGAGCAATAAACTGATCGGTAATAAAAGTTACTTCGAAGGTTATTTAAAATGAGAAGTTTCTGGAAATCTTAGATAAAAAGCTTACAATTTATCGTAACCTGACATCGTGATTGTCTTGATAATTTTGTTTCTTTGATTTTTCATTGATTCGTTAATGAAAACCTCGAATTATTATGAGGTTTTACGGTTTTCGAGACTGAAACGGAACGGCCCATATTTAAGTACATATGTCGTTAGCCTTCATGGACGACAATAGCTGCATCGAGACCTCCTCTCGTTGGACTACCTGCTGGACGAATGCCCGAAGTTTAATTAATGGCAGGCTACCAAAATGCCAGAAACTCTCGGACTCCGCAGTAGTGCGAACGAGAGTACGGGCGGCCGTATCGCCATTTCCCATCCTCACATGCTCGACACAATTCTGTATACATGTATTTAAACGTATACATATATACCTATATTTGAATATACAGAATGTAAAACACGACAAACGTTTCTCGTCGCTGCTCGCTCGTCGCTGGCCTCGCTGACCTTCGTGAGACCACGACCTGATGTACGATAATTTAATGAGACCCTGACCACGTCGATTACAATGTAGTATAATGGAATATCACGAGGCTAAAGAGCGATGAGATTAACAAGAATTATTTAACCGTTGAAACTTTCGTCTGATTAATTAGACATGAATATTTTCGAACTGGAAAAATTCAAGTGTTTTATGCGATTTTCGTTTGTTCAGGCATAAAATTCGTGCAATTTCTCTACAGATTAAAAGCCGCGTTAGAGGTCAATACAAAAAAAAGTTGTCTTCATGGAAGAAGTAGTGAAAATATCATGATTCTTGGTCGAAATGATATTTATTGGATTTGAACGAAGGAAGAGAAATATATTCAGATTTTTCAAAAATAAATCAAAAATAAAAAGTCAGGCCGTACTAGTTGATTGGAAAATGGCAATTTTTATGTAAATATTCAAGCACTGGTCGTCAGAGTGCATCCAGTGGCACGAAGGAAAGCTTAAAAATTTGTTACGCGGAATTACGTGTACCCAAAGTGCTCCTGGTTCGTGCACATATCGATCATAATGCCACCACGTAACACTCTGTATATTACTAACAAATGCTCTCAGCGGCTGGTACTGCGCCCCTATCAAACAATCTTGCTCACTTTCGCTATATATACACCTTGATATAATGAGACTTTGGCCCTGCATGAATAAGACAAACAGCCACGAAACGAATGGATTAATAATAAATGAATTTGAAAAGGTTCTTCGAGTTTGTCTGACCAAACGGTGGTGAAACTACTAGAACTGCAAACTCATGAATAAGAGAGAGAAGAGTTAACTTAATATAACTGAGTAGTGTTATAGATATTTTTGAGGGGCATCAAAGGTCTTCTGCACCCAGAAAAAAGTAGGGATGCCGATGTGAGAATCGATTTTTGCAAGAATCGATTCTCGTCCGACCAATAATCGAATTTTTGAATCGATTCTTTCTAACCAATTAATTCTGAATTGATCTTTCCAGTGCAAGATCGATTCCAAATTCTAATACTCTTCTAAACAACTATTGTCTGTAAAAATCGACTTCCAATCCCGATAAAAATTGCGCTGTTATACAAAAACTGTGGGATCTTATGTGCGCTGTCGATTGGAGTTGACTGGAAGTGATTACATTTTTTATATTTTTGCTATTGGCTGATCTTTTGGCATTTCAAATTCTATTGGCTAATATTGAAAATACAGTTTACTCTTATGTAAGAAGTTAATAAAACGTATTTCGAAAGTCTTTGTAATCATCCAACAAAAGATTTTTCTTTTGAAAAACCGAATTATTGCTTCTGGATCCGAGAGAAAATTAAAAATAAAACGATACAAGAGCTTTCATCTACACATTTATTTTTGTTAATATTAATAAATGAAAATGTTTATTCTTGACGTGGTGGTTCATATTTTTGTACTCGTATTATAAAAGTAACCTTGATTTGAAATTTCTTTAATTTTTTTTCAAGCCATGTTATATTCTCCATTTTTTCTCGCTATTTAATAAAAATCGATTTTGACTAAATCGATCTTTTTGGTACTACTAATATATTATGAAAGCGATTCGTTGAATTACAATTCGATTCGATGCGATGAATCGATTTTCTTCTTCTAACAATCCGGCGTCCCTAGAAAAAACATCTAGTCGATTCAATTAGGATCTAGTTAAATCGAATCAATTTTTTTCCTCGTCTCACGATCAAATAGAGGTTTATTTAACGGGAGAAACCAGTTTAGGAGGCCGAAATTTTGCTGTTTTTCGTGAATTTTTTTTAACAGGGAAGGAATAATCAGAATTTGTTTAAACTTGGAGGATATTTTATTCATGTTTTGAAGTACACTTTGTAATTTTTTCAAGTCATTTCCGCCAGAAATAGTGGAGTTAGAAGCTGCTGTCCATGAACTACTTTTTTTCAACTGGTGGGCATTCTAGCTCAAAAAGTTATTGACCAATCGTTCTGGAAATTTGTGTGAATATTCTCTATTCAATTATGATCTACATGAACCTAACTCTGGGATGATATTATTATTACAAATATTTTTTTAATGCAAAAAAGGTGAAAAAACATGGTATAAAAACATGACATTGTGTTCAAACACCTCAAAAACATGCAATTTTCAACTTTTTTTATCACAATTAGGTTCATATTGTTAGGAAATATGTTGTTAACTAAAAAAGAAAATTGTAATGATTTCAGATAAAAATTGTGACTTCAGGAATGCCCACCAGTAAAAAATTCGGATGGCGATTGTCCATGGACAGCAACTTTTAACTCCACTATTTCCGGCGGAAATGACTTGAAAAAATCACAAAGTATACGTCAAAGCATGAATAAAATATCCTCCAAGTTTAAACAAATTCTGATTATTCCTTCCCTGTTAAAAAAATTGACGAAAAACCCCAAAATTTCGGCCTCCTAAAGTGGCTTCTCCCGTTAACTTTAAGAAATTATTATTTTTTTTTATCACAATATTTTTATATTCTTGATTAATGAAAAATTTAATATATGTATTAAAATCGCCCATATTTTCATCTTAAAAATTGAACGAATATGAAGTTGAAATGAAAATAATATTTATATTATTATTTATAATATTTATAATATTAATTATACCATATTCAATTATAACCGGAGTTTCTGTTATTATACAAATTTTCTCACGTTCTTTCCACGAAGGCGATGAGGTTTTTTAAATATTAAACTCTAATTTCCGTGTGTCTTTGGTGGCTTCGTTACGAGCTGACGGCTGGTTTGTACTATTTCATCACCGAACTCGAAAGCCTGTTTATATATAACACCACAGATTGTTTCTCTGTATGATAACTCATTTCTCTACTTGTGACGTATTTCTATATATAAATTTGTAAACGTACGTACAATCCATTCGTACACAATACATGACGCATGCCTTTGACGCAAGTAGGATTTATTTTTTATTGCCAGAAAAAAGATAGACTTGGATACCGTTAAATATACTTTTGTTCCAGCGATTAGAAACTCGAAATTAAGGCAGCGTTTGTTCCACAAAATCCCCAGGAGACTGGACATGAAAGAAATTAATCACATTATTTTATTTGAATAGTAACTACGCTGGGAATTTTATGGCTTTCTTTATTAAGCCTAATTAATGTTCGCGGGATTTCGTTAAAAAATTTGACATTTTTATCCTGAATTACAAAATTTTCAACTTATTAAAAGTTATCAGAGACAACTCACAATTATTATTATTATTATCATTAAAATTCGGCTGATTAAAATAAGACTTTCAATAATAGAATAAAAGCATAAATTGATCATTAATTCTGTTCTTTTTTCACCCAAAATTTGTTTATTTAATCAAATACACTTAACAATAATTATCATTGTTGTTAATTATTTCTTAAAATCATTTACATTCATCCTAATTCTGAGCCTGGCCAGGAGGCTGAATAATTTTTTTTAAAACCTACTGAATGCCGAAATTTTAATTACAACATGTCGCACTCTGTTCGCAAGTTTTCCCCTCAAAACGAACAACATTAATTTTCCTCGCCATAAGTCAATTGCCCATTAGAATTAACAGCACGAATGCGCTCATATTGTCTGCAACGAAAAAAAAGAGATAATTTAATTCCGTAGCGTAACTTCAGCGTAGTTTCAGTTTCAAATTTCACATACGTTTATGAAATCTGGTAATTAACCCGTGTATGCGGGATTATGGAAATCGATTGTGAAAACGCCGGAGGAAAGAGGGGCAGGTCTCTATTTATGTTCGGAATAAATTGGCAAACGCGTATATATCCGGGATTGCAGATTTTATTGGATCGGCATGTTGACATCGATTTACGTTTGTCACACGTATCTTATGTCAATAATTATTTATCATTCGTTATTGGGTAATTGCTGGATTAATTTGAGCAAATAAATTCGTCCATATGGAGCTTCACCGGAGAATCAAAATTAGTTTCTGGCAGCGAAAATGTAAATAGAAAAAAAAGGGTTGACGATTTCTTTTACCTAATGTCACATTTCTTATCAGACGTTGCGAGGGATTATAGAGATTGTTCGTGCTAGTGAAAACGTCTACACAGAAATACAACTCGATAACTCGAGAGAGGCTTTAACGCCTGAGAGAATCTTTCACAACTCTATCTCTTACTCTTCAGTAAATTCTCTGGTGCACATGTAATTGTATATAAGAACTTGGCGTGTGTGCAGTGACGAGAACTTTGTGTAGAGTCTGCCAGCGAGAAGTTTGCGGTGACCGCAGCTTCCGTTTCTATCATGGACCTGCATAATCTTCATATTTACAATATATATATTCTGCTCATACATAGAACAATATATAACACAGTAATATTCTCTGTATGTACAGTTTATCATATACAATATACTAAATATAGCATATACATTTTTTCGTAGCCTTACGGTAAACCCTCTCGGCTTTGTCTTTCTCTTCCATTTATAAGTGAACCGATCTTTTTTTTTCTTCAATTTTTTTTTGTTTATGATCCAGGTACCCGTGAAAGAGAACGAAGGGATAAAGCCCAGGGTGACGAACGACGTCATAAAGGCAAGTCTCCCACCCAAAAGCCTGCCGATTATCGATAAAAATCCAAGATGAAAGAAAGTATTGCCCGAAGCTTATTCTCGCAAAACCAAGAGAACCTTCTAGTCCCGCAATTTTCACACACACCCTTCATATATATACACGCACACACAAGCTTTTCAAGTACAGTAAAAAAATGTTTGTCGCACGAGAATTTAGTCTTGAATATTCTCCGCAGCTGTGTCAAATTAAACGGACAAATTTATGTCATTTTTCTATATTTATATCAGGTTTTTGTTTTTGTTTTTGTTTTTTTTTTTTACAACGTTTGTTCAAACAATTCTAATTGTCCAGGATAGAGAATTTTTTCATGTGTGATGAAATGAAGGCGTAAATTCTGGACCAGCTGTACTTCGCTTATTCTTCTCGTCGATTTTTAGAGAGCTCTTTCGGATTGACTTAATTGGCAGACCGCAAATTTCATGGGAAGTTTATGCATGAAAAGTTTCAACGCCGGTACAGTAATTATGAAACAAACTTTTTTTTTGCAGCGAACATGTAGCACATCGCGCCAAGCATCATATCGTCCGAAAACTAAGGGAAAACTTTTCGTCCCATTATCGTCGATAGGTGTCTCGGTTTTTATTTAACCGAGCATATATCAACGGGTGTCCAAAGTTTCGAAGATTGATTGTGTTGAACAAAAAAAGTAAACGTTTCATCGCAAAGACAGTAGAAAGACTAGAAAAGAGATGGAAAAAAGAGATAAAGAGATGAGGGAAAGAAAAATGACTGTCGGGACTGCAGCGATAGAAAAAATGGGGGTTTCCAGCATTGTCTCCAGAGATCTGTGTATGTACATACAACGTATATGAACTGGTAATGGAATCAGAGAGAGAGAGAGAGAGAGAGAGAGAGAGAGAGAGAGAGAGAGAAAAGGCGTTATCCGAATTCGTCAGCACAAACTACACATGAGACCTGAAATATTTTCCCATCCCTTTGCCTGAATTTTGAGTATACACTATAAACATCGAGTGAAACCAGAGCAAGTGAGAGAGAAGTTTATGAAACATTAATTTTTACCACTGGTTATCGTCGACTGTCAGTTCCAGGAGGAATACACGTGAATACGTGATATACGCTCCTCCACACGTCCCTAGTCGTGGGCTCACAACTATAATGGAATCCAAATCCAACGTTATTCCGTTGCTTACCAATTTTTTTTTTTTTTTTTTTTAGATTACAGTAAAATATTTCGTAACTCAAAATTTCTCACGATTTTTCCTTCAGACATGGAGCTGCACTGCTGTATGATAGTGAGCGCTTGAAGTAAAGTTGCTCATTAGATATTAAACATAAAAAATTGCTTTGCAATTGAACTATTTTTATCAGGATTATCGTACTAGTTTCGTTATTGTTAATATTATAATTTTTTATCGATGTGTCAAAATGCATTCGTAAAAAATGTTTCCATTCATATTTTTATATGAATAATTAATGGGGCAACCCTGGCACATTTTTAATCGAACAGTTAGATAAAAATAAATGTCTTCATTTGCGCGTGAGAAAAATTCAACGGCGTAAAAGCACGTACTGCATTTTTATTATCTAATGATAATTAATGAAAAATGCAATACGTGCGAATTGTATGTTTTATCTGTGAATAGTGAAATGCAAATTTTAGAGCTCAAAACATAAACCTTACCAATATTTTAATGTTTCTCAATTGTAAAGTGAAAAATAAATCTTTTTTTTGGGTTAAATTTGTTCTTGTTTAGAAAATTGGCACGCAGCGAAAAATATTGCAATTGGCTCGTAAGTCTCCTCTATATATTTATAATACGACGAGATTGTGAAAACAGACGAGAGAGCGCAGTGTACAGCAATCAGAACGTATTCAGCATAAAACGAGATACGGAAGTAATTCGTGCCAAAATGCGAAAACTAAAGCTCTTCCTCTCTCTTCTTTCTCAACGAGTCTTTCTCTCTCCCTCTCTTTTGGACGATGTTGTTCGAGGTGTGCTCTAATTTCCAATGGTCACGCTCGATCCTTGAATTATTTACCGAATGAATTATATCCGTAATTATATGGTGATTGGGAGATTTATAAAAGAGATATGACGTATAAAGTGTGGGGTACGAACTGCGTCTGTGGTCGTCAGTATTATCACTGGAGAAAAAATGTGTCAGAAATATGAGACTCATCAGCATCGTTTCTCCATCCTTTTACCTCCTTCACCCCCTATCTCACATCAATTTAACGACCTCGAGATAGAGTTCTATCTGGTTATTCCCGCGGGGCTGTATAAATTTAATAAAGAAAGCCTTTTCTTCGTTACTTCTTGGGAGAGACGGCTGAGGATGAATTGACTTTAGGAAAGGCGTTATGAAAGTTTATCGTGCGAGCACATGAGGAACAAAAAGTTGCTGGATAGAATTCGCTCGAGAAGGCATGAATTTAAAGCTATTGTTGGAATATCAAAAGTGAGCAAAACATGGGGATTAGAGTTGAGAATAAATACCGGAAAGTGAAAGAAAAGTTACTGCGAGCAACGTTCAAGAATATTCTTAATAATGTATCATTATTATTATTCTTATCAAATCATTTAAATAATTGCAGAAATTACAACGTATAATAATGCAATATAATAATAATATAAAAAGAATATCACTATGTATGTTATATTGTGTGAATTTATATCTTATGGTACATAGAGGTTTATGTCATAAAAAAGTGAAGCTCTAGGGTGAAGAAGAAACCATCCTCAGTGAGTTCCCCTCGCTAGTCTTCGGGTTCTATATATAATAGATTTCCTTTGGCAGAGATTTCTGCGCCTTGGCGACATCGACGGTCTCATCTTCTCCCGCTGTTAACGTATATACGAGGAGGTGGAGGAACACTCGTCACTGACGTGTGGCTAGTCGACCATCGATATTTAATGGGCCGGCAAGCTCCGAGAAAGTGGAACGAGGGGCGAGTAGAGAAAAGAAAACGTTGACGACGACCGCCAGACGAGGCAGCTCAGATAGGGTGCCCAACCTCACCTGAATCATCAGCTTTATTCGCTTCTGCGGCTTAATACGAAACCACTGAACGTACTAATACCAGCTGATACTACTATCAGTTCCCTGTTGAGACACTTTTTGGATACAGGGATCAAATTCCCTGTCTATAGTAACCTTAAGACATTGAAGACGCGAGTGGCGAAATACATAGCGCTTTGAACGTTTAATCGGATTTTTCTGATAACAGAATCATAATCATCGATGATTTATCGCTGTAAGCTAATTTTAAGTGCCTCTTAAGAGCCTCTACTAAAAAAGCATAAAAGTGATGACAATAAGAAAATTAAGGAAAAAAGTAGAGTGGATGTGGTGATCATTTGTTATAATGAATTGCAGAGCAATTTTTTATAGCTTTCGTGATTCTATATTGCGTTTTAAACTTAATTCTCGCTGGTTTATATGAAATGACGTAACTAGTATTATTTTCATAGAAGTAACACTAAAACTGTACTGTGTTTAAGTATTGGACATAACCTACAATACTCAGTACTTGAGAGTTAATTCACTTGTACACATTACTTTTTTTATAATATCGAAAATGTCAGGCTTTGAACCAACTAAACAGCATATGCGGGAAGCTTTGCTTTTTTGCTTTAAGGGGCCAGTCCACTTTGAAAATTTCAAAAAATCGATTTTTTTTACTGTTTTCGAAAGTACATACATTCAGAAATATTGTGTCAAAATTTTATGAAAATCCGAGCTCTCTAAGTATTTTTTTTTTTTTACCTGAACGTCAGGACCTCGTTTCGTCTACTTGAGCGTATATCGCGCTCAAACGCGTTTTTCTCGAAACTACGTTTTCAAAATCTAGCTCCATCGTATCTCTAAAACTAATAAACCGATTCTCTTGAAATTTGAACTATATATTGTAAACATGATTCGCAACAAGATGACCCTCGATGGTTTTAAAATTTTGATTTTTACTCTTTTTTTTGTGAAAAACTGCGAAAAAAACGCGTTTTTTTACTTTTTTCGTTTTTCATCTGCCATTTTTTTATTTTTTGATAAAACTTTATATTCGAGGGTCATTTTGTAGCTGGTGTCATACTGAATCTAATGGACTTTGATTTTTTTGTTTCAGACAAACCGTTGCCGAATTGTGATGGAGCTACCTAGCCCACCTATTTTTGAGGCGTTACGTTAAACTATAGTTTTTGTACTTAAAAATGAATAAAAATGAATTAAAATTTTTTTTTTACGTATTTCAAGACTTTATTTATCAAACCCAATAACTTTTATATTCATTTCTTTTATAAAATCCTCAAAAAAAAATCGCGAAAATAGCCTTTTTCCGTGGCTCCAAAGTGGACTGGCCCCTTAATTTAAGAAAAAATGCTGCTGAAAGTCATCGCTTGCTTCAAGAAGCTTATGATGAACATGTTCTACCTGAGACAACGCGCCGAGATTGGTTTAGACGATTCAAAAGTGGCGATTTTTACCTTAAAGACAAAGAATGTCCAGGACAGCCGAAAAAATTTGAAGATGAAGAATTGGAGGCCTTACTCAATGAAGATCGATGTCAGACCCTTAAAGAATTGTCTGATACATTAATCGTTACTGAAATGGCTGTTAGCAAACGTTTACATAATCTTGGACTGGTTCAAAAAGTGGAAAATTGGTTACGATATCAATTAAACGAGAAACAACTCGAAAAGCGAAAAACGATTTGTGAATTGCTGGGGGATATTACGATATCCGTGGCCCCAAGTTTTGACCATGCAGTTTTTATATTTGGCCCAAAATAAGACTTTTTTCAAGAGTGATAAAAGTCGTATTTTGGGCCAAATATAAAGGCTGCATGGTCAAAACTTGGGGCCACAGAAATCGTAATACTGCCGCTATAAACAACAATTAATGAAACTAAACCAGGAATTGAGAAAAAAGTGGCCTGACTACGCCAAACGTCATAATAAACTAATTTTGCTCCATGACAATGCTCGGCCACATGTAGCAAAAACCGTAAAAAAGTATATAAAGGACATGAACTGAGAAGTCTTACCTCACCCGTCGTATTCATCGGACATAGTACCGTTTGATCATAATTTGTTTTGAGCGATTCAGAATGAATTGTCATCACAGCATTTCAAGTCTTTTGAAGATATCAAAAAATGGATCGATGAGTGGATCGCCTCAGAAAGCAATGATTTCTATTTGCGTGGAATCCATTTGTTGCTTGTAAGCTGGGAAAAGGTCATAGCTTGTAAAGGACGATACTTCGAATAAAATAGAACGTATCGTAAACTAGAAATAATTTTTTTTTAATTGAAAAATAGTGGGAATCAAGCTTAAAACCCAATATATGAAGATAATTTTATATAGCTATAATATTCCATTTATAAATAATACTCATTACATGAGTGATATAATTGTAGATAATTATTTTGTGACAGAACTGCACCAGCTATATCCTTCCAGCTCTATTCTTTTATATTAGTTCATTGGACGGAAGATATGGTTGTGTTCAGGAAACAATGAGGTTTCGGCCACGAAGGAAATTAATATCGAATTATCAAGATAGCAAAACCCGAAAGCTATCCCATTCTCCCTTCTCGCGGTCTCTCATCGCTGTAACCCATTTAAGCTCAATCCATTATCGTTTGGCAAGCGGTCTCTGCAGTTTATATATATATATATATATATATATATACACCTCTCTCTCTCCCTCTCTCGCCATTTCTCTTTCTATGTTCTGCCCATTTAACACAATTAATTATCGCGAAGCAAGGTTGTATACCACAACTAAACTATGAGATTATCTGTATTACTTTAAACTGTAGCTCCTGAGAGTAGAATTAAAACGTTCGTATAATTCGTGCTGGAAATTGCTGTGTATAAATTTGTTATAACATATGTAAATAAAATATGGCGATAAATTGAGTTGCCTTTTATTTCAAATATATTAAAGATCAACAACCAATTCATGAATGAAAATAATAGTAATTTCTATAAAATAAAAAAAAACTTTCTAATTGACAGGTTTTTGAAATAATTAATCAAATAATACGATATTAAATAAATTGAAAATGCAGTAAATTATGTTACATTTATGGTTACATAGATCCTCCTAGAAAAGGTCCTCTAACGCAAGAGACTTGCATAGAAAGAGGTTTAACTGTAAACCACTATTGCTTAACGGGACAGACCTAGTTAGAATTTTCGAAAAATCGATTTTTTTTTTTATTTCATTTTCAAAAAGTAGAATCTCTTACGAACATTTTCCGCCCAGGTAAATGTAAATCGGACCATTATTCGCCGAAATACAAGACTTTGTAGCACGTCGTGTCTGAGCCATAGGTAAGCAGGTAGCGGACTTCAAGTGCGTTTTTCTCGAAACCATGTTTTTGAAGTCGGTGATCACTGTAGCTCGAGAACGGCTTTACCGATCGGGTTGAAATTTATATCACTTCTTCTATACATGGTAGTCCTCCATATGAACGAAGGATTTTTTTTTTGGATAATTATTTTTATTTTTAATAGCAAAAAATGGAACTGATATTTTGGTCAAAAAAACACTTTTGACTTTTAACGGCCGCCATTTTGTGAAAAATGGAAATTTTTCAAAACCCTTCGTTCAACTGGAGCATTATATCATTAACTAAAAATCCCCTCCGTTTTTTTTGTTTCAGATGAGCCGTTGCAGCGTGAGCTTGATCACCGCAAACCGTGTTTTTTTTTGCAGCGTCCTCGGCAATTGACGGTCACCAGCTTATTTCGATATGTATTGCGTTGAAAAAATTGCAACATATACATTACATATGTATCTTTTAAACGGAAGAACTTTTGTTGTGAATTATTTTATCGTTTGACCAAAAAAAAATCGGAAAAAAGGCCTTTTTTTTGACGTTCCAACTAGGTCTGTCCCGTTAAGCGAATTTCTTGTACATATATAATACGTACATAAGGTAAAAATCTAATCAACAGTTGTGTATAAATGTTTATCTCATTACTGACTGAAGTATGACTGAGATAAACTTGCAGTACACACGTTTCTACAATAATGTCAAACTCGGTTCCCTCGCTCACTCACTTTTCCTCGATGCTGATGTAACGTATGTTGGTTAAATATACGCTCCGAGCTCGGATGTGCCCCTTCAACTCTCTCTGAATCGTTCTGTACAGTAGTAGAGAGAGAAAGAGAGAGAGAGAGAGAGAGAGAGAGAGAGAGAGAGAGAGAGAGAGAGAGAGAGAGAGGGTGCGGGCAAATATAGTACTCACGGTCGAACTTCGAGGGTTCCGTTATACCATCTTCAGCCAGGGATGTGTCAATATAATATATATGTATATAAAGATATAACACATATATGTACAGCCCAAAGTAAGGATCGTCGAAGTTTGATGAGGGCGTATACAAACAACAACGTAGATTAGATTCGCACTGTTGAAGAAGTTGAGCTATATACGTATGTATAAATTTATATAAATTTCTATATCTATACAAAACCGTAAAGAGAGAAAGAGAGAAAAGCAGAAGCAGAGAAGTAAATTACGAGGGTGAGAAAGTACCGATGAATTCCGAATCCAAGTGTGTATCCGCCTGCTCAGCGAAACGTTTTCATGCCAAAATCCAAATTCGCGGTATACCTATTATAGCCTTAATATAATTTCTCCCTTGTCCCGCAATGGCCGCTATAACATTTATGCATTGTATATTTTTGTTACGACCGGTGGAACAAATGAATTTGAAATAAAGAGTAGAAGTGAGCTGGCAAAAAAGTTGTGATTTTCATCCCAGTTTCCATAGATTGAATTATACTCGTCTCGAAATCAATTTAAAAATTAAACTTATATGCAGTTGGAATAAAAATTGTATTTATATCGTTATTTATAATATTTATAATATTACTTATACCATATTCAATTATAAAATTAATTAATAATATTTTCATAGGCCTGCGACCCTGGGTAAATATAAAAATTCACGTTCGACTTCTTTGATATACACTGTAAAAAATATTAAAAACACGAAACATCAACTAATATTACTATACAGGTATATTAAAGTTCATGTTACCAGTATAATAATTTTCAGATTCAAGATTACTAAATTTCAGGCACCGTATAACATTTTCGCATTACATATGTCTACGATATTTCTAGAAATGTATCATAAAATTTGGTGATCCTTTTTGAATATTAATATACGAATGAATATTAAATAAATTCAGCTATTATGAGTTTTTAAGGGGAATACATTAATTGATGTACTATTGTGTTCGATTTTTTAAAGTTGAAGGTCGAAATCATGCTGACATCTCAAGAAATTAATTAGAGTGACTTATCACCACTTGATGCCGTGGCAATCAAGTCGAGCAATTATGGCCGTAAAAATTTTTATTATAATCTCATCATCTTGTGTTAAGTTTGGTGTTCACTATTTTCATGTTTTACACAATTTTCTTAGATTCGAGCGACTTGTATATATCCTCGTCCGAAGCACGTGCCTCCTATGAGAAAGTCGACGCTCTGCGCCACGCGGTGGCCAGAGCACGAAGCACGGTGCCCACAGAGCGTTACGAATTTCCTACACTTGTGTATTAATTTTAATATTGAGATTCTTATAATTAATACATAGGCAAATGAATTTTAATACACGGATTTTTTTTTTATACTGTAGGGTATATTAATTTGCATTTCCATTTTTGTACCGGATTTTTAAGAGATAGAGTTATGATGGGAAATAACATGTATCGTATTATTAACATTCATGTGTATCTTATTTTTCAGTCAACTGTCAAGAAAAGTGAAGATCATACTGTAATTTTAATACATTGTTGACAGTAGATGAATTCATATACATTTGTATTAATTATCAATCAAACATATGATTTATTTCAATGCATGTCCACAAAATTTTCAGATTTCATATGAATATTCAATGTTATGCATCTTAAATTCCACATCAGTAACCAAAATTTATGTTCATATTTAAATTTTGGCATACGAGTGCAATAATTTTCATTTCATACACCCGGTTTGTAAATTTCATTTACCGTTGTATCGTAAAAGTATTGTAAATTTCATATATTTTTTAACAGTGTAGTCAGAATAATAAAACTACTGAATCCCGCAATTTATGCATATCCACAGCGGAATTCGTATGTGAGAAATGCCTCGATGCTCTGCGCCATTTCGCCTAGAAATTTGTTAGGGTTTGCTTGTTCGAGATTAGGCCGTGATCAGGTTGCAAAATGGGCAGCGCTAGTATGGGACCTCTGATCCGGTCGTAATCAGGCCTTCCATAGTAACTGACAAATCAGGCCTTCCATAGTAACTGACAAATCAGGCTAGCCTGAAACGGTCCTAATCAGGTGTGATTTGGTGAGGCACTACTGACACATACCCCAATCAGACCTTGGTATGGCGTACTCTAATAATTCCCAACTGAGGTTTGCTCTATGGGGCCTTAGTACGGCTCACTGTAATAGCGCCTCCCTAAGATTTACCCTATAACGCCCCGGTAAGGTCTGTCATATGACTTCCGTACCATTGCTACAACATGGAAACGTGTCTCTCTAATCTCAAAAGTTCTGAATTTGTGACGCTCCCGGTTTTATCGAGTGTTTATTTATTTAGTTTATTACAATATGCATATCTGCGGTGTCAACAATCGGAGATTTAATTTATTTAACCTATTCGAGTAAGGATGTAGCATTGAATTGCGTGTACCTGTTATAATTATCAATGGTTCCTTAAAAAAAAATCTAACCTAACAAATCATCACGTAGTTATAGTGCGTGTGATGTGTACTAAGTGATGTGTCCAATCAAGAGACGCGGCAGCGGCTCGACGCCAAGTTATACTCATACGAAAACAAAATATCAAAAAATTGAATTAAACGAACTTTTAAGAGCAATAAGAACATAGTGAAAAAGTATTAAGCGGCCAGTCCACTTTGAAAATTTCGAAAGTACATACATTCAGAAATATTGTGTCAAAATTTTATGAAAATCCGAGCTCTCTAAGTATTTTTTTTTTTTATCTGAACGTCAGGACCTCATTTCGTCTACCTGAGCGTATAGCGCGTTCAAACGCGTTTTTCTCGAAACAACATATTCAAAATCTAGCTCCATCGTATCTCTAAAATTAATAAACCGTTTCTCTTGAAATTTGAACCACATATTGTAAACATGATTCGCAACAAGATGACCCTCGATGGTTTTAAAATTTTGATTTTTACTCTTTTTTTTGTGAAAAACTGCGAAAAAACGCGTTTTTTTTACTTTTTCCGTTTTTCATCTGCCATTTTTTTATTTTTTGATAAAACTTTATATCCGAGGGTCATTTTATAGCTGGTGTCATACTGAATCTAATGGACTTTGATATTTTTGTTTCAGACAAGCCGTTGCCGAGTTATGATGGAGCTACCTAGCCCACCTATTTTTGAGGCGTTACGTTAAACTATAGTTTTTGTACTTAAAAATGAATAAAAATGAATTAAAAATTTTTTTTTAAATGTATTTCAAGACTTTATTTATCAAGCCCAACAACTTTTATATTCATATCTTTTATAAAATCCTCAAAAAAAAAATCGCGAAAATGGCCTTTTTTTCGTGGCTCCAAAGCGGACTGGCCCCTTAATATATAATATGAAAAGTAATGATGAAAGTCCTAATCTAAAAAATTACATACATAAACGTGTATGTATGTATTAAGAGGAAGCATTGTAATGGCACAGTCAGGCAGCTCAATCAGGCCTGTGTTTAGCGGTCCGATCAGGGCCTAGTCACGCAGCCTGATCAGGCTCCAATTAGTCAGCCTGCATTAGGGCATTATGTGCCACATCGTTACATTTCGTGTCAGGGCGCTATCAGGTCGCCTTGTGAACGCCTTTATACGGCAATGAGGCAACCTGATAACAACCTGAAAAGATCCCTACTACAATTTCTAGGTGGGATGTGGTGGCCGAAGTGAGAAACTTTAACGTGGATACTCGAATAAACGGACTCAAATAGCATTATCTATTTGATTTAAATATATTAGCATTCGAGCTGAAGCGAATAGAAATGTTGTTAGTTAAAATTTAAAAAAAATCGAATAAACGATCCTGGTAGATCTAAATAGAACTTTTTTCTGGGTGTGATTAAAATTACCATTAAATGCAATGTGCTATTCATATTGAAAAGTTGTAAAATTTCGCGTTTAATTTTTCTTTTTTGATTCAAACTTTCTTGTATATGTAAAATCAATGTAGTGTAATTATTTGCAATTGATTATGTGTATAAATATAGATATATACGCATTATGTATAACAGAGAGACAAGCCAGAGAACCACTCAGTACACTTTGTAGGAAGTACTTCATGGGTCGTCTGACTACCACGAGCTTTATCTCCCTATCTCCCTCAGACCTCGTGCCAAGCTCAAGAGCTTTACCCCAGCAAACGAGCTCCTGTTGTGTATGTATGCGCAATCTAGATTTTTCGGAGGGAAATTTGATCCGGTGGCGGTGTACACAGCGACGAGAGAATCACGTAAATTGAGTTAAATTTTTTTTCTTTCATTAAGCTTCCATTGAATATCCCTGTATGTATATTCATATTCTGATGCGACTATACGTAGCAAGACGAGAGTAATTTATTTAAAAGATCGGCTGACGAAAAATAAATTGAATAGAGTCCAATACAACTGAGACTTCATTATTAATAATATAATCGCGGGCACAATAACGTACAATGATTATTCATGCCTGCACTGACGTCAGTGCTATAGACAAAATCCAAAAAATTACTATGAATATAAGGCAAAATGTTCACTTAGGAAAAACTTGTTGGATAATTAACAGAGCATTTGTATGCAATTAATCCAGTGAATAACTATGAATATATATTCAATGTTAAATTGTGTCATCCAATAATAAATACCAGACAACAACTTTTAAGGTATTGTTTATTAGTAAAAATAAACTATTAATTCTTTTACTCGGATTATCAGTGACATATATTTTTCTTTTTTCCTTTAATTGCAAGAAAGAATATTTTTAATGCATTTAGAATATTTTTTTTAATGCAGTTTTCTCTATAATAGTTTTGTTTTTGAATGCAGTTACGAGATAATTTACACCACAGTTCCTGAGGGATCTGATTCCACTGAACCTTCGATAAGCTCCAATTTAATTAATTTTAAATCAATATCAATCGTTTGAAGCAAAGTGCATTAAAGTTATTTGATTTCGATCGCGTGAAAACAAATCTGATTACCTAAATCTAATTCGTTTTTGCCGAGGTTAGCAAGGGAGAAAATGATACATAAGTCGTACAGAGTGTCACAATAAACGTGTCATAACTGTGAAACCTTAGAAGACAAGTGTTAGACTTATTGAAAATTAAATCCAAGGACTCTATGATAAAAAACCTCTGCTCTGTTCAGTGAGTACGCTTGTCTGACCTAACACGATGTTTTCTACTGCCGATAATGATACAGAGTGCTTTACTTTTTTTGGAAATTGAGAAGAGCCAATATTTTAATCGTTGCAAATACAGATAAGGGAACAGTTTTATTCGAGAGCATGCGTGACCTTTCAATATAATAAATATGCTAAATATACCATTAAAATGAATATTTATTGAAAATTTTAGTAAAATTAACATTTCTGAGCATAACATTCTCATCTCACGCTTTATGAATTTCTTTTATCTAATAAACGGTCCCACGAAGAAAAAGATTATAATGGGCATAATAAAAATTAATTTCATGATTTAATTTTGTTACTAAAAGTCTCCAAGACGATCGAAAAATTGCTTAAGGGGCCAGTTCACTTTGAAAATTTCAAAAAATCGATTTTTTTTACTGTTTTCGAAAGTACATACATTCAGAAATATTGCGTCAAAATTTTATGAAAATCCGAGCTCTCTAAGTATTTTTTTTTTTTACCTGAACGTCAGGACCTCGTTTCGTCTACCTGAGCGTATAAACTTCAAACGTGCTTTTCTCGAAACTACGTTTTCAAAATCTAGCTCCATCGTATCTCTAAAACTAATAAACCGATTCTCTTGAAATTTGAACTACATATTGTAAACATGATTCGCAACAAGATGACCCTCGATGGTTTTGAAATTTTGATTTTTACTTTTTTTTTGTGAAAACTGCGAAAAAAACGCGTTTTTTTACTTTTTTCGTTTTTCATCTGCCATTTTTTTATTTTTTGATAAAACTTTATATTCGAGGGTCATTTTGTAGCTGGTGTCATACTGAATCTAATGGACTTTGATTTTTTTGTTTCAGACAAACCGTTGCCGAATTGTGATGGAGCTACCTAGCCCACCTATTTTTGAGGCGTTACGTTAAACTATAGTTTTTGTACTTAAAAATGAATAAAAATGAATTAAAATTTTTTTTTTACGTATTTCAAGACTTTATTTATCAAGCCCAACAACTTTTATATTCATATCTTTTATAAAATCCTCAAAAAAAAATTCCGAAAATAGCCTTTTTTCGTGGTTCCAAAGTGGACTGGCCCCTTAAATGAATGAATCCGAAAGAAATTTTTTTTTTTCATATAAAAAATTAAAAAAAAATCGATTTCAATGAACTATATCGTCCATATTGCCATATCGATGATGGCAATTTATTAATTAAGCACTAAATCAGTTTAACTTCGATCACATTTTTAAGTCGATGCTTGTAAAAATAAAAGCGTAACGATGATTGGCGCTGAGTGCCAGGGTGATGAAGTGTATACGCAGAGTACAAAAGCGATTGATCCGAAAAATAAATTTCAATTATTGGAAAACTGTTGCTCTCGTCGTGGTTTTGTCTTATAGTGAAATATATACGTGTATGTTTATATAGGGTTTGTACACCAGAGCATATTATAGTCTCTTTGTACGAGACCTGTACCAGTGTAAAGCGAAGCTTTTCTCCTTCATTATCGGATCTGTGAGCGAAGAAAGAAATAAAAAAATGCTCTGTATATGTATATAAACATGTATGTGTGTGTGTGTGTGTGTATGTGTAAGTATAAAGCAATTTCTGTTAGCTATGCTGGTCTTTGCATGGAATATTAAATGAATCGCCGAGAAGGGGTCTCGACGTTACACGTGTATATCAGAAGAAATTGCTCGTCAGTGGCTGACAATAAAAGAACAAAAGGATGGATGAAAGAGAAAACGCCTCGCAGTAGAAAGATCATTTGCAAGGAAATCCAATCTCACGTTCGTGAGCATTTCAAAAGTTTTCATACATAACAATAACATTACAGTATCACAATACAAATCATGGTATAGTTATTATAATAGACGTTCCAAAACATCATCACTACCGATAAAGTTTATTGGAAGAAATATGATGCGAGCAAAATGTTCTTCAATAATGAACTAAAAAAAGATTTATCAAAAATTCAATTAACGAATAACTCGAGTGTTAAATATTCGTCAACTTTAGTATCTTCGTATAATCATAAATAAGTTGAGCTCATCATAATAATTTTAATATATACGTTTATACACAAAGGAATCATCGGAAGAGATTGTAAAAAAAAAATTGTCTTTTGTTCCCTTTCACGATGAAGGCCAAAAACAGGGGCTGGCTAATTTTTTATGGTCCAACGAAACTGTTATAAATACATATAGGTATTGGTCTGAAAGAGGATGGACCGAGAAATCCCGGTTAGGAGAACAAGGCTAATGTAAACGCGGTGTCCAGAAGAAGGGACCGGGGGTGTGGAATGTGCGATGGGAAAGAAGGTGTTCATCATGCGGAGCCATATATAGAGAGAAGAGGAAAGGATATATAGAGATGCGAGAGAAAGGCCGGCAAAGCTTCGCGAAGGGTGGAGGAGGTTGAGAGCGGCGTGTTCCAGTTTGTTTACGTCAATCGCATCCCACCAGAGACTTTCTCTCCCTCCCTCTCTTTCTCTCTCGTCTTGTCCCATTCAAGCTCTCGCACGTTCAAAAGGAGATTAGTGAGAGCAGTGAGAAGGAACCTCAGCATGCTCCAAGGTTGATTGTTCGTCGTGGTATAATACCGAAACCTCGTGCATATACATATATTTACACACTTCGTGTTTTTGCATTCTTAGAAAGCTTTTACGTACGAGCTTTGGCTAGCTCACAAAGAAGCTAAATCAGGACTAAAAAAAAAATGCCCGAAACTCTATTGTTTCATCCTTTAAATATATATAGAATATTCTTTCACTTCGATTAACAACGCTTCCTTTAGTTTCCTTTTTTCAAATCATCTCTCTGGTTTTTTCAGTATGTCAATCAATGGAAAAGTTAAACAAGTTATAGTACCCGAAAAATCGGATGCTTTTATTACAACTATTCTATATTTAGTTTCGCAAAGAATACTCGGTATTATAACGTATCCCTGGTAAAAGATCAAAGTTAAAGTCAATGTCAGAGTCACAAACGTAGCGTGCGTATAGTTATGTGCAAATGCACTGTGGAAATTTGTTATTGTTTTTTTTTTTTAGATGTATTGGTCAATGCACCCGTTCATTTTTACAAAGTCCAAATGCTCGTATCAATGAATCTCATATCTGTTTTCCATATATTCACTCTCGCCTATGGCTCTCGCGAATAATGGAAAAAAGTGTGTACGTTCTTTTTTGCTTCCTTCTTTCTTATCACAATTTCCACGGTACTTCGATCAGATGAGACTAACTTTTTTAATAATTACAGCCAAAGTTTTATTAATTACAACATTTACCGGATTTATTATTATGCATTATGTGCACTAATTGTATTATAATTTCCACCCAGGTATTTATCGTGATAACAACATCAGCTAATCATTTTTCCAATAATATTAAAGTTGGCATCGTTGGAAAGAAACGTTATTTTTCTACGTAGCACTGCGACATTCTGACTAAGATTTTTTCGCAGATTAATATTTTTTTCTACATTACAAATCGATGCGAAATATTTTGCCAAATTTTTGTTATGCTCTCAGCTTAGTCGGAATTTCATTAAAATAATTCCAACAATGGCAAAACAAACTGCAATCGTGTTTAGTAAAAACTTGGTTAGTCTCGATTGGACTATCGGGGCAAACACGACACGAAAGTTTATCAAAACCTGATTGAAAACCCCAACATCAACCTTCTCATCTCCGTTCGCCACTCCGTTTTACATTTCAACTCTCAAAGTGTCGCCATTTTTTTCGATAATTGAGCTATTCGAAAAAAAACTAATAACCATTTTTTTTATTTATCGACGAGCTTTTCAGAGATTAAAAGGAAAAAAATTATTTCTCATTGACACAAGCGGTTTTCAGGGCTTTTTTGGTGAAGGAAATATGGTGAAGGAAATATGAATCAAATTTTTTTACGATATTTTTGAAACGGCAAACTTTTTTATCCGTTTATACATTTATATAGATTCTTTATAAAAAGAAATATTCCATTGTTTCAGCATAAAGCGAATTTCAGTACAATTAAGTTCTCCCTTTATATCGACGATTTTTCTGATAGTTTGTTTTATTTTGTTTATTTTTTTTTTCTGTTATTCGCGTTACCATCAGCGAGGCGGGAGCAACCTTTGAAGTTTTGGAATGTTCGCCCGGTACTTTTATTTGTCGATGTTATTTATGTTTGTTATTTTATTTGTCGAATGTCGGAGAGACCTACGTGGGAATGGATAACGAGGGGGTACAAACGGAAGAATAAATAATTGCTGTGCACTGGCCGAGCCATATGGGTTGCAGTGGTTCAAACGGATAACACGACCTCGCTCATATTTGTGAACTTTCATGGAAAATGTGTTCATCCTTGGAATCGTATCTCATGAACCGTTTAACGGTTAATATAAAGTCCTTTCGATGGCCCCCATGCTTGCACTTTCATTCTGTTTGTTGGCGCACATGTACACGATGTTTTAACGCATAGCTTGAAGCAATATTGGATCACCACACAACGATGGAGACCCGTTAGGTACATACGCACGTGCGACCTGATAGTCCGGCCATGTTCGATAGTATGTCTATACGTGGAATTTACACATACACAGATATTCACCCAAGTCCACTAATAGTAATCCCTATCCTTCATGTCGATGCAATTCTAGACCTATTTGAGACCGAAGCAATGTCAGTCCACCGCAATTCCAAATAAAGCCGTGGACCCGAACGAGAATGTTTCATAGTTGTTTCAGACAATATTGGATCTCTTAAAAGTACGAGAGAATCCTCGTACCGAGTCAAGATAACAGTAAAACCTCCAACATCTTGAGCTTCGATATTCCGTACCTCCGGTCAACCCTTTAATCACCAAATAGAGATTTTCATCGTTGTTTATACGGTCTTTCTGTCAGTTATAAGGACACTTCGCACTTTATTCATAATCCCGTTTAATGAACATATAGTTATGAAACTTCGTTGTATTTTTTTACAAGTAAGTCACAGAGATAATTATTTTATTATACGATTCGGTAATAAAAATTGTAATTTTTATTACCGATTAATTTTTATAATTTTTACTACTAGGCGATTTAAGGGGCCAGTCCACTTTGAAAATTTCAAAAAATCGATTTTTTTACTGTTTTCTAAAGTACATACATTCAGAAATATTGTGTCAAAATTTTATGAATATCCGAGCTCTCTAAGTATTTTTTTTTTTTTTACCTTAACGTCAGGACCTCATTTCATCTACCTGAGCATATAGCGCGCTCAAACGCGTTTTTCTCGAAACAACGTTTTCAAAATCTAGCTCCGTCGTATCTCTAAAACTAATAAACCGATTCTCTTGAAATTTGAACCACATATTGTAAACATAATTCGCAACAAGATGAGCCTCAATGGTTTTAAAATTTTGATTTTTACTCTTCTTTTCGTGAAAAACTGCGAGAAAACGCGTTTTTTTTACTTTTTTCGTTTTTCATCTGCCATTTTTTTATTTTTTGATAAAACTTTATATCCGAGGGTTATTTTGTAGCTGATGTCATACTGAATCTAATGAACTTTGATCCTCAAAAAAAATCGCGAAAATAGCCTTTTTTTCGTGGCTCCAAAATGGACTGGCTCCTTAAACGCGTGCTTCGCGCGCGTTAACTTCTTGCCTAACGTTAAATTAAATCTTAATATTAACGAAACCGGCGGACTGAATTTAAAAAAGTATGATATATAAATGAAAGATTATTATTTATTATTTACTTACTTAAGTTTTAATAAAATCTGCTTTTTTTGAGATGTATTGAGAATAATTATAGTTCGCTATTGTTCTTTCCTGTCCGCGACTTGTCAAAAACGAATTTGAGTTGTTACAGATATTTTGAAGGACCAGCTGTCATTGTGACATTTTAGGACAAACCAGAATAACTTCAGAGTCATAATTTGACTTAAATTCTAACACGAGACGCGAGCTACGTGCAACATCATAGCGAACCAATCAGAATAGCAGAAAAGCGGTGAAAAAACTGCAATTTCATGCGTTGCAAAGTCAGAGATGGTTGATCGAACTCCGAACTGTCATTTTGACAGACCGTATGAACTTTCTACTTTGACAGTCCGAATGAATTTAGCCCAGCAACGGTCGCGTTTCGCGAACCAATCAGAATCGCCGAAAAGCGATGACAATGAACAGCTAATTCATGCGTTGCAACTCTACTTTATAAAAAGGGAAAGTGTGAAAAATTCTAAGTGCAAATAATAATGATTTTTTTTTATAACCAGAAAAACAACGGAACCTACACATTTTTTGAGGCTGAAAATTTGACGGTCTTTTCCTTCGGAATATTTTCCGCATCGACAGCGTTTACAAAAAAACATCTTTAGACGGGGTATAAAAGTTGGAAGAAGATTTCCAGGATCCTGGTCCATCGATATGTAACGACTTGTAATGCACATAAGCCATATGCTGCATGCAAAAGTCCGCTGTACAAAATGGCAAGGCGATGGTAAAAACATAATAGGAACAGCAAGTCTCGCTCGTTAAAGCAACAGTTTTCTTTTCTAAGCTTTTCGTTTGTCTATAGCCTCTCTCTCTCTCTCTCTCTCTCTCTCTCTCTCTGGCGAACGGGGCTAGAGTGACGACCATATGTGCCCAAGCCGTCGAAGTATCGAAAACCTCTCGTTGTTCTCGTTCTCGTAGTTCCGCACGCTATAAAAATGTTTTCGTTTTGTCCACATGCCGCTTTTCTCACCGCGATCGTTTATGTTTTTTCTCCCGTTCTCACGCTCTCTCCCTTTTTGTCTTTTTTTGAGCCCATAACGTACAAAAGTAAACTGCGGTCGACACGAAAAAGTAGGGTGATCAGAAGGTCGAGACCATACGCCAGTATGGCTTGTTTCTTTTTAAAGTGCGAGGGTACTTCAAGCTTTTGCATTTTTACGAGATAAAAAAAAATGTACCTCTTTTAGTTCTCTAACAGGTTACACATAAAAATTTTGAACTTTCGACAAAAATTTGATTCCAATCGCAAATTCAAATTTTCAAATTGTACCCCCTTTTTTTAATACAGAAGATCTTTTGATGGCAAATAAAATAAATATATTGAGAAATCCCTTGCCGAAAAATCGCTCTACTTTTTAAACGCGATGAAACGAGTAAATCTGGATATGGGTCAAGTTTTATAGACTTTTCCCTGCATGTGTTATACACTCCACAACTTGCATATACCCTGGTAGAGTGACACACAAATCGGAGCTGACACTTTTTGGTTGGACGCAAACACGGCTCGAGAAATTTATCGACGACAATATACTGTGGGAGGTAGTATAAGTGAGCTGAAAATTATCCAACTAGTATCACTCGACCTTTGCCACTTACGAGTGCACGGATTTATCGTTAGTAAACATTATCAACGTTTAACATCGACTGTTATTATTAATGTAAACTCTCATATGAAATTTACAACTGTACAATAATATCACTTTAACGATTTGACTGTTAAGGGGCCAGTCCACTTTGAAAATTTCAAAAAATCGTTTTTTTTACTGTTTTCGAAAGTACATACATTCAGAAATATTGTGTCAAAATTTTATGAAAATCCGAGCTTTCTAAGTATTTTTTTTTTTACCTGAAGGTTAGGACCTCATTTCGTCTACCTGAGCGTATAAACTCCAAACGCGTTTTTCTCGAAACAACGTTTTCAAAATCTAGCTCCATCGTATCTCTAAAACTAATAAACCGATTCTCTTGAAATTTGAACCACATATTGTAAACATGATTCGCAACAAGATGATCCTCGCTGGTTTTAAAATTTTGATTTTTACTCTTTTTTTTGTGAAAAACTGCGAAAAAAATGCGTTTTTTTATTACTTTTTTCGTTTTTCATCTGCCATTTTTTTATTTTTTGATAAAACTTTATATCCGAGGGTCATTTTGTAGCTGGTGTTATACTGAATCTAATGGACCTTGATTTTTTTGTTTCAGACAAGCCGTTGCCGAGTTCTGATGGAGCTACCTAGCCCACCTATTTTTGAGGCGTTACGTTAAACTATAGTTTTTGTACTTAAAAATGAATAAAAATGAATAAAAATTTTTTTTTATGTATTTCAAGACTTTATTTATCAAGCCCAACAACTTTTATATTTATATCTTTTATAAAATCCTCAAAAAAATCGCGAAAACAGCCTTTTTTTTGTGGCTCCAAAGTGGACTGGCCCCTTAAATCGAAATCATTTTCACGAGGCCATCTTTAGTAGAAATAGAAAATCGGAGCGATGCAAGTATACTATGTTAAGGAAGTTCACGCAAATCTAATGATAATCAAAAATCTCAACTTTGAGGATTGGAATTTGGAAATATTATAGAAAAATATACCGTACATCTATCACCGGAATTATTTTTGGATCCACCGTCTAATTGTCAAGAAAACAAATTATGAAAATTACATTTTTTGAATCCTTATACGTAGGTTCTTATGGAATTGTCATAAATTGTTTTCTTGACAACTAGACAGTACACCCAAAAATAATTCCAGTGATAGATGTATGCACGGTATATTTTTCTATAATATTTCCAAATTTCAACCCTCAAAGTTGAAATTTTCGATTATCATTAGATTCGCGTGAACTTTCTTAAATTACGATACAACAAAAATATATTTTAAAAAATAATCGATAGCAATTTTCTCTTTTGCGAATGTATATTTTATTTGTTCGAATTTCCCGATCGAATTCATTCTCTTTGCAGCGTTTGATTTTTGTTTTTCTTCGATCCAAATTAAAATCATTAATAAAACGTCGGGAGAAACGTGGGCTCTCATATGGGACGAGTCAATTTTCCGATCGGCTAATTTGATGGCACGGAAGCGATCAAGCACAGGCAGACCCCGTTCACACGACGAATTGCAGTAAAATAGTACGATTATCTATACGTGTATATATATATATAGAAAGCTTGAACTAGCCGGAAGTTCAGAACTTCCCGCCCGTGACGAGGGAGGATCCCAGTCGTTGACCAACGAGCTTTTGATCACCTCTGACCGTGGCCTTTGGTGATCTATATATCGAACAGTTCACAATGGCTTCTGTAGTGAACTTTCCTACCTAGCCACTTTACTTTGCGACAGATAACACAAACTATGTTCATCTCTGTCAGGAACATCAGAGTCAAAAGATCAAAATCGATTCGCAAGGAGCGAATCATTAATAAATTATTGATGAAAGTCTCTACTGAAATCTGAAATTAGAACCTCTCACAATCGCTAAATAGTGAGCTAAAAAATACAACATTTTTTCAATTTTTGAAGTAAAACGATGATTTTAGCTTTTAATTAAATATAAATCCAGTTTTGAGTAAAGTTGTACAACAACTAGATGAAAAATCTGACACATTAAGAATGTTAATTTTTAATATTGCAATCTGAAGAAATCCAATTAAGAGAAACTCACATTTTTTTTGAATCAAGTGTTGGTGATAATGGAAAAAATGTTGAGTAAAGTATAAATATAATTTTCTGGCCATACGAGTTACTTTGAATCCTCTGGTAGGAGAAGAAAGAAAAATGTTATGTTCATAAAGAGAGAACTTATTTTCCCAAGAGTCAAAATATTCACTTCGCAGATTGTACGCGCATGGTCCATACATCTTTTATCGAAAGAAAATGTAAATGCAGCTTTAACACAATATTCGAAGTTACTCTGTCGAACTTATTTCGAGATTACTGCTCACTGTGGAAATTTGTTATCGTTTTTTTTTTCAGATGTATCGGTCGATGCACTCGTTCATTTTTAGAGAGACGAAGTGCTCGTATCAACGAATCTCATATCTGCTTTCCATATATCCACTCTCGCCTGTGGCTCTCGCGAATAATGGAAAAAAGTGTGTACGTTCTTTTTTGCTTCCTTCTTTCTTCTCTTTTCTCCTCGCTCTCTCTCTCTCTCTCTCTCTCTCTCTCTCTCTCTCTCTCTCTCTCTCTCTCTCTCTCTCTCTCTCTCTCTCTCTCTCTCTTTCTCTCTCTCTCTCTCTCTCACTCTGTTTCTCCCCTGAAACTCTACCAGCCGTGCGCTTGCCTGCAGCATCCGCATCATTCCCGGGATCTGCAGTGACCAGCCACGAACTAGCCGCCTCCACGATTCCAACGTTGCAATCTCTTCTCAACGCTCAATGATGAAAGGATGTACAGTAGAATTTCATTAATCCAGCAAATAAAATATTAGAATATACTATTCTCGTTTTTCATATAATTATACCTGAGGGATTTATAAAAAAATTGTGCTTTTGTCTTCTACCCTTTTCCACGGACTCCAGCAGCTCGGAAAATCCAATAATGCGGGAGCTTGTTTTTATCAGTGCCTGATTAATGAGGTTTCAGCACATATAAGAAGTGTCAAAAAAGAAATCCATGCTTTTTCGATGCTAATTCAAGATCACTTTTTCAAAAGATCATTGATTTGTTCGTATGCAAATAATTAAGTACGATATTTGAAAAAAAATGAAGTATTAAAGAGTAATACTGGAAAAATGAATTTTTTCGAAATCTCATGTAGCCCACAAATGATGTAATTATTCGTTTTTACTATCGCTACGAACAGACACGATTGAAACGACGACAAACAATGTTACTTTTCATTCGACGAAAGAAATGAAACAGTCAATGCATTCAATCAGAAAAATGTAAACATTTATTTCCACCGGAAATACGAAACGTCGTCGCGAACGGAAACGAGTCGATAGAAAAAGGGAAAAAGATAATTGATTTTCGAATAGATTTTCATTGTTGTGATGTATATCGAGGACTCGTTGGTAAATTATTATTCATGGAAGCGTCGATCGGTAACTCATTCGGAGATGAGATTTAAACCATCGAGCCGCTGGAAAATTGAGACTGAGGTAATTTCGGATGCTATTAAATCGAGAAACTTTTGGCTAGGAAGAAGAGTAGAAGCAACATGAATTTTGTTTTCTCTCCATTAATTGAGAAACTATTTAAATTTTCGAGCAATGTCAATAATAATTAAAACAAAAGATTGCCAAAGTTTGATAGTTTACATTTGAATTCTGATAGAATAATTAATTATTAAAATACTCGATCGAATGATTCTTTCGAGTGTTTAAAAATATATTAAATCTCTATAATCGGCGTAACAAAAAAATTAATTATGTTTTGTTATGAAGGACTAAAGCTTCGCGATAATGAATAAATGATTTATGCGTAGGCAAGCTTTTGCATGCATTTCATTATAATTCATTCAGAGAAAATGTCGAAATTCCATTTTAGCAGTGTGCATACAGAACTCACAATTTAGTAAATTCGCATGCGGATTTTCAGTGAACGAGAGAGACAAAGAGAGTGAAAGAGAGGCAGAGATTTTAGTAAATCCAGTGGAAAATATTCGACGAATTATGGCCAACACATTTCCTCTTGCCTGTTTGCTTTCCACTCTAGCTTCGCTCCTTTTATCGTTAAATTTTTTGCGTTTTCACTAGACAAGGGGAAAAATAAGTATCTCTTCTCTTCGATTCGATTTTAAAGCTCCACCGAGAGAGCTTATATACATACATATATGTGTAAATTGTAATATTCCACCTGACATGTACGTCACTCGCGGCCTGCTCTTCTCCTTCGAACGTTCTTAAACAAGCTTTCATCAGTTATTCATGTCTCTACCGAGCCTTTTTATTCCACATAAATTTTTATTTCTCGCCAGCACTGACGAGAAACTCACGAAACTTCGAGTGTCGAAAAATCTTTCCAAAGAAACTTAACTGCACGAAAGAATGAAAAAAAAAGTGTAAAAAGAGTTTATTCGGTTATATGTGCTCGTGAAAGCATGAGAATTGGATTGTCGCGTGTCGATCGTGCTTATTCGATAAAAAAGATCTAATAAAACTCAATTGTACGAAAATTCAACGAGAAATATCGCATACCTAACGACATAAGCACGTTTTGCGGATCAGTTGAAATATGTTTTGGTAAAATGTTAAACAAATAAAATCGAGAACATTCATTTTACTTGGAACTGTTAATTGTACGTAGATCAATTATAATTTGATTATATTATTATAACATTAATCCTGTCAACAGGAGCGTAGAACATTTTTCACGCAGGAAAAAATATTTAACTTTTTTATCATTCAAATAAAATTGCACGTCGAAGGAAACCATTTTTCAATAAATATATTCTTTTTTGTGAAACTGGTGGACATCTGAACCAAGTACTTAAGACAGCTCATTTATTAGAGTTCGCTCGACTGCAGCGAAGCTTTGCACCGAGACAACCGGAACGCAGGGACGAGCAGTAGAAATAGTGTGTACGCGTCAGACAGCGCCCGACTCTGCGATAAGAGAGGTCGCCCGATTCCCTAAGGAGATGAGGAACATCAGCATGCAGAGAGAAAAGCTCTTGGTATATATATTCTTATCGCTATTACCATCAACCTTTTCGACGTCAGTCAACGAGAACATTGTGCGTCGCATAATGCATCATTCAAAGACACATTTACGAGAAAGTTGCGGTGGTATTTCTAATAAGATTTCTTCGGTAAACGACGTACGATAGAAAAATGGAGGAAGGCACTTTGTTTTCATTACTTTATAAACTGGTTGGATGGCTAAAATATGCGGATACTGGAATAACGAAAAAAGATTTAAAAAAACCTCGATTGATCTAATTTATTTGTATTTATGGAAAATTATGTTTGAAGTTGATTATTCTTAATAATAAAATGAGGCGAAGGAAAAGCGGAGATACTTCAAAAATCCGCACGAGAAGTTGAACGTATAAATTGCATTGGAACAGACTAATCGCGTGGCAATATAATCCCTCGAAACAGGCTCATTAACTTTTTATTTCAACTCGAAAAGAAAAAGAACGAGAAAGTCGAGTTTTGCAAATAATGCACTTGTTCGTCGCAAATCCATATATAAGAGATGCTCGTTATCGATAAGTAGTTGCATGAATTGGTGTCGCCTGGCGATCTCGCAACGGAGAAAAAAGTCAATGAAAAAGCACAATTTGCACAAGGGTAAATTCTTAAATCGCGTGTTTCTCGGTACATATAAGTGAACCGGTGAATCCTACGAGTTTGAGTATTTGCGAGGAGGACTTGTGACACGCAAGGACGAAGAAGGATCTATATGGGGCATTCCACGCCAAATCGATCTACGTCAGACCCTTTCATTCTTTAATTTGGCTGAAAATGTTAACTGTTGTATGATCTATTGAAAGAAGCTCCCTTGATTTTTTCAGATTTTTTTGTCCATGCACTTGTGAGATATGATTTTTTTTTTTTCGAAATTCAATGTTTTTTTTCTTCAAATGACTGCAACTCTCTCAAAAATCGACCAAATCGAACTTTTTTTTATTAAGGTTGGTTTCCTACCGTACCGTTAGAAAAAAAATACGAAAAAATGATTCATATTTGTCTTCCATATTTTTTCGCAATTTAAAGAAATATAAAGCAAAAAACATTGATTTTCAGATGTTTACCTTTTTTAATTTTTTTCAAAAAATTCACAAAAAAACTTTGTCCAATTAAATGATTTTTGAGACTAGTACCATTGTGGGTAAATTTTTCATTATACTTTTTTTCTCATTTTGAAAAAAAATTCATTTTTTTTTCCAGTCAATTTGGATCAAAACGAACTTTTTTTTAAATGTAGGTTTTTACTAGACTCTTGGAAAAAATTACGAAATAATGATTGAAAATTGTCCCCTATATTTTTTTCAATGTTTAAGTAAAAAGTCATTAAATTCAAGATGTTGGACACTTTTGATTCATTTCAACAAATTCACAAAAAAAACCTTGACCAATTAAATGATTTTTGAGACCAGGCTCATCGTGAAGAGATATTTTTTCATATTCCTTTTCTTAGTTTCAAAAAAATTTAATTTCTTTATTTAGTCAATTCGCACCAAATAGGGCTCTTTTTTATATTAGAAATGTTGATGTGAAACAAAATATCAAAAAAATAGTTCGATTTGGTTCAAACTGACTGGAAAAAAAAAAAATAAATTTTTTCAAAATAAGAAAAAAGTATAAGGAAAAATCTGCCCACGATGGGACCAGTCTCAAAGATCATATAATTGGTCAAAGTTTTTTTGTAAATTTTTTGAAAAAAATTAAAAAGGGTAAACATCTTAAAACCAATATTTTTTGCTTTACATTATTTCAAATTGAGAAAAAATATGAAATACAAATATTAATCATTCTTGCGTATTTTTTTTCTAACAGTACGGTGAAAAAAGAACTTTTCTAAAAAAAAAAAATTCGATTTGGTAGATTTTTGAGAGAGTTACAGTCATTTGAAGAAAAAAACATCAAATTTTGAAAAAAAATATATATATATATCTCACAAGTGGATGGACGAAAAAATCTAAAAAAAATGAAGAGAGCATTTTTCAATAGGTCATATAACACATAAAGTTTTCAGCCAAATCAAAGAATGGAAGGGTCTGATGTAGGTCGATTTGGCGTGGAATATCCCATATGTATATACATGATCGAACGTAAAGCTGGCTTACAAGATTTCGCAGGGTACAAAAAAAATTTTTTACCTCGCTAGAAGACGAAGAGGAAGCAGAATGAAGTAGAAAAAGAAGGAGAAGAAAGTATCGTAGAGCACGTGCACATAAGGACCATCCGGACGTCTTTATTATCGAATTTACGATGGAGTTTTTGTCCTTAGCTCTGGTAAGCACAGCAGCTAGAGTTCCTACCCTAGGTGGCAATCTACACGGCATACATATAATTTTCTCTTCAAGGATTCGAGAATACGAGAGAAATTTACACGTGGGTATAGCGTTCGCCAACGGTTAATTCATCGTTTGGCAGAGAGCTTGGAATTTCTAACAATAAGTGTACATAGCTATGTACACCTTATATTTTACCGTATAACGAGAGAATCTCTAGCCTGCTGTTTCTTTAACGCCTTAAAAATCTTACTGTCCAAACATCTGCATACACATACATAGCTGCATTCGTGCATTGCCAAAAGAAAGTAAAATAAATATAATATTTTTCATTTCAGCGGGAGAGCGGTTGGTCTAGTGGATGAGGACTCGGGCTCGTACGCCGCGGGTCCCGGGTTCGAATCCCGACCAAAACACTAATGAAAAATTGAGATTTTTTTCACGTGTTTCCACTGTAATCCCGGGTGGTTTGAACTCCACCTTTATAAAAATCATGTCCAGACTTCGCTGTGATGCCTGAGCGGTCGGTGTACGGCTCCGGGTGCCTCCCGTGGACGGTTCTCATCGTGCGGATGGTGGCCCCCTAGCCGTGTACTGGCTAGCTCATTGCATTACAGCTGAGGAGGTACCTTTCTTAAGCGCCTCTGGTAGACATGCTTGAGCATGCTCGCGTTGCTACCCGGGGAAATTAGGTAGGTACCGGCTGTATCGGCAAGGTTTTCTGCAGTTTCCCTTCGCCCTCGGCAAATGCGATACAGTTGGGGATAAGTCGGCTGCAGCCGCACAGGGGGGTGTCTTTGAAAAAGGGGGGAGGGGCAAGCTAAAAAGGGGAGAACCCTGGGCAATGGCAAATACAATAAAAAAAATATTTTTCATTTGAGCCATTTAATTAACATAACTGAGTAATAAATAACCACAAATTTAGAAAAATAAAGATGATATTACACACTTGTATTCTTTGTCAATGCAAGGGAAGGGATATACGAATATTCCCATTCCATATAGAATAACAGAAACATTTCGCTGCCGACGTGTACAAGATTGAGGCCCGTATATGGAAAGTATCAAATTTAAAATGGATTCTTTTCAATCTATTTGATACTTTACATATATAGTGTATATTTGCGTTGATAGTGAGATTTTTGAGACCCTGTGAAATGAGGCCAGGGTTTCTTCAGATATCTGAGGTATACTTAAGATGTATGTGCAAACACACACACACACACACAGACACAGATACATATTGATATATATACTGTATGGACCTGCATCGGAGAGCTCACAGAAGTGGCCGAAGGAGGTGGATACTTGATGCTAGGCTGCCGAGAGGCAGTAATTACAAGCTGCTTTGCTAAACGATCCGCGAGTCCGTCGCAGGGCAAAAGCTTTCATACATATATACATATGTGTATATACGGATATGTACGTGTATATACGAAATGGTTATATGGCCTTCAGATTACCGAACAAGGGCCCAAAGAGAAGGAGAGAAAGGAAGGAAGAGTCCATATATCCAGCTCGATGTTGGCAGAACATCATTGTCCTGTGCATGCCTTTCCGCTAATTTACCGGTTTCCCTTCATTAAGCACATGGTATCCGAGGTAAAGATATATAGATAACCTCCCGCGGCTTGTATTCTACTTCTATATATGTGAACAATGCAAAAACTTCTCGACTGCGTCCTCTCTGCTGCCAATGCCGTTGAAAATTTCTGTTGGCTATAGATTTATATATGTGTCGTGTGTATGTACGGATATACCACTGACTGAAGAGCAAACACTAACGTACAGATGCGAGGGGAGAAAGAGTCCCTTTGTGCCAAATGGGAAATAAAAGACACGATGTTCACTCGAGACGTGCCAAAAAATAATATGGTGGAATATACTCGTACAAGCACGAACTAAGCTGTTTCCCTATTCTTGGCTCAACCATCAGCAGTGATAGGATACGGCATTCGTCTTTGTGCAACTATACGAAATGGGCTACGATTAATTACGAAGAAGGATGAGAAATACGTCATTTCTTCGGAATACAAGTTATTAACAAAAAAAAGTTCGTAGCTTTTTTTTACCGCACACTGGCCGAGTTCTTTGTGACTCCATGATGTCTTTGTTCGAACACCAGCCCCTGATTGTTTCTCATATTTTTCAATACGACTCACTTGGCAATGCTAAACTAACTTTTAATCTGCGTGAAAACTGTTTCATGTTTTTTTTTGTACGAGCGGATAAAGAAGTTTCTTATTAAATTTTATTGTGAATGCTCGGATTGACGGCGTTTGTCAGCTTTAGAAGAGACTTTATTTCTCACTAATCATACCAATAACGAACTGTACAACGCTGACGCAAATGTATATGTTGCGGGGGAAAAAAAATCATGCGCAATGCGACTCAGTCCTCGGGGTTCGAAAATCTAATATTGCGAATCTTCACGATTACGCTAGAGTGGCTATAAGAGAAGCATTTACCGGCAAATAAATTCTCGTAATTCGGCAAAATAGCTAGGGATGTGAAATAGCTGATGGCAGAAGGTAAGAAGAGTAGGTACTGTATACGATCTTCAATCCGGAGAGTCGTTAACTGTGCAAGTCGAAACTCTCGAGGCAACGTTATCGGTCGTTAAAGAAAATCGTGTCGAGCACCACTACCATCGAATGTGAGGCTAAACTTCGAAAGTACTCCAGAAGAAAAACGACAAAGGGAGTCTTGCGCGGAATTTTAGCCAAGTTGCCGAGAGCGGCATCTAATTACGTGTATTTATAAACAAAGCGATTATCTATTGATTGAAAGACTGACTATGTATATTGTTTCGCTTTGCATCTTCGACGAAGATCGACGAAGATTGACAAGAAAATAAGTAAATCGAGACATTGGAGGTGGAAAGATGCATCGGATATAAAATGTAAATCATTACGAAGCGATAGCGGATTTAGGGGTACGTTTTTCTCTCTTATCCTTTCCCACTATTTCCGAACTTCATTACAGACAGTCATAAAATAAAGCTTCATTGTCCTTTCCGTCCCATCATGGTTTCGAGTGTCACTTTTTTTTATTCTCACTCACTTTATTTTATTTATTTTTTATTATTTTTCTCTTTTTTATTTACCCATTCCTCCGATGTGCTCGGCAGTACAACAGTATTGTAATGTCGCCTTTATCGATGGGAAATTTGCTACATACATATTGATCGACCGTCAAGCTATTATGTCGTAAATATTCACTTTTTCGGTGCATCGGATTTAAATGAACCGTTACAATTAATACGCTTTGCGGATAAATTTATTTCCAAACAGATTGCACGAAATATAATGGAATTATTTATGCATGACTAATTCATGATCACGTCTTCTATTATGTTTTCATGGTCAATAATGGAGTGTAAGCTTTTTGAGTTTTTACTAATTTACTCATCCTATATGTATTTATGTAAATATATATGAGGCATTCCACGCCATTTCGAGCGGCTGTGGTCTCGACGATTTTTAATATTCCTAAATTTTTTTTATAAAATAGTACCCTATGAAAGGAATATCCACACTAATTTTTAGATTTTTATCTCACATCTTTCAAGAGTTAAAATTTTTCGAAAAATCCAGATTTTAGAAAGTTCGGAAACGTTTTAACGCCGATATCTCTTAAACAAATCGACATATCGACAAATGTCAATATATCGATTTTTTTCGTTTCGATTCATACTTCTATGAAAAAAAGGAAAAAAAATTGTCAATCATCGTTATCAACATTTTTTCTGCATCTGAAGTAAAAACTATTTTTTTAAAGACGATTGCAATTTTTTATTTATTTCAAAAAAATTTCTAAAATAGTATGACCAATTTTTAACGCTCGTCCGATCGTGGTCCATTTTTCCTTCTATTTTTTATTGAATAAACTAAATTTTTTTTTTATAAAAATTTGAAGTTTTTTGTATAATTCATATTTTAATCAAAGATATAATCAATTACATAGTTTTTAAGCCGAGTTTGATTGTGATCCAATTTTCATCGAAATTCCAATTTTCGTCGAAATTTTTTTTATCATTTTTTTTTATCACCAGTAATGCTGGTAAATATGAAATATAGTGCACATTTACAATTAGTAATTATAGTACTCATTTTACAATTTCTAGTCTGATTCAATAAATAAAATTTTTTTTTTCCATTACTTTCCTAGAAGAAATAATAGAAATTCTAAAATGTTCATTTTTTTCATTTATAAATTTTAATATAATTCATAATTTCTATTATATTTTCTAGTAATGTAATGGGGAAAAAAATTCTAAAAAAGAAATCATAGAAATTCTCACATAATTCATAATTTTTATTATTTTTTCTAGGAAAGTAATGGGGGAAAAAAATTCTTTAACTTATTGGATCTGATAAAAAATTGTAAAATGGGTACTATAATTACTAATTGTACATGGATACTATAACTAATACTTACTAGTATTACTAGTGATAAAAAAAATGACAAAGAAATTAACAAAAAAAAATTTCGACGAAAATTGGAAACAAACATTTGATCACAATCAAATTAAGCTTAAAAATCATGCAATTGGTTATATCCTCGATTAAAATATGATTCATACAAAAAACTTTAAATTTCTATAAAAAAAATTTAGTTTATTCAACAAAAAATAAAAGGAAAAATGGGCCCACGATCGGACGAGCGTTAAAAATCATATAATTGGTCATACTATTTTAGAGATTTTTTTTTTTAATTAAAAATGACAATCGTCTTTGTAAAAAATAGTTTTTACTTCAGATGCAGAAAAAACGTTAGCAACGATAATTGATAATTTTTTCCGTGTTCTTCATAAAAGTATGAACCAAAATGAAAAAAATTAATATATTGACATTTGTCGATATGTTGATTAGTTTAAAAGATATCGGCGTTAGAACCTTTCCGGACTTTCTAAAAACTGGATTTAAAAAAAAAATTGTAACTCTTGAAAGACGTGAGATAAAAATCTAAAAATTGGTATGGATATTCCGTCCATGGGGTACTATTTTGTAAAAAAATTTCAGGAAAATTAAAAATGGCGGAGGCCACGGCTGCTCGAAATGACGTGGAATGCCTCATATAGTACATGTGTGTATATACATATATGGAAGCCAATGGACTACAATCCCGCAGTTTTCCAACTGAGATGCAACAGGCGTTCGCTTTCCCTCGTTATCTGCCATAAGCTGTTATAAACCTGGTACTTATGTATTTTAATCCTCGTTTTCCTATACATACGTCATAAATCGTTTTACCATCGAACAGATGTATGTACGACTGGTACATAAGTTTGTAAAACCACAGAGTGGTTTCACACCTGATCTCGACAGCTCTTCAACACTTTTTCTTTGTATCATCGTTTTTGGTTAAATATCATTAATCAAATATCATTTTCGGTATGAGTGTATAAAATTATACGGACCGTGATCACAACGACTCTCCACTTGTTGTCCGTGCTTTATTGAGAGTTTAAAAGAATTTATGTTGATGATACTTGACAAAAATATCAATCCAAAAAACAATAGGAAAACGACAAGTGGAATATTCCAGTAAAAAATGCTTTCAAACTTCTTTCAAAACTTCTATCAATTGGAGAATTTATTACTTAATAAAATCGAGAAAATTCGTAAAAATCTCAATGTGTACTTCATACGGACTATCAGCAAACAAAGGACGAGATCGGAAGTGCGTTTTTTTTTTAAATTCGCTAGAAGTTGTTGTACCGTTGCCAGTATTAACATAACTACACGAAAAAGAAAAATTCAGCAATTTTGTAATCATAATATTTTAATAAATACTGTTTACGTGTACGAGTTATAACGTTAACGACTCTCAGCCGATTGCAACAGCACTAACAGCTTTTTTAAGCGTCCTCATAACAGTTCCGTACTAATTTCCCAAAAAAAAAGCAGACTCAAATAATCTTGAAAAAATTGAAATTCTCGGTGCCATAAATGAAATTATTCAATCTCTGTTTTAATAAATCGCTTGATGTGAAAATTTGAAAAACAAAGTAGTATTCTAGTGCCACGAAAAATGCCCGAAAACCCAAGTGCAACAAAATCTTCTGCATTTTAAGTTGGATATTTGAATTTCTGTGAGGACCAGAGATAAATCGAGATGATTTATGTGAGCGAATGCAAATCATACGTATCTATTTGCAAATCATAAATATCTATATATTATATTTTTCACTTTTGATGAAAATCGACAGCAAGGTAAAATCTTCGGTGTTACATCCGGTTTGCGGTATCCGCCTGGGAGATTCGCTGACCTGGCACAGTTTCGTTACGATGTCGATAAATCATCATGAGCGGTAGAGAAGAGGGAAAGGGGGGATAACCCTCCCCCCCCCCCCACCCGAGAGAATGTCACGCGTATAACGAAAAACATAGTCGCACGAGCTTGCTCGGCAAAAAGAATACAATGTAGGCATACACATGCATTCATTCATAAATATAAATATATCTATATAAAGAGATACCGTAGGCTCTAGCGAGCACCAAAGTTAAGCAGCCTCGGGCGAGGCCGATACTTAGTTGGGTGACCGTTTCGTCATACACCGGCTTGAGCATCAATCGCTGAGCAGGAGGCAGTTTTTCTGAGTTTCTATCGGTGCTAATCAATTGAAACTCAGTAAAAATATGGCCGCTTGTATCGGCCGGGTTTTCCCCAGTTTCTCTTGGCCCTCGTGCAAATGTGATACAGTAGTGCATTAGGAAAGAGTGGCTGTGAGCAACACTCTTCGGAGGATCTCTCAGGAACATGAAAATTAGGAAAAATTGGAAATTAATGAAGTGGGGTTAAGGCCTTACATACGTCCAGAATTTTCAAAAAATCGATTTTTTTTTTACAGATTATTATTCTCTATAGTTTTAGGCGTATTTCTGTGTAAGTCGATTGTACAAATTCCCCATAGATCAAAAGTTATTATAGAAAACGTGACCGCCCAACGAGAGTCTGATGCGCGCAGGTAGATGTCTCGAGCGAAACGCACTTGAAACTTTAAATGCATTTTTCTCAAAACTACTTTTTCTGGCACAGTCTGCATGATAACTCATACAGTTTTTAATATTTTTTGATGCTTTTTTTTTTAATATTCGAAATTGTTTTTTCTATAGTCTGTCGAGTCGGATTTTTGATGTTGTGATTAAAAAATTTTATAAACATAATTAAAGTGTGACATTTATGACACAAAATGCACACTTTTTTTTAAACTGCCGTAAATTGGCAAAATTTTTCGAATTTCAAAAATCCGGCTCGACAGACTATAACTACAACTTTATTTTACAAGAATTTTTTTACGTTTTGCAGATCCATCAGCATTTCAAGAAGAAATGATGCAGACCGTGGAGCAACTTTTTTTTCATAGTGCTTCGGGAAACGTGATTTTTTATGTTGTAATTTTTGAAACAAAAAATGAAATAAATTTTTTTATAAAGTTTAAATACTAATAAACAATGTGTAAAAATTATTTTTATTAATTTCTATTGCTATCTCTTCTAAAAACAGTTCTTCTTTTAGCGCGTTTTAGGCGCTGCTGGACGTATGTAAGGCCTTAAAGTGATTAGATGGGCTCGTAAAATCCCGCGAGGGTATACGTAGGAACAATAAAAAAAAAAAAAAAAAAAACAGTATAGATGTTTGTATATTTTATATACATCTGAAACGAATTTTGAACATATGCATATACATATAAATATATTTGATGCATGCATATGTTGGTCGATGAGAGAAACGTGTGTGATATTGACGAGTTTTTTTGAAGCATTTTGTGGCCAAAGCGTGACAAGACACAGAGAGAATATTTTTGATGTTTGTATATTTTTTGTTATTCTTGTAACTTCGTTATAAAAGCCGGGACAAAAGTTAATGACAAGAAAAAACGTTGCAATTTTGAGTTTCAGCACTGTTTACTCGATACATTGATATATTTCTCCATTTGCTTTTTAGAAGCTCTCAAAGTGAAGGGATGAAAATATGTGTTGGTTGCATATCGGCTCGGACTCTATATTCTAAAGGGCCGAAAAAATACAGGACAACTCTGCAGATTTGCATAAATACCATTCAAAGATCAATACGAGGATGCAAGAGAAAAAAAATAATATATAAAAAGAAATGGGTAATAGAAAATGGTCGTAAATGAAATCATGACTAAAACGCGTATATAGGGGAGACCGGGGCTAGTTGGCTATCGGAGTAAGTTGACTAACTCACAATAACATCCAAACCACGTAATGTAAACATACTCGCGTTTGTTATTATGTTCATTGCAGTCTCTCGCTCATTCATGTGCCTCAGTACATCGGAGCGACACGTCATTTAGGAGCAGTAAAAGATTTTCGAAAATCCAAATACCAAAGTAAATTTTTTTGTTGATCTTTCCTATCTCTTCCTGCCTCGGACATTTTTCCAATTGTTACAATTGTCCACTATATAAAAGTACACATATTGAACTATAGTTTTGCGTAATAATTTTTTCCAATTATTGTTATAATTCGCGTGTAAGGCGTTTTGTTTCTAAAAAACGGGGTGGGGTAAGTAGGCCAACATTAGTATGGGGTTGGTTGACACATGTGTAAACTGCAATTCTGATTACGACGACGAAGGAACTAATGAAGAGAATTAAATACTTCTTGTTTTCCACAATTATCACCAAAAATAACCTTTAATTTCATTAATGTAAACATTTGTGTTAATTTTTTGAATTATCCGTTTTTCTTATTCCATCCGTTTTTTTATTCATTCATAGTGATTATCAAGTAAAATTAAGTGACCTAATTTATTTATTAATTGTAGTAATTATCAGGTAAAAATCGTACTATAGTGAACTTGTCCCATACCTTGTCAACTTACCCCGACACTGAGGTTAGTTAACACAAAAACGGATTTTCAAAAAACCGATTGAATAACCCACTTAATATTTCATAAAAAATCTTAAATAATTATCGGAGATAGTGAAAGAATGCTTCTATTCAGAACAATTATTTGTTTTTTGAAATATCGTTTAGTTCCTTTTTTACAAGCAAGAAATTAAAAAGTTGGCCAACTAGCCCTGGTCTCCCCTACATTCTCAGATTATATTTCATGATCTTTTTTCAAAGCGTCTTTTTAGAAAGCGAGAGAGAAAGAGAGTGTGAGAGAGGAGGGGACGAGAGAGGGAGAGAGAGGGAGAGAGAGAGAGAGAGAGAGAGAGAGAGAGAAGAAAAAGGACAGCGATAGAGAAGAAGAGAAACTTCCACGTTAAAGATTTTTTATCGCTTGTAAGTTTCAGTGGGAGATTTGACGCTGTGGACATTTTTACAGAGTGAATTCATAAAAATTTCAACAGAGTATCAACGTGGATTTCGAACGAAACAGATTTTTTAAATTCCCATGAATTTTATATTGGCGGAGGGAATAGGTTTTTTCATACTGACAATTTTTCGTTTAATCTTAATATTGCCATATTTAAATAAATCAAATTTCATTTTCTTCGTGCGAATTACTGAGAGAGTAAAACTTAAATACAGAAAAGGAATTTGGATCATTGGTAATGGTTCTGCAAATATATAACCACTTTTTTGGTAACTAAACTTAATTTTAAGGCACCATTTAAATAAAGTAAATCAAAACATCCGGCGGCTGCGAACTCCCTGTCCACGACTCAGAATAATGCGGACCGGAAAAAATTGTTGAATGTCATAACAGCACGTACTAAAGAATATATGAACATAAAAAAAACCTTTCAAAATAATTCTTCTTTAATGTCCAGAGCTCAAGCTTAATAGCGGTAATTCTACAAGACAATCGACGTACCATTTTATTGCTCAAGGGAGTATATATATATATATTACGACAGGACACTTGAAACCCACTCTGTAGCGGATTTTTTTCTACACCCTTCGGTATATAGCCGTGGTATCCGGATATCTTTCGACATCACGAATACTCCAAAGGTATTTGCATAAGAAAATACAGTTAGAGTATGGAGATAGCGCGGATATTAAATCCGTGGATCGTCGTAGTCGAGTCGAGGTATTGTATACTACAAAGTGCGGTACAGAAAATATGAGAATAAAAAAATGAATAAAACAGAGGAAGGAACGTCGTACTAAAGCCTGGAGGAATATTTTACAGTCAGGATGAGAGACAACGCGAAACAAGATCTCGGAACAATATGTGTTTGTGTGTCTACTTGGGACGACAATTGTAAAAATAAACAAAAAAGAAAAATGAAAGAGGTGCCCGTCATCGAAGATGTGGAGGAGTGGTCGCATTCAAATTTAATGCATGTGTATGTATGTTCGTGTGTGTGCGCGAAAAAGTCTCTTCGACGTATGTGCACCTCTGTGTACACACTCGAAAACTTACAATACCAAAATCATCCCCCGATAAGACTTTATCGTGTGCCTCACAGCGAGGAACGAACGACGTATCATTGTTACGAAATATCTGAGTTTGAAAATAACGCATGTTGTTTCTTTGGGTCTATGATGTAAAAGGTACCAAAAGACATTTCTGAGAGATGAAAAAATGGAGAGTTTTATGTCCCATTCCTGTTCTAAACTCATCGTCTCTTCATTACTTTCTTTTATTTCACATTTTATACTCTACACAGAGAGAAAAGATCATGGTATTTTCCCACAAACTAACATAGTAAAATGTGTTATAGAAGAATTAACTATAATGTATTGATAGGAATATCATACTACAGTTTACTTAACTATAATTGAAATGTTCATGTGAACGTACGATCTGAATGGTGTGCAGAACAATATCTTAGATAAAAAGTACTATTAGTCGTGGTAAAAAGCTTAACAATACAAAATATGGTAAATATAAAACTATGAACAAGTTGCCATCTAGACAGAAATATGATCAACAGTAGCATATTTTCATTCCGATCGGACCGTTGCAATTTTAATCACCTTTACACTATTTACTTAGTAATTATTCATTTCCGGTGAGTAAAGCTCACTAAAATACTTTACGACAGTAACTATCAACGAAACATTACGACCAATTTTATTTTTTAACTAGAATGAATATTTTTTACAGTTACAGTAACCGTCTTAGTTGCTAGTGGGCAGTAACCATACTAGTTACAACAACAGTACGGCCCTGATAAGCATGTACCATTTTCTTTCATTAATTTACAAAATATCAGCTTAGCAGTTTGGATTAGACTCGCAATACAATGATTTTGAGTTCGATTCTCCTTCTAAATAGACATGTAGCAAAGTAATTTTTGTAATAACATCTGGAATTAATTATCCACATGTCTATCTAAAAAAAGAAAAAAAAATCATTTATGCATGCAATTAATAAAAAAACAAACTCCGCTCGGCGGGATTAAACTCAAAAACATTGAATTGCGAGTCTAGCACTTGATCCAACCTGCGAAGTAGATATTTCATCAACCATCAAAAGAAAATGGTACATGCATATCAGGGCCGTATGGTTATTGGAACTTGAATGTCCACCAATTTTGTGGGGGTTTTAATAACTTTCGTCCACACAAAATATATTTTATTATCAACTTATTGCTTTATTTTTTGGTTTAATAATGTTAAATATAATATTTCTGCTGATTAGCATGCACACAGTTTGTTCGTCGGAAAAAAACCTTTTATTCCTCCCTTCTCCGCTCTAGCTGTAGCTACCAACCTCATCCTCTATCTCTCTTTTTTTTTTAAGCTATTTTACTATAAGTCTTTTTTGGCTTATCGACAATTGAACTGGCCACTATCAACTACTGTGGTTACTGTAACTGGTATAGCTACTGGCCACTAGCAACTAGGATGGTCACTGTAACTGTAAAAAAAGCCATTCTTGCTAGCAATTCGATGACTTTGTCAGCGAATTTTCGGAACTTTGGATTTTTTGTGTTGATAACTCAAGTGATTATGGTTCCGCCAACGAATTAAAGTTCTGACTCTAGATTGAGATTCAGTGATTTTGAGAACGATGAGATACACGTTTCTACTGCAATTCACTTTTTTCAATCCGAGTGCACTAACATGTAGCTTATAGATGAAATTTAATTCCAAAGAACTCCGTAGTAGTCGATAATTTAGTGGTTAGGATACCGAGTTAGGTAGGTAGGCATTAGGTAGGAAATTCGTAGGTAGGCAGTTCGACCCTGACCCACAGAAAAAATATGTAAATATATATAATGTGAATATAAACGTTTTTCTTTTTTATCGCAAATCGCGTCTGGTCTTTTGGAATGATTGGACTTTGAAAACCGATGTAATTTTGCTTTAATAAAGTAAGGGGAAATTAAATTAATTAAATTAAAACAATTTCGGCATAGGATGATTCCCGTCCCTACATGGTTTCTTGTATTTCACTGTATCGTTATTGGCATGCATAACATCAGGAAAGTTATTAATGGTATTTTGTATAGTACTTCTGACTATGCCTACGATTGGGTGATTTGTCATTGATAGTGAAAAGATCTACATATTTTGTGCGACAAAAGTACTAGTATCCACTAGTAGCAGATATTTAAGGAAGTTCAGGCGAATCTAATGATAATCGAAAATTTCAACTTTGAGAGTTGAAATTTGGAAATATTATAGAAAAATATACCGTACATCTATCACCAGAATTATTTTTGGATCCACCATCTAGTTGTCAAGAAAACTATTTATGAAAATCACATAAGAGCCTGTGTATAAGGATTCAAAAAGTGTGATTTTCATAAATTGTTTTCTTGACAACTAGATGGTAGATCCGAAAATAATTCTGGTGATAGATGTACAGTATATTTTTCTATAATATTTCCAGATTTCAAACCTCAAAGTTGACATTTTCGATTATCATTAGCTTCGAGTGAACTTCCTTAACTTTATATGTAAAAATGTCATTGTTGCAATTAACATGTGCACTTAATATATTCGATTATTGAAATATAGTAAATAAAACTATATTTTGGTGGATTATAGTAACCATAAAATATTTTTGTCACCTCAGGGAAACATACTGCATAGTTGAAATATCGTCAGAAATATCATATTTTTTTCTCAGTGATACGTTTCTCTCTCTCTCTTTCTTTTTCTCTGGCTCTCTTTGTTTTTCTCTTTCTCTCTCTTTTATACTCGAGCAATATGATATCTCGAAATGTGCAACGGATCATTGAGTTTCTTGGTGGATCTCGTCACTCGCATTGCCATCCCAGAACTCTCGTATTTCTAATGTACTGAGCGCTTTCCGCACCCTCTCACGAGAACTCGTATTTGCTGGCTGCTTTTTGGTGCCAGAATAAAAGAAATAAAACAAAAGAGAACAAAACGCTGGGTCTGTCTATATCTGCAGATGTCACTATGCCCAATTTGTTGATTTACAGCCACGTGGTTGCCAATAGCGAAGTGCGAAATATCGCAGCCACTTTTTTTTCGCTGAGAATTAATGACTTTTTCTCTCACTCCTTGAAACGCAGCGACAAAATTTGTACGATTTGTCTTATTAATATTTTTTCTTCTTTTTTTTTTTTCATTCGAGCCATTCATACGAGAAATATTGGTTCGTTAAAATATGAAAACTGTCGTATTGCAGAGCGAATTGAAATTCCAGAATTCTCTATTGTTACGGTTACTACGATAGCTTCCATGCTAAATCTGACACGTTTGCATATTTTGCTTTCCCTTCACATCAAATTAATGACAAGTTAACTCTTCGGTTGTCACATTGAACAATTCTCAATCAGCCCTGTAACTTTGAACTCGAATTTCTCACAATTCCGAACCACCGCAACGATGTGTTAAAAATTTTCAGCATGTGCAAATGCTCTTATAATTTTTTGTCTGTCAATGCATCAAAAGTATATTTAATAAATGAACTTTATAAATTTTGATTTTTTTAAATAAAAAATATTTCAGGTATAACTGAATATCCGTTACCCCTGATCCTTTATGAAATATAATTGCTATCATTTGTTTATATTCTATACATTGAAGGGTTAAAAAAATCGAAACAATTGCCCCTTTCCTCAAAACGTTTAGTATGCTGTGAGAATAACGTCTTAGCTGACGGGTTTACAATATTTTTCCATTGTCAAGCTGAAAAAAGTTTGATATTCTGGCTGAGAGAAGCGTCGAGAGGGAAATTCCCGGGAGCATTTTCAAGACGTGATTTTCAAGGAGAGGTGCTGCGAAAAAAGAGATTTTATTCGAGGGCTCGTCGTTGAATTTCCGGCGATAAGGGTTTTGGGAACGAGCTAGAGAGAAAAGATAAAAGATGTCTTCCTCTATTCGAGGATGCGGAATAATATGAATGGGAGTGAGCCAGGCTGAGGAAAACCGATAGAATTCGAGAACTCGAACGAAGTCACCCCTTTCTCACTAATGCCACTTCTAGCACCTCTCTCTCTCTCTCTCTCTCTCTTCCTCACACTCTCCATCTCACTTTTGGGCTGTCGTTGACACGCCGCAATTACTGTTCGTCGGGGTGCAGGCCTGATTTGCAAATCGATGCTGAGGAGTAGTAGCTGAAATATATGCAGCCACAGGAATATGCGGCAATAATTTAGACCTATCCTACTTACGGTTTATATATAAATAAATAAACTACGGATATGGTATAAATACGAACCCTTCTATATATCAACGTTTATGATGCTATATATATACATAACCTACATTATTTATGCAGTAGTATCATGGGTACGAACCAATACATGTATATTCAGAAGTATCGCCATTAAAACTCATGTTATTCACACGCGCCCCACGAAAATTTGGCATGGTCGGTTAAACCTTCATTGTTCCTCGAGGCCAATTAAATTATGTAATGAATAAAACGACCCAGTTTTGTTTTATGCCATCGTCAAAAATTGTTTATGGCAACCATCATTTATTCACAGATGCAGATTTTCAGATATGTGAAAGAATAAAAAGGATTTTTTTAATAGGCTTCAAAATATACGTACCCTTCGTTCACAATTGTGACAGCGAACAGGCGAACTCTTTTGTAGGCATCAATATTTTTCAACATAACAAAAAATGTGTCGTCGGGGCAAAATAATTTCTAGCATTTTCAGAAAATATATTCTCACCCAAACAATAAGACATTTCGCAGCTCTCTCGCCTCTATTTTCTTCGTACTATCTTTATTGCATAACGGTGTGCATATAATAATAATAAAATAAAAAGTGAGCTTCAGAAAGAAAAGGAGCGCCACCCTTTTGCGCGTACTCGAGCGCTCTTGGAGCTTTGAAAAAGCTTCTCGTCGGAGTGCTCGTTTACATTTTTGGGTGGGAAAATATTAAACCGAAAGTATTTCGGAAGATGTGCCTGTTGCGGGGCAAAGTAGAAATGTACCTTTTTCATCGTTTGGACAAAAGCTTCACAAAATACAGGTATCAACGTTTAAACTTTTTATTGTCAACTGTTTTTCCATTAGATATTTCACTTCGCGTGTCATTTATGACAGTCGACGAACAGGTCCAATTGAAGGGGATAGAAGAAACTTTTGGAAAATTTACCAACCGATTCAGTGACGTTGAATAAGCTAATTAAAAAAGAATTAACATCTCGACGTCTCTCTGATTGCTGCTGACAATTTCAATCAACAAAAATCGTTTTATACAAAAACTTCTCACGTATATGATTTTGTGGCATTTTAGCTCCATGCACGCCAGCGCGAAATGCCATATTGGTTAAAACTTCGGTTGATGTGAAAAAACATATGTATATAAATATGTATCGCATTGCCGCGAGAGTGGAAGCTTTTTACGTTTTGCGCTTACGCACCATACACTTGCATATACGTGATTTTATTCGTAATGCATAAAAGAGGTTAATAGCAAAATTGTGCCCAACACACGCACACCCACGGATCTCCGATGATTGCGTCTGAATGGAATTGAACGAGAGAGCAATGGGAATGAACAAATCATCTTTGTCAGCACATAATGGAACCGGAAATTTCATTTGAATCGCTGAGCGGGTATGTATATTTATCATACCTCCGTCATAAAATCACCGTCGAATCAAACATGCTTGTGCACTTTTCGAATCTGTTCTTTTTTTCTTTTCTTCGCATCATGATTCACGCGGATCTCATAAGACGGTAGCACTCCAAGGACAAAGTCTCCGTTAACGGGAGAAACCAGTTTAGGAGGCCGAAATTTTGGTGTTTTTCGTGAATTTTTTTAACAGGGAAGCAATGATCAAAATTTGTTTAAACTTGGAGGATATTTTATTCATGTTTTGAAGTACACTTTGTAATTTTTTCAAGTCATTTTCGCCGGAAATAGTGGAGTTAGACGCTGCTGTCCATGGACGACTTTTTTCAACTGGTGGGCATTCTAGCTCAAAAAGTTATTGACCAATCGTTCTGAAAATTTGTGTGAATATTCTTTATTCAATTACAATCTATATGAACCTAACTCTGGGATGATATTATTGTTAAAAATATTTTTTTTAATGCAAAAAAGGTGAAAAAACATGGTATAAAAACATGACATTGTGTTCAAACACCTCAAAAACATGCAATTTTCAACTTTTTTGATCACAATTAGGTTCATATTCTTAGGAAATATGTTGTTAATGAAAAAAAAATTGTAATGATTACAGATAAAAATTGTGACTTCAGGAAAAATTGTGACACCAGCAAAAAACTCGAATGGCGATTGTTCATGGACAGCAGCTTCTAACTCCACTATTTCCGGCGAAAATGACTTGAAAAAATTACAAAGCATACTTCAAAACATGAATAAAATATCCTCCAAGTTTAAACAAATTCTGATTATTCCTTCCCTGTTGAAAAAATTCACAAAAAACACCAAAATTTCGGCCTCCTAAACTGGTTTCTCCCGTTAATACTATACAAACAGTATTGATGCTGATGATTCGTTAGACTCAGAATTTATCAGAAACTTATGACAGCCAAAAAAACGTATTTAAACAAAATTTATCGCACATAATTGAATTTTGATTGAAATTTATTTGAACTCTAGTTTTAGCCTTATCTTATTTTTTCCGCGAGAAAACAAAAGAGTTTAATCCCTTCAACGCGGAGGTATTCAACCAAAAGCTTGAAACTGAACGGAGTGACAAAAGAAAGATAATGAAAAAATAGAACGTAAGCTCTGGCACTAAATTTCGGCAATATACGCTAAGTGCGCTCTTTTTTCATTTTTCAGTTCATGGTTCAATCTCAGCTCGAAATAATGTGTCGACGATAAAAGTCCACTATACTCGTATCTTACCGATGTTAACCCGTTTTGTCAACGCGAACAAGCTTGCAATGTTACGGAAGCACTTTTTTTTCGTTTTTCATTTTAATCGGTCAGCTTGAAGCTTTTATCTGCACAAATTACATTATCTTTCATTGTTGTCATGCGAGATAACGAACGTTCGGTATATCCATGAAAATATTTTAGGTGCCAGGCAGTCAGCCATAAGTTTTAATGTGTCCATATATACACATACACACACGCGTCAATCAAAAGATTATATCTTGAGAATGACGTGTGTGCTGGATCGTTTCGAAAAATTATCATTTCGTTTCAGGAGGAAAACTGTCACCGGCAGTAACTCGTTAACTCCCAATGATCCAAGCGGATGGGGGGTAGTAAACCAAAATTCCTCTGGAAGCGACGATCGCAATATAAGCTAAAGGGGGTAAGAGACCATAAGTACACACGTATAGATATGAAACGATCGCGCGATTTCGATAAAACGTTCTATCGCACTGCGAAGAGTTTGTCGTAAATAGGAAAAACCTCTCGAGACTCGTAAACGATCGACCAATAGTCGTTAAATTGGGCCGAGAATAATGTTCTCTTTCTCTTCGTCCCTCCATCTCATTTCCTGTATTTCTTTTTTTACGTGCATCATCAACCTCTTCCAATATTTTGTTCGTATCTCTGAGAGCTTGGAAACTAAAATTGTCTAACCGAGTACATAAAATAGAGGGATTTGAGAACGAATCGTCAAATGGTTCAAGGTAAACAGTCCTGTGCAGAAAGTCTTCTGACATTACTCGATCTTTCGAACGCTGTCCCAATCATTCAATCTATCAAAACCTTTGTAGAAGAAGATGCATTTACTTCGGTCGAATAAACATTGGGATCGAGCCTTTTCTACGTACGGTTTTTATGGATGCTAGAACCTTTATCAAATTTTCCCACAGACAAGAAATCAAATTATTGAGCATAAATTGCGAACAATGCTGGAAGCAAATTTTCTTCTTTTCAATTGTCTAAATTTTGGTAACTATCATTCACGAAGTCTCTAATTTTCTCAGGCTGATAAAGCTTAAAAATAACAATCTTTCGATACGTAAGAAACTTTTCCAATGATACAATTTTCTTGAAATTAAGCTTACGGGTGTTTGCATTCCCATAGAGTATCCAATCTGTGCAATGTTGTTTTTTTTTTTTTTTTTTTCAAAAAATTGAGAGTGTGGTTAGCCTGTTTTTCGATCCAGCCCTAAAGTCAGTGCCACAAGCATCAAAGCTTGAATATATACGAATATATATATGTATAGATGATGACTATAATATTTATATTTCATGGTCCAGTACGATACCGGAAGCTGAATGTCGACGCTGGAGGATCGATCGAATTTTCGTGATGTCGGAGCTTTTGCCATATCACGGACGGACGGGGGTGTAATTGAGGAGGGAAGGAGTGGCAAATAGAGATGAGCAAAAGAATGGATGAGTGTATACAAAGATAAGAAACAAAATTGACAAATATAAAAAAATACAAAGATAAGATACAAATACAAAGATAAGAAACAAAATTTACATTGTCACGTGGTTGCACAAAGATATATTCTTGTTATCCTTGGATTAAGGACATTTTTAAGGCATTTACTCAAGGTGTCCCACAAGAGTTTCTGGCCCTATACAACGACAACTTAACACGAAAAATTGCGAAATATGGCGACGAGGAGGGAAGTTTCTTGAACATTATTAATATCGATATAAGCTTTTTGTTCTTTGGCGTAAAATAAATATACGGAAAGTGGAACACTTTCACGCGTGGTTCGTTTATCGATTCCGTGGAAAGACCAGAGAGGGATAGACGATGGATAGATAAAGGAGAGTAGTTTTTATAAATTTATTTATTGGATACACGTCAAGAGGATAGAGAAGAGGTGCAGAAAGAAGGTGAAAGCATATAGAAAAGATATGTATAGACACACCAAGGTTGCACCGGAAGAGCAAAAGAAATTCTTTCCATTATGGCTCTCCGTCGGACTCTCTTACTCGTTCTCTCTTCGTTTTCTTCTTCATCTCTCTTGCCGATAAATAGGATGAAGAAGTCCTCCGAGAGGAGAGAGAGAGAGCTAGACATCTAGTCTAAAGCGCTTTTCCCCAGACGCTGAATACACACCATATCGAACATGGTCAATCTACGTCATCGTATCAAACTATAAATCTCTCAAGTTTTCTCATAGAGAAGCGAGAAGAGGAAAGGAGAGCGAGAGAGAAAGAAAATGAAAGATCGAAATGAGAGCTTTTTATCGTGTTATGTAATTTTTAAAATACACACGGAATTCTAAAGGGCGACACAAACTCCTTTAAATCCTATTCGATTTCGAAAATTTTGATAACGTGCGTGACTATGAAATATTATTTACGTATGTGTGACAGCACAACGGAGAAAGATAGAAATTTGTGGAACACGATAAGCCAGCAGTATGTGTTATCAATCTTCTCTGTGTCATATATAAAGGAGAGCAAAAAACGAAAAAAAAAAAAAAAGAAAAAAGTTTTTGGGGGAGCAGAAAAACGCATCGAGACAATTTTGACAGGATCTCACATAAATTAAGCTTTTGAAAGCTGAACTACCTGCAGGGCGTTCGATAGAAAGTCAGATTCTAATAGAAGACTGACATTTTTGACGTGGATCATTTTCACTCTCATCGAACATTTATTTCCACTTCCTACCACCAAAATTTACTTATGGAAAAATTGATACAATAAACACTTTCATGAATTTACGATGTATTTTTTTTACTCAAAAAAAAAAAATCTAACCGAAATATCAAAATCGGAAGTTCGTTTTAACTCTCGTCCGATTTCTCTGAAAAAAAATAATACAAAATAAAATACTTTGGTGCAATTAAAAAATTTAAAAAAATATGTATTTTCTACAGCTATTCGCAAATAATTGTTCATGTTCGGCGTGTGTGAAAAGATGAAAAAATGCTTTTTTTTTTTTTTTTTTTTGACAGGATGCTTGAATGAACGAATTTTTTTTGGGGTTTGTATGATGAGAAACGCAGTGAAGGAAACATATACATCGGATTGAAATGTCATGTATAGACGTGACACTTTCTGTACCATCTGTGAATGAATGCGGACCGTGGTGAATTTTGTAGCAGACCGGGAGGAGAGATGGGCAAAAAAAAGCATCGCGAAAGCTTTCGCTTCGTTTCGCTTTTGACTGACACTTTTAACGTTGATACAACTGGGTGCGATTGGAGAGTACATAGGTACACATTTATATATGAGGCATTCCACGCTATTTCTAACGGCCGTGGCCTCGACCAATTTTAATTTTTCTGATTTTTTTTTTATAAAATAGTACCCCATGGACGGAATATCCACACCACTTTTTAGATTTTTATCTCACGTCTTTCAAGAGTCACAATTTTTCCAAAAATCCAGTTTTTTGGAAGTTCGGAAACGTTATAACGCCGATATCTCTTAAACTAATCGACATATCGACAAATGTCAATATATTGATTTTTTTCTTTTTGGTTCATACTTTCATGAAAAAAAGGAAAAAAAATGTCAATCATCGCTATCAGCGTTTTTTCTGCATCTGAAGTAAAAACTATTTTTTTTAAAGACGATTGCAATTTTTTTATTTTTTTCAAAAAAATTTCTAAAATAGTATGACCAATTATACGATTTTTAACGCTCATCTGATCGTGGTCCAATTTTCCTTCTATTTTTTGTTGCATAAGCTAAATCTTTTTTTATAGAAATTTTAAGTTTTTTGTATGTTTTATATTTTCATCAAAGATATAATCAATTACATAGTTTTTGAGCCTAGTTTGATTGTGATCAAATGGGTGTTTCCAATTTTCGTCGAAATTATTTTTATCACCAGTAATATCGGTAAGTATTAATTATAGTACACATTTACAATTAGTGATTATTGTGCTAATTTTACAATTTTTAGTCTGATCCAATAAGTTAAAGATATTTTTTCCATTACTTTCCTGGAAGAAATAATAGAAATTCTAAAATTTTCATTTAATTCATTCATAAATTCTAACATAAATCATAATTTCTATTATTTCTTCTAAGAAAGTAATAGGAAAAAAATCTAAAAAAGAAATAACAGAAATTCTCACATAATTCATAATTCTTATTATTTTTTCTAGGAAAGTAATGGAAAAAAAAATTCTTTAACTTATTGGATCTGAATAAAAATTGTAAAATGAGTATTATAATTACTAATTGTACATGTGTACTATAATTAATACTTACCAGTATTACTAGTGGTAAAAAAAATTTCGACGAAAATTGGAAACACCCATTTAATCACAATCAAACTGGGCTTAAAAACTATGCAATTGATTATATCTTTGATTAAAATATAAATCATACAAAAAACTTTAAATTTCTATAAAAAAAATTTAGTTTATTCAACAAAAAATAAAAGGAAAAATGGGCCCACGATCGGACGAGCGTTAAAAATCATATAATTGGTCATACTATTTTAGAGATTTTTTTGAAAAAAAAAATAAAAAATGACAATCGTCTTTAAAAAAAAATAGTCTTTACGTCAGATGCAAAAAAAGCGTTAACAACGATGATTGATAATTTTTTCCCTTTTTTACATAAAAGTATGAACCAAAATGAAAAAAATCGATATATTGAAATTTGTCGATATGTCGATTAGTTTAAAAGATATATCGGCGTTAGAACGTTTCCGAACTTTCTAAAAACTGGATTTTTTGAAAAATTGTGACTCTTGAAAAACGTGAGATAAAAATGTAAAAATTGGTGTGGATATTCCGTCCATGGGGTGTTATATTGATATAAAAAAATTTCAGGAAAATTAAAAATGGTCGAGGCCACGGCCGCTCGAAATGGCGTGGAATGCCTCATATACTTAGCTATATATATATAGAAACATATATAATTCAGGTGTACTTCTAGTCTTATTCCCCCGAACATGTTCATTCGTCGTATTTTACGATAAAGTACGAGAGCACCGTCGAGGACGTTGATGGAGAAGCACTGCACAATGCCACGAACCCTTAACTGTCGTATGAAACAAGCCTCATTGTAAACAATTGGGACTCCGCGATAAAGCGATGACATGAGAACGTCGTACAGATGTTACCTTGCGTGTTATATTCAACCCGAGAAATGAAGTAATATACAAACAATTTTTTAATTAAATTTTAGCTGCACATTAGCTGATTATAAGAAACCAAACATCTTATTCTAGGGAAGTTTAATTAATTGTCAAATGAGACTTGATTTATTACTGTCGGTTGAGAGATTTTTGAGGATGGTTTGAGAGATGATTGAGGAAATTTAGTAAGTCGATGGAATTCAGGTTTTAACTAATCACATGAGACCTTTAATTGGCCCAATATTGAATGAACATTCGTTTCAATAATTTCCATTTTTTTTCCAATAATCTAGCCCATGATTTTATTATTAAATATGTTTTAGCACAATTCAGAGAGGAACGAGAGTCCAACTTCTAGAATGAAAACTAATTGAAAGCTACGAAAGTACTTTTTTGGTTTATCTGTCTAGATTTACTAGTTTTCAGTTCTAATAGATTTGGGGAGTTTTGAATACTCAAGTTTGTACACAAGCAAAAAATCATGATAATAATAATCATCCCCTTCTGCACAAACACACACATAGAAAAGCTCTCTGCGAGATATTTTGCTTAGGTACCAAAAGCCCTGTTATAACAAACGTCGATTAAGTGCTCATTGACTTCAAAATATGTACACAATATTCGCAGGGATTCGGAGAGTCGAGAGATTAAAGTGCGTGAAATTACTCGTGACACAAGCTGCTGAGCTTTTATAAGCTTTTACTACATGTGCACCGCTTAATTTAGTTCTCATCCCCTCGCGGCGTCCGCCATCTCCCTCGCCCTCGCGAATGGAATAATTTTCATATCGGAATATGATACCCCTTGGATATATTTTTCGAAGTAGAGAAATCCGTTGAGGTATCCAATACCGAAAGGAGGGAGAAAGAGAAAGAGAATATGAAAAAATAAAAAAATTCTACCGGGATCCTATTAAATATTCCAATAACCACCCGGGGTAGCTTTATTTTAAATGAGCAAGAATGGATTGAATATTAGAGCTACCGATATTGGTTTTTTTTACCATTTTCCTGCGGCCTTATGGAGTTCGTAAACATAACTATATACAACATGATGACGGATATTTGTGCTCTCTTAATGACAAAAAAGGTAAAACAAGTAAAAAAAAAAAAACACGACCTCGATATCGATTTCACTGAAACAAGTTTATCGTGGTATATTTAATTTTCCTACATTTCGGGAACATTTTTTAAATTGTAAGATTCATCTTTTCCATCGCACTGCAAACTTTTACTTTTTTTTTAACACAGACAACGTTCCGACAAACGGAGTGAGCTCCTTCAGCTATTCCTCTATCTCGGTCCTTCTCTTTTCCACTGTTGAATTAATTTGAATTAATTATCACTCGGCTTAATGGGACAAATCCTGATCCCGGGAATTCACGCTGTGTTAATTTGCTTCGTTTGCAGTTATCAAATTACATTAATTCGGAACGTAATGCGATCGTAAAGTAAAGAGACTTTTGAGACATTCACCGCTAATTTCATTTACCCTGTCATCGGCGTAAAATTATCATTATCTCTATTTTGAATAATGTACCAGTGGATTTATGAAATAGGACCCTATTCCCTAAGATACCTCTAATCTCCTAGGATTTTATGGATTATTTACGATAATGAGTCCATTAAAGATCTAAGTAGCACGATATTTTAGCATTTTATTAAAAAGAAACTCTTTGATTTACATGCAATGGAAGAGGTAAAACACGGAATCGAAAAAACAAATATTTTGGGCATCAAAATCCTGGTACATATGATAAATTGTAAGAAAAATTATGAAGATTGATAGAAAAAAAAATAGATCGGTGTAATGTTTGCTTAATTCCAGTTTTACGATAATCGATTTGCGACAATCCAATTTCACCAAGATTCCCCACGACACATAAATCCTCTTGGCAAGCATACAACGTATGAAGCATCTATCGTGAGAGAGATGCACATCGACAAAGAGAGTGTGAGTGAAACCACGAAATTCACATAAATTCTTCATCATATATACGAATACATATACGGATCCCCACATATATCGATAGAAAAATACCTAATGGAAGAAATTGAAAAATATCTCTCAGAGGCGAAGAAAGTCACGGAATAAAAGCCGTTGCACGTTCGATTTCGATGCGGAAATCGATGATTGCGAGATTCCGGTTCAATCGTTGAGCTCACTTAATCGAAACTCAATATAGCTGATGTATATCTCTATGCCAAAATGTACATAGATATATAATATTTCATATGCTTTCAATTGTTCAGAGTAATCTTTATATATCGAGTATTCTCGTCATATTTAATGGATTCTGAATGAAAATTCATTGTGAAACTATTAAAAAAGTAAATTTTCTTCCACGAGTAGGAAGAAAAAATGAAAAAATCATAACGAAATATCGATGATCGAATACCTACGAATTCAGTCGCGTAAAAATATGAATTCATTTGTCTACATGAAAATATGTATGTATCTAAAGATATTGGTCATGATAGGCTTCTGGCCTTGATTCGAGCGTCTTGTCGTTTGTGACTCTCCTTTCCTCGCATCTAATGCAATAAAATCGGATCACTTTCACTAGTGTTTTAGCAGAAGAGGACGAGTTAACGAAGCTTCCGCAGAGTATTCAGGTCAATCGACTATTAAGACAATAAAAATTATTTTAGAACCACGAACAAATTTGCCATGAATATTCCACAAATCTTGATTCATTTTTTTTAATACAATTTTTTAAATCAATTACTCTGCTCAGGAAAAAACAATTAATCTAAATATATAAATGAATGAATTTCCAGACGAAATAGCTGATATCGAAATCCCTTACATTTAAAATGCATTAGGCAAGGAAACAAGAAATCGAGAAAATAAAAGCCCATTTCTGGTAATATGAGTCAAATTGAAGATTGGAATGGTGAAATAAAATCGTTTATGAAAATGGTAATATTCGCGGTTAATCGTTTAATAGCTTTCCTCACCGGCTTTCATCCGTTCGATCCGTTATTGTGTTTTCTTCGTTACACTGCAATGCGGGCTTGTAACAAAAGTCCGATGGAGTCGTTGAAGGAAGTGGGGGAGAGGGCGAAGAGAAAGGGAGAGTGAGAGCGAAGGGATGGTCTGGCGCACGGGTAATTAAAAGTAATGGAAAATTAACAAACTTCTAATACCATTGGCTGGCGGTTCATTCATCTCAGTCTGTTGGTAACTGTTCTCCGCGTATACATGTATACGTTACACTGCTTCTATGTCTCATTGCACGAGAAAAGAGAGGAGAAAAAAAGAGACGTGGGCGCGTCTGAACTTTGAAACAATGTTGCTGGAGAATCGAGTTTTGGCGAGGCTGGAAATAGGGCAAATCTATCATACCATTGAGCACTGCTGAAAATTCTGTGTGAACTTTACGGGCCTCGTAAGTCCCTCAACTAAAAAAAAATCCATTGTTGCACCCCCTTTACAATGTATTTTACGAAGAAGTAATTTCTCGTCACTTTGACAGGAGCATTTCAATGTTCTTATAACGATCTTACACACACACACACACACACACACACACACACACACACACACACACACACACACACACACACACACACACACACACACACACACACACACACACACACACACACACGCACGCACATATATTTAAATTAAGGGAAGTTCTCTTTGGATCTACACGAGACCGTAAACCAGTATTATCCCTCAAGAATACCGTAAGGTAGGAGTCTCGCCAAAGCGTTTTTCTGCAGAATTTTTGGTAAAATTATCGAATCACGACTGCACCTCAAAACATGTATTACTGTAATATATCTTTATCACTGATTATCGTCAGTTTTTTTATATTTTGGGATGGGATATCATTTTTTAATGATAACGAATGCGGAAAAAAATATTGGAGCAGTTTTGAGCTGCAGCCGTGATTCGATAATTTTACTGAATTTTTTTATATTTCGAGAACTTATTCAGAAAACCATTATATAATAACGTGCAAAATTTGAATAGGATTGACTATTCCATATTTGAGATATCGGAAATCAAAAATTGTATAGTTTTACGTGTTTTCTTATGGGCAAAGGTAGAAAATTTCACATTTTACGCAATTACCTCAAAACTTTTCTACAGATTTTTTTTTTTTAATTGTCATTTGCACTAGTGTATATGACGAAGTTTTTCGAAAAATTACAACAAATCTGACTACTTAGTTTCGGAGATATAGCGATATGAACTATATCACTGAAAAGCCAATTTTGTTGAAGCAGTTAAATATTTTGTTAGATACGTTCAACAACACTATTTCGTCTAGGCAACGAAATATTTTATTGTTTCAACGAAGTTTCGTTTCAGTTGCACGAAGTTTTGTTGAAATATTGAAAATTTGGTTGCTTGGACAAAATAATTTTGTTGAATACGTCCAACAATATATTTGAATATTTCAACAAAATTGGGTTTAAAATAAAATTGTTACGTGTATCGCATAGGGAAAGGCGGGTATTCCGGAAACTCTGAATTTTATATTAAACATTGTTCCTGAAAATTTTTGTTTTTTTAGGCTCCCGTATGACTTGACAATTACCATTCTTAGGTTATTTCGCAGATTATATCCAAATTTTCGAATTTTGATCGGAGAGTTAACTTTTGAACGTGACTGTGGCGAGACTCCTACCTTAACGTGTATAGAATAGATTTGAAAAGCTGTGTGAATATTACCTGACAATAATCTTCCAATGAGAATGTACGACGAAATTAAAATTATTATCAATATTTCTAAATTATTTAATTTTTCCATGTTACAACTGTGACGTCATAGTTTTTCGATTGCCTAGTTTTTTCCATTACAGAAGAATTGTTTCGTCCTGAAATGAGAGGCGTATGAAACACGTGAGTAATCCAACAAAAAATTGCAAGCTCCAACGACTTGATCATCGAAGGGTTCCCGTTTAAGAAGTGTTTGTGCGAGCGAGAGCAGAGCAGTGTTAACAGCATGATGGGGATGACGGACAAAGCTCGGTGGTACACGAGTCTCCGAGACCTTGGAGGGAAGGAATGAAAATATATCTCCGTCCTTCCATCGAGAAAATCTCGACACCTGTCCTCGTGCGAAAGGGGTGCAAGAGGTAGAGAAAAAGGGACTTATATATAATGGCAAGCTGGGAGCAAAGGGGTTGAGCCGTCATAGTTCCATAGTTGTTAGAACGTACAAATTACGCCCTTTTTCTGCTAATCAAAGCTCATATCTACGTATACAAAAAGGATTAAGTATGTATTATATACGTATATACACATGTACCTAATGTAGCCTATATCATTGCTTTTTTCTTCGATGTTAATGTGCGCAGAAAGCTCTACACTGGTTTACTCAAGTCCAGAAATAGCCACACGTCCGCAAGCACATGATTCTCTATCTCTTTCCTTTTCTCTCCACCTCTCTTTTTTCTTTCCATGTCTATATATCTTTTTATCTGTCTGATGTACGCTTTAAAGTCCCTTTTTCTGTGTAAGTATAGTGCATGCTCTCTGACGATGGCCCCGCAGGTAAGAGCGGCCTACCGATAAATGCACGATGCTTCCTCGGAGGTAACACATCATCAAGCTTCTCTACGAATATATAACGGGCTCGCGGACATTACGAAACAGCAAGGGAGAGAAAGACATAAATAGGAAAAGTTCTCGTGGCATGCATAAAACCGAAACTTTACCAAGGCTGTAGAGGAAGCGCAATGATAGAAAGAGAAAGAGAGTTTTGCAGGTACGAAAAGCGCACCGCGCGCGCATCATCGTGGTCTTTCTGCCTTCCTATCGTTACTGCGGCTGCTGGACTCTACCACTATATACGATACGCAATTACCCGAAAGACACTTGGATTATAATTCATTTCTATATTTCAAAAAAGAAATCATTATCGGAATACAAAGGATCGAAATGTAATGCAAATGGGGCGTTATTTATTTTCATTGTAACTCAATACTAATATTACTATCAAGCAAAATTTGAATAAAAATCAAAGACTATTTATTGAAATCAGAAAAATTCTTTTATCTATTAGAATTCCAAGATTTTTTAACTCCTCTAAATGCCATTTTATAGCTCTTCGGAAGTGTCAATAGTCAGGCTGCAAATTCCGCGAGATGAAAACGAAATACAGAGATAGAGAGAGAGAGAGGGAGAGAGAGAGAGAGAGAGAGAGAGAGAGAGAGAGAGAGGGAAAGAGGAATGAAGATTATGGGAGAATAATTACACGTCCACAACGCGTATAAGCTGCTTAGATGAGCAGCGTTCCATCCAACAGCAATCTCATGAAGCTTGCAGAGGGTCATTACGCGTGTGTACGTGACATTATCCTGATACAGCTCATGGAATATTGAGGATATACAATATATGCTTTTCGAGCTATAACTATGGAGAACAAGAAGCGATTCGCGGTCTGCCCATGAAACGCCTAAGCTCATACCTACTGCGGTAACCGACTATACCATCGCGACTGTGTACTTATCTCACCAAACAACCCCTCCTTGTGTCTTAGCTGTGGTTTTTGAGGCTAGATATGCTTGTTATGCTGCTCCAAAGGATAACTTGAATAGCTGATTCTCTCCCTCAATTTGGGTCTATAATTTTCAATCAAACTTTCTATCATTTCCTACCGACAAATCGTATTTATCTCATTCGAGCAAATTCCATTGAGCACAAATGAAATTAATTATTGTTGGACGAGAAAAAGTGTTATTGAATTGACTTATTAATACAAAAATGCCGTCAACATAAGTGCAAGGGAACTTGGTCCAAATTGAATAAATATGATCCCCAACAATCGAGAAAAATAAATGTATGTTTCAGAAGAGGGAAAATGATGATTGTGACGAAAAAAAGAACTATTTACTTTCACAACTTTCATTTTCCCCCTGACGTTTCCACTCCACTTTGCGTCACTGATCGTAATTATGTGGTGAGGATAAAGAGAAAGAGAAAGAGGGAGAGAGAGGAAAAAAAGGGTCGAAAGGGCGATTGAAGAGCCGGACTTTTTTTCGTTCCCTTCGCTGGTCGTAGGGGTGAAAACGAGAAGAAATCAGGGGTCAGTCAGGGGGTAACGGATACTTGGATGAAGAGGATGTAATCCGGGAAAAAGAAAACAAAAAGTTGAGAGGCTATTTTGCGAAACGAGTCCCCAGGACGTAGGAAGACAAATCGGAAAAAATAATAGAACGGCAGGGTATTTCGTTGTGGTTGATAACGATCAGATTCGTAAGAGAGGATGAAATTCCGTTAGCAAGAGTGAAAAAAAAAATCTTATAGCCTATAACCGTAAGTGTTGAATACGAGGATAAAGTAAAGGGCAAAACGAAAAGGAAAGCGCTGGAATTTAAGCTCGAACTTATAGCGTCCGGCTTTCTAAGCTCCGACTGAAATATTGACCCTCGTGATGTTCCAATTCTTGCGATTTCTTCAGCCAAAGAAACCGGTAGCTTTCCGCTTAGCGCGCTCGTGCTCTTTTTATTTTATGTACGATCCGTTTCCCTACTCTTTTTCTCTATTTCAACGAGCTTTCGCGCTACTTAGCCGAGAAATGTATATCTTTGCGATCAGGTAAAGTTTTTGCGAGAGAAACGCCGCTTATTTCCAACTTAATCCTTGACTGCCATAAATCGCCGACTACATTCATAAGATTTGTCTACGTAAGGCGTAAAATAAAAAATCTTTTCAACACGAATTACCGGCTGAAAAGTCTTTATAAAATCAAGAAACAACCATTTTTAATGCTGCTTCTTGCATTTTTTGGTGAATTTATCATATTTTTACACATAAACCAATTTATTTGACAGTTATGTGAAAGCCAATTTCTAAAGATGATCCGAGCTTTCTTTTCATAATACACTTAGTTACTGGAGACGATAATGGAAGAATAGCCGTCTATTGTGATTTCAACTACAGTTTGAAGAAATCCCAATAACTGTCAATACATCATTTCACAAGAGTGAAAAAGATCGTGAAAAAAAGCACAATCTTCGAGGCATTGAAGTGAGTTTCTGTCGAACACACTTCGACCTCGACTCAAGGTTGGAGGTGGGACTCGTATGAAATTTTTTCAAACTGAGATAGCGCATTTGACTTTGCGCAGCTGACCTTGTAAATGAAACGAGTACGACAAGGGCAACGTTTTTCATTTTTTCCATCAAGTGTCGATCGATGTGTCCGGCAAAGTGGGGACTTTTTTTTTAAACCAACGATTCCTAAATCGAGGTTTTACCGTAAGATTACGAGTTTCTTTCCTTTCCTTTTGCACGAAACTTCATCTCTGCGGAAATAATCGTTTGTTCAAAAGAAGTATTCGTGAAACTACTTAAAAGCTTCTCTTGCGGGTCGTTTAATTGTTCGAAAACCTTTGTAGACAATCGATCTTGTGAAATGAAAATTTAGAAAAATTTATCGATGAATTTAGGTTTGTAATTTGTTTCTCGAAATTCGTGTTTTATACTAAAAAATTCTAAGTCTCATCAATGGAAACGAAACTTTATCCATAAGGTCAAATTGGTAGAGAAGTACTTGATAAGAGTTTAAAAAAGAATTTGAAATTAAAAAATTCGTATGAAACTACAAAGATACGAAACAAATGGTGCAACAAAAGAGTGCGAAATAAAATTTGCACTTTAATTTCTCGTAATCTTTATAAACGATTCCGGGTGAATAAAGAATTTTTGCATAAGAGAAAAAACTATTCGACTTATTGACGAAAATTCGTAGATGAGCAAATTCGGCAAAAAAGTAATGGCGCAACTTTTAATTCGCATTTTTTTGTTTCGTTTATCACGGCCCGAAAGTTAGAGGAAGGCAAACAATTCCGATGCGCAAAGAAAAAAGGGGAAACTTCTTGAGCAGCTGACTGGTCCAAACGAAGAAAAATTGCAATCAACTTAGCAAACCCTCCATATATCTATACATTTTTTCCGACTATCTCGTTTTTTTTTGTTTTTTTTTTATCTTGACACGACTCTCGTGGGGACTTGAAGAAATAAAAATGTAAACACCGTTCAAATACCAGAATCTAATCAACTAGGATCGTTCCCAAGTTCGCGAGAACTTACTTTTTGCAAAACTTTTATGAAGGCTTGATAAAGTTTTTTTTACATATACCTTGACATAGGTATGAATGAAAAAGAAAAAAAAAACGAAACGAATCGCACAAACTTCTATGCACTCGCGTCAAAAAAAAAAAAAAAAAACAATCATTAACGGTGTTAAAAAACGCCGTAAAAATTTTGTAAACACGAATTGTTATTCACTCACCTTGGATATCGTTAGTCCAAGATAACTCGAGCAACAAACGACGGTTATCGTAAAGTGCGTTATCCGTTGACGATCAAAGTTCTCCAGACGTTTATAACGTGTCAAATGGTTGCAAAAGTTAATATTAAATTTTATTTTTTAGTGTGCGTGTACAGACGTACGAAAGACGAATGAGACGAACCGACGACCGGACAAGTTTATAACTATGTGACCGTTTGCGTGTGGCTATGTGTGTATCGGGTACTTTATGTATGACGAAGACGACGAGGAATTGTCTCCAAGAGTCTCTGCGGCGTGTGACCGAGCGTGGAAACACAAAGTGCGCACCGGGCTCTCGCGCTTCTCCTCTTTATACCCTCGAAACTTGCACCTGTGCTTGCGCAGACCAGCCAATACACGTTATATTGCTGCTGCTACTGCTGGTGCCCCACGGTCCTGGAGCTTTCGCCACTAGAGCGAGAGCGCTCGCGGACTCTCGCACATTTCGCGCTCTTTCTCCATCTCTGAACAATTATCAGCGTTTATATACTTTGGCTCGCATCTTCCACTTCTTACATCGCTTCTATATCGATCCTTCAATACACCAAACGAAAGTTTTCTTAAACCGTTAATTCCAAAATCATCGCTTGACAAAATGGATCATTTTTTCGAAAAAAAATCTGCTTATCATTTTTTTATTCACTTAACTAAATCTTTTTCGATTTGATTTCGGTCTTTATAAATTTCATTGGTTAATGTTTATCCAACAAATGATAACCATTATTTTGCAGCCCACTAAGACGCACAACCATTTATATCGATATAACACTAATTGCTATAGAATTGTTTAAAAAAATCCAACTCCATATCGTCGGCTCTTCTTCGAAGCTTTTTTCTGTACGACTCTGAAGCGACCATCAATATGATACAAACGACGTTATGACAGTTGTGACAAATCATCACAATTTTAGAATCCTTGAAACTCGAGAATGTTTATCCAGGCGATTCAGCGAATTTTTTTATTGTTGAGACAAAGCTCAAAAAAATTCTAGGGAGAAATAAAAAATCATGAAACTATAACATACTGCGAAAAAAGATCGGAAGAAAACAATACTCGCGAACGATCGTAAAACCGACGAACCTCGGGAGAAATTTACGATGAAACGTAACAAATGTTTTCTCGGGCTCCCGTAGGAGAGTTCAAGACGAGTCATACACCCACATTTGGATCACGGATCACTCTGAAGAATTTTCCAACATATGTTCTTCCTGATTGATTCTTAAAAAAAAAAAGAAAAACAATTCTTGTGTAAAATTAATTTACGCAGAAAATTTCAATATTTGGAGGATAAAGTCATCATCCGAATTGGCTGTATTAATTTCTTCTCGAATTGATTATGCCTTTAGAATTTTTATTAAGGGGTCATGTCTGTTTAAAGGTTCAATTTTTTGGGGACTTTTTAAGATAGAAAATTATAATTATATAGTTAAATGAATAATTGCATATAATTTTAACCGTAGGTTCCTTCATACCTTTTTTCTACCCCATCGTTCCTATATGGGGATAATTTGTCCCCGGTCACTTTGCGAGCTCATAACTCTGTGTAGAATCAATATTTTTGAGGGACTTTTTTTTATAAACAATAGTACGAATCCTGACTAATCGAATGATCCAAAGCTCAATGCAAAACAAAAACGATTAGTTTCCCCGTAGTTGACTTTAAAAAAAAAGTGTAATTCATTTTTTGAGGGATTGCACGCATGACTTAAAATTGAAATTTTTTATATATTCTCGATTTTTTTTTTCAAATAAATCGATTATTGCATAAAGTTTAGATATGAAACTATAAGAAAACAACGATAGCAAACCAATTTTAACCTTTCTTTTACAAAACTGCAAGGGATGAAGTTACGGTATTTTTACATCTTAATATTTCAAAGCCGAAGCAGGTATCGAATAAAACGCAACACAAACGTTTGTCGGAGGAAGTATCGCTTTTATTTACTAGTGAAAAATAATAAAATGCATCGCAGTTTGTTGCAAACATTTTTTAAGCGTTCGGTTTACATTTTATGCATAAAAGTGTTCGATGCAAATCGCATCTTGGTAATTTGCAGGAAGGGCAAATATTTTGGTACTTCCGGTTGTTTCCCTTCGGGCAGTACGCACAACGTACGCATTTGTCAATTTTGCCAAACAACATTTTTGCCTAATGGCAAATGCGTCCTTCTCACACACAAGCACACATTTATGTTGAAAAAAAAATTGTCATTTTTCTGACGCCGTTCCTACATGGGGACAAATTGACCCCAAATCGATTTTTAAACGCCTGTAGCGCTAAAACCAGCGGGTATTAAAGGTTGTCATTTGGTGTCCGAACCAAAAAAGGTTCAACTTAAATTACTCCCCCCCCTCCCCCTCCGTGGGAACCCCTAAAATCGACGAGAAAAGAAAGCCAGCCACAAGTCGATTTTGGCCTGGGTCAATTTGTCCCTAAAAAATGAACTTTAAATAAAAATCAAATGTAAAATAAAATACTGAAAATTAATGAAAAATATACTATATAAATTCAAAGCCAATACGGAACATTTATTATATTACAAAATAATTTCAATGTCGATGCAGAACAAATAGAAAATAAATACGAATGAAAGTTATAGAGTTTTGGAATAAATTCGTTTTCATTTTATTATAATTTTTTATTTGTTTGGTATCTACATTGAGACCTTTGCATACAATGAAGCTTCTTAATTAGCTTTTAATATTTTATTTTATACTTTCTAGTAATTTTTTTTAACTCCATTTTTCCAAATCTATAATTTACATTAATGATACTATTTTTTATTTTTGTTCAATGATATCCATACTTATTTTTTATACAACACTAAAAAAAATTTTGTTGTTTATAAATCGCGCCTCGTTCAGCAGTTGCTGTTTAGACAGAAAATAATTTGCAATAGCGTTCTGTGTGCATATACTCTATATGTATTTCTGTATAGAACTGCTTTCGATATAGTCGAGTGCAGTCTGTTTTATCGTACTCTAAAGACACGTGGTCGCGGAAAAGTTTTGTGGAATTCCAGCATCCCATATTACAAATGCATACCGTACATATATATGTATATTATATATTTATACAGACACGCGAGCATATATATATATATATATATACATATCAAAAGTACAACTCATGTATATAAATGTACTGGAGATAGCGAGAGAACGTTTTTAAGTGAGGTTTGTGCGTGACCCGAGTACCAAAACATATATTTTCATTCATGTGAATCCAGTCGAGACAGAAAATATTATATTACAATATTTCGTGTGGATTTTCTAACACACCTCGTGCAATACATCACGAACGAAGTTGTACTCGCTTTACACCACGATTCCAAAAGTCAATATAAGCTGTATTATAATGCACACAGTGAGGGGGATTTTCTACCCACTCGTCTATTTTTGTTCACTTTTTTTTAAGGGGACCGTATGGTCTAGAGCACGAAAATTTCACCTATTTTCACGATTTTTTTTTTGCCTTAAAAAATTTAAAAATCGATGTTTTAACTTTTCGGGTTTATTACTACCTTTATTAAGTATACAAAAAAATTTTTTTTTAATTTTAAAAACAGTGTTTATTATCATATAATTGGCATTGAAGACGACCCTCTCGAAAAATCCGACCCGGACGGTGAAGATCGATCCGAGACTTCTACTCATCTGAAACACAAAATTCAAGAAGATTCTTAATCAGAAAGAGTGCAGTTATGGTCGGGACTAGAACAAATCGAAAAAATTAAAAATTGACAAAATGGCGCGCTTTTGAAAAAAAATTCGTAAAATCGGGTTTTTTTTTCACTAGTTTTTTAGTATAAACAATAAGAAATTATTTAAATAAAATTATGATTGTAGTTCCGACGATAGCCATACATGTTGTGAACAACATATCCAAATTTCAAGTGATTCGGTTGAATAGTTTTTTTGTTTTCACCTGCGCAGTGCCGAAAAAAGTCGTTTCGAGATAAATGAGTTTAAAGTTTGAGGTACAGATATTTTCAAAAATTGAGCAAATTTTGAATACTTACAGTTAATCCGCGATTCCGGCACCATATAGGATTCCTTCGGAACGTTCATAATTCAAGATTTCCTCACTCCTTTCATTTCTTCGAGCTGTCCGAGCCTCTTTGGAGTTGTCCGTGCTCCTACGGTTGGCGCTCGATACTCGCAGCTCGTCTCGGTTTTGCGCTAGTTGCTCCGCTTGTGGCCCGATTGTTATGCCCATGGTCTCCATTATTTTCAATAGGGATGCAAATCCTTCATTGAATATGCAAGCGGAAATGTGAGTGGCAATATCAATGATTTTTTTTCCGGCAAACAGATGTTTCGGCGCAAGGTGCCACACGCAAGCATTGAAACTTTCGTTATTGTTCTGCGTATTACTGCCAATACACCTTTCCAATAAAGTCTCTGCTGTCAATTCTTCATAAATTGGTTTTAATATCTCTTGTGCTTCATCGCACAGAGCAGGTGGGTGCTCGTAGGTGTCTAAAGTACCTGCAGCCTCACTTTGACGCCACTTGCACCACGATTCGGAACCTGGAGGACAGTACGAGTGTTGCGGATTTTCATCTGTTGAAATTTTGTGATAATATGCTGCCCATATTTCACTTCTCATCCCTTCAGTCGAATCTGAATTACGTCTAATTGCTAGACCGTAATAAGTTGACAGCTCTTGCAATAATTTATTCGTCAATTGTTGACGCTTCGGTGTTTTATTTATCGATTTCCGCTGTGTCTTTTTTCCCTCTTCTTTTTCTGTCAATTTCTTTGTTGCTTTCTTTATTTGTGCATGTTTTTTTTTCGCATCAACAGCACGTTTGTACAAACGTTTTTTAACATGCAAAACACATTCTTTTTTGCAAACTAAAAAATCATCCCCGTAAGGCTTTGTGTCCAATAAGGCTTTGAACGTTTTCGTGTCGCGGACCGCTCTCTACCTGCGTTATGGGCTGTAGAAGCTGTAATATTGAGAATTTCCGCATGAAAATTTCACAGTATATTCTTGAGATACTATACTTTCGACATATCGAAAAAAAAAAAAATCGATTTTTTCAAATTTCTAGACCATACGGTCCCCTTAAGTAAAAAATAGTACATTGCACCAAAAACTTATTTCAAATACAATTGAACTTCTACCGTTACGATGTTAATTATTATATTATTATTATTATTATTTTATTATTTTATTATATTGTTTATTATTTTATTATTATTATATTTATTATTATTATTATTATTATTATTATTATTATTATTATTATTATTATTATTATTATTATTATATAAAATTGACGAGTTTTTAATTCTGATGCTGTATTTGGCTGACGATCAACATACTCATATTTGTATACATGTGTGTTTATTTAAAATAAGTTACAAATCGTAAATTCTGGGCATTGGTTCTAATCCCATTTATCTCAATTTTTTTTGGCTCCAGTTTGATTTTTATTCCTTGTTCGAGCCAGTATTTCATCAAGATAAGCCTAGAAGATGCAGTTGAACAGTACAATCTGCACAAAGAACGAAGAGAAGAGAAAGAGAGAAAAAAACGTATGAGACTCCAGTGTCCTGTAGGAGAAACTCCCATGGGTCCTCCTAATGCCCAATCGATTGAGAAATGCCCAAAGCAGAACAACAGGCGAAAGCCCCTCTTTTGAATACGTTCGACGAATACCAAACGGACATTTGGTCCAGATGAGTCACTGCAGTAACTGCACTTCTGGAGCTACTCTTTCATTCACAAACTCTTCAATCTAAACTTATGTAGGAGAGGGCCAGGCAAAGTGGAACACCCGGGCAAAGCGGAACACCCTCCCCGAAAAGAATGAAATTTCTTTTTTCAGTGGATAACATGAAAATTAAAATATATTTATTAATAAAAAAATTAATGCTCAATGAAAATTTGTATGAACAAAAATGTCTATTGCTGCAAAATGGAGATATGAATATTTGACTAGCATAAAAAGACTACTAACAGTGCTGTAAGCATGTTTGAAAATTATTAATTGTTCATTAGACTGATGCAAAATGTTTTTATTTTTTTATTCTATTGCTCCTACTCGTGTTTTCGTTGGATATTAATGAGAAAAAAATCTGTTTAAAACTGAGCTCAATATTGCTTAATATTTAGATTTGACTCTCTTGACTTTTATTGATGTTTTATTTTTTTATGCTTTTTTAACCCCCTTTTTTATTTCCTTACTCCCTCTCGTGCATAGTTTTTTTCAGATATTGATGAAAAATAAGTTCTGTTAAAAAGGAAGCTCAAGAGCTCTATTTTTAGAGGTGTCTCACCCTAACTTTTATTGTTATTTTTTCAATCGCACGATTTTTGAAATTTTTATTTTCGAGCACCTACTAGATTTTCCTTTAGAGATTGATCGTGTAAAAATTCGGGCTAAAAATGACCTTAATTCGGCAATTTTCACAAGTGACTGTATCAACTGCAATATGATTTTTCCCGTTTTTGCCATTTTTGAGACCGTTTTATTGGCATCCTCCCACAAAATCTGTTGAAAAATACAAGATTTCAAAGAATTTTATTCATAACAAAATAAGCGACATATTCCGTCATATTTACAACGCCAAAAAAATACGTCACTCGAGGGACGAGGACTCGATGGATCTGAAGTAAAAATAGCATGAAAAAAATTGAACCATTTGAGGATGGTGATCGCAAAAAAAAGCAAAACCGAAAAAAAAATTCCACAATTTTTAACAATGGTTTAAAAATAGAATTGCAAAAAATCCGGACTTTTTATGTTCGTTTATTTACAAAAATTGATGGACAATAATCAATTATTTGGGATAGCGTTATAGTGAGAATTAATGACACAAAGAATATCGAAGAAAAAAATCGATTATTTCGAAAAACTTGATGGGAGGGTACCTCCCATCAAATCTAAATCTAAATCCAAATGAAATTATTACAAGTAAATAAATTTTAATAAAAGTCATAATAGACATCTCCAAAATCTTAAGAATTAAGCTCATTTGTTAACGGGACTTTTATTTCAGCAATACTGGAAGAAAACAGGTTAGGTCGCACGAAAATGATTTATAATTATTTTTCAACAGAATTTGTCTTTCATCAATATCTAAAGAAAACATGAGAGGAAGCAAGGAAGTTAAAAAAATTGTGTTTTTAAATAAAAAACATTTCTAAACAATTAAAACATCAATAAATGTCGAAAGAGTCGCCTCTAAATATTGACCAATTGAGCTCGTTTTTTAGCAGAGATATTTTTCATCAATATTGAACACGAGTAGGAGCAAGAAAATAAAAAATAAATATTTTACATTAGTCCAATGAACAATTAGTAATTTTCAAGCATGTTTACAGCATTGTTAATAGTGTTCTATTGTTAATAGTTATGCTAATCAGATATTCACATCTCCGTTTCGCAACAAAATAAATTTTTCTTCATACAAATTTTCATTGAATATTCATTTTTTTACTAATAAGTATATTTTAATTTTCATGTTAGAAAGATCAGTCGTTTCAATGAATACTACTTTTTCAATGTATATCCCGAGTCAAATGATCGAATTTTTCAGTTTTCCACTGAAAAAAGAAATTTCACTTTTTTCGGGGGGGGGGGGGGTGTTGCGCTTTGCCCGGATGTTCCACTTTGCCAGGCCCTCCCCTATAGATGTGCAAAAAGTGTTGCATAATATAAATTTATGAAATGTCCTCTTTTATTTCAATTAATATACTTAAGGGTTTCATTATTAATTTTCACGAATTAAGTAACGTGTGGCCATTCAAAATGAATCGAGTAGGGACTTCGAATTGCACAGACTGGATAAATCGATGTATCGGATTTATCCGAAAATAAATTTTGTCTAAAGTTTATACAAGTGTCATTAAATTAATACCACGGATTAAATTAATTTAATTCAGACAAACGTAGTCTGATCTTGTTAATTATATCTGGCATAATGATATCTACGAACTGTTTGCAGACATACAATGCAAATATTCATAGCAATTTTCATACCGAAACTCGATGTAACTTTTACCCGTAGTTTAGGCGGTCAAAACAAACAATATTTCGTCACATACGTGAGTATATATTTATACACTTTCATGAAAAATTTTTCATGCTATTTTGTATACTTAATCAAGAAAAATTCAGCACAGACTCGTGTGTTTGAATTTGCAACGAGGATTGAGCAAAGTGCCAAAGTGCCTTATTATTATTCTCCTCTTGGGTAAGAATTCTCCTCTGGGTCGTCCGCACGAGTATAAGCGAGACACGCAGGGCGCCTATATCGGTTGGGGTTGAAGCAAAGAGAGGAAAAGGGTTGGATGAAGAAAGAAAAGCATAACGATTGAAGGCGAAGGGGTGAGATAAAGAGAACGAGAGAGAGAGAGGGAAAGAGACAGACGGAGGATAGCGTATTATATGGATCCTCGATCGCCCACGTTCACGTAATCGTCCATACAGAGATTCTCTGATCCACTTGTAATAATGACAGTTCGCTGGAAGTTTGCATAATCAATGAATAATCGGTAGAAGCGATGATGATGATGATGATGACGACGACGACGACGACGACGACCAAGAGGTTGAATTCTCTGGCAGGGGAAGCTTTCGATTCTACGCATGTCTGCGGCCCGCCAGGTCAAAAATCCATATAGCTAGAGGAGATTCTGATTCGTCATAACGAGGCAACTAGTCGGCTCGTCTATCCCTCCTCCGCCCCTGAACCCACCTGGGTTTGCACGATCTGCACTCGGGAAAGTCCATGTCGTCGCATCGCCAATAATTATATACATATGTCTTTATATATATATATTTCGATGTGGATATATGTATATGTTCAACCAATAAACCGATACTTGCAGTTATAGGTATACACTCTTTAGTATAAATACCTATATATGCAAAGCTTAATAGGCTGCACGTAATGCGGACTTCATTATCATTCGTTTAGGGGAGTTGACGCGTGTATATGTCAGTGTGTTGGCCGTTGTAAGTCCTTGTGCATACTTAATTACCTCAAATCACTTACAATAATTGCCTACGAGTTGGCTCCTATAATTGACAATTCATTGAACATTATTGCATACCAGTACTGGAGCAAATTTACATTTTATAGTAAGAGTTATCCATATGGTCAACGTACATACGCTGAAGGGCCACCTAAAGTGGAATCAAAATGATTGAATTCCGAACGAGATTCCCTATATTTTGGATCCGATATTGGAGTCTTAAAGCTGATGCTCTTTGCGCTAATATTCATCGCGTTATCGTTGAAGAAGCGAATAAGAGGATTGTGTTTAATTTAAATCTCCTCGTCTCCCATGCAAGCAAGTCAACACTTACTTATAACATAATTGTTTGTTAGTTCGATACGAATTAAATGAATTCCGATGCAACGAGGTTTGTGTAAATAAAATGAAATTATTTTGCTTTGTACGTGGTTGATTATCTCTTGATTTAATCTACAATATTTTTCTTCGCGTTTCAAAGTGTCCAAGAAGCCCCACACTCCTTTAGGTCCTCCCTTTAACCCTTGTGAAAAGATGGTTGTATCCGAGTTCTTGCCGTAGCGTAGTGAGTATATAACATTTGAAGAGGTTCCTGTTTGGCTCGTAGCCGCACATTTCATGTCCTTGCTCTTTCGTCAATCCTGCAGTGATAGAAAAAAAGAAACAGAGTGAGTATAAAACTGTCAAGTCTTTTATGTTCATCCTTCCTTGCTTCTGCTTTTCATTCGTATACTATATACAGCAGCCCTCCTGGTTCTCACTTGCTCACTCAGCACTTGGACCAATTTCTGAAAGTCAGGAATTTTCTTCGCCTGCCGATATACCAGCATCATATGTACGTATATGTATACAAACCAAAGCTACAGATGTGCGAGCATATCCGCAACGCCTGACTGACTTCGAAGCCGCAGTAGTGTACTTTTTTGGCTCCCTCGACTTTGACTTCAACACGAAAGACCGAGCGGAGATCGTATCGCGAATGAAATCGCTTTACAAGCTAAGAAATGGCTTGCGTTTCATCTCTCGCTTTTACTTTCTTTCTCTCTCACTCTCTCCTTCTTTCAATCTTTATATGTCAACAATCGATTGGTCTCTACTTTAGGTTTCTCCTATCGTATATCTTCAGGATGTCTCAAATTCTGAAGTCCTTCCGAGAGCTACAAACTTACAAAAGGAAAAACGTGACAGACAAACATCTGAATTTCGCAAAAGCCGCAATAAAATGAGCTGACCGTTTTGTTGATGTTTTCCTCTTGAATTGCTAAAAATAACATGATTCTACTGAGTTGATTAATGGATACTTCGATAAGATAAAAATTTATTATTACACCAATTCAACATTACCCGAATAACTGTAATAAAACGCAATAAAAATAATCTCAGACCGATAAAAGGGCTTGGCATTTCGAATCGATACACAGTCATTAACACACACCTGAGCTCCGTACCTCAATGCATCTGGTATCGTCTCCTGCTGAGCAGATTAACGTCTAAGCCAATAAGGCATGTATAGCTGAACCTGCTGATCTGTATCCATCCCATCGCCACTCACGATGGGGTGATAATTATTGCATTAATTGAATCGATACATGGTCCATTTTGACGAGAACCCCTAGGTGTTGCTCAACATTGTAACATCCACGTTAATATTAATTAATATTAAAAGAATTTCGTAACACCGTATTAACATTTGCATTATTGAATTAATATTATCGAAATTTTTTTTAATTAATATGAGAACATTTTTATGAATGCCAAGTACATTCGTAACCAGATAATTCCTTTAATTAGTTTCTAATGTGAGTTATTCAGCAAGCGAATCCCTTGTAAATGCTGTTTATAGCGTATATTGAATTACGTGTGTATGTCAACATGTGTACGTGTAGATGGACGTACGGGGAATTCGTGGTGTAATTTCTTCGGTATTTCTATCTGGATCTTCCTCACGACACATCTTTGGTGATCGTTCCGAATTCTCGGCAAAGATTTTTCAACGTACTGTTGAGTTTTGCGGTGAATCGTAAATGCAAGCTTAAAGTTCTGTACACGGCCACATTCTCTCGATCTAGGTATAGATCTACAAGGAAAAGGTCGGGCATATGGCGTACCAAGCTCGTAAGGAATCTGAAGTATTCGGCGCTTTGAGCACGTCACGTATCCGCACCACTGATATTATCTTTGATGTCTGGAGTAGGTTTATAGAATGAACACACGTCGTGTACCACTCTTCACTTTCGTAAAAGTATATCTTGAAAGAGCCTGCACACAATATCTCTTCTCTGGTCCATCAATCTCATTTTTAAGGGAGGATGCTATTACTTCTCGGTTAATGTCATCTGCCGAACAATATTCCACGAAACTTTCATTCTCATATATCCACTTTTTTGTCTGCCTTCGTCATCAAAAATGCACCCCTAATTATTATTATTATGAATCGTTTGTCCCTGACATTGGATGCGGAAACAATTATTGTTCTTGCTTTTGTGTAAGAAGATAAATATTTTGATAAACAGCAAGTCCGAATAAACAAGGCTTTTAGGAATTTGGTTTTATTTTTTTAATAGCCTTTTAATAGAAATGAGGATTTATTACGAAGTGATCGTTAGAATCGGAGCTCTTGAGTTTTTAAAATAATCAGGAAAGCTTTTTGGCTGATATTTTATTGCGAACCTCTTTCACTTTCTGTTACTTCTATTTCACGAGGTATTTAGATGTGCTGAAATCCCGGATTTACAGAACAATGTAAAAATTTGTGCACATATATACGACGTAAATCACGGTTGGAAAACAAGGAGAAACGAATATTTATTTAACCATGCTGGAAGCGCTGCGCTGAATCCTTCCGAGGATTTGTCGCGGCCTCCATCGAGACGCACCCGCGCGTTATATAGAAAGAAAAAAGAACGACAGTTTTTCTCGTTTCTTCGTGAGCTATGTTCGGGAGAGAAATATGACAAAAAAGAGGATAAGAAAAGTGAAAGAAAATGGGAATATAAGAGAGATAAGAGAATAGGAATGGGCCAAAATAGAAATGAACAAAAATGCTCACCGAGGAAATAGGTTTTACGTATCATAATTTATTATCCTTCAAATAACAAGAAAATCGGTAGAATAATGGATGAAGGATTTTGATAATCGAAAAAAAATTGCGCTACACCAACTTATCTATGAAAATATTAATCTAGCTTTAATTTCTGTAAAATACAACTAGCCAAAAACAGCATAAATGATGTAAAAAAAGCTGAGACAAGTACATTTATGCCCCCCAAATAATCATTCCAGTTAATCCCCCCTACCACCCAGCGCCAAAATACCGATCCCCACCAAAATTTACAAAAACCCGTCTAAGTCGTTCATGCAAAGATCTCCGCACAAAAATCCTAAAAACCAACTCATCATACAAAGTTTTATGGGTAACCGCTCTCATTGTCTTATCAAATTAAGTCAAATTGTACAGAGGTGATAATTTCATTCTCGTAAATGTGTGAGTTCACAAAAAGTTGATAAATAAATAAAGATCTACTAAAGTATATATGATCAAGTACATGGGATTTAATTATGTTTATAAAATCTTCAATTATGTTCATATGCCATTTCTCTAATTAATGCTTTATTACAATGAATTATTATCCTATGACTTGGAACTACAAGGGCTTTAAAAAAAATACAGAATTGCATTAGCCTGCGTGAGCTTGAACGCTGCCACACTCTCATTTGTAATATTTGTAGTATAGTTTTATTGGTAACCAATTGATAAAAGTTTACTATCGTACGTAGAGCGGATACGCACAGAGTACTTGTCCGGCCCGAAAATTTTTCGACTAGTCAGCGAAAAATATGCTTTTTTGTTCACGGTAAATTGTTCAACCACTCCGAACATTCGGATCTCCTGACGCAGATTTGAATCTTACCCGCCTTGGAATGCAATCAATTGATGACCGCTCTTACATGGCAGGCTTATTCCGTTTTGTAAAACCTGTTGTAGTAAAAACCGGTGTAAAAGTGCGTGTAAATGGTACCGGATTACTTATTTCGGGTGTACAGCACCGTTTAGACGCTCTGTAACTTCAGTTTTCCCCCGGATGTTACAAAACCGGAATAAACGTGCCGGGTATTAACGTGAGATATGCTCCACACGAGCATCAATTCATCGATAACAATTGGTTAAAGGAAAGGAGGATAATTTGGGATACAAAACAATCCGCATATTGTGATTCCAAATTAGCTGTGCTTACTTTACTAGTTAATGCCAAAATGTATGGTAGATTAATGTTGACTTATGTGACAAATTTTATGAAAAATTTTCGGGCCGGACAAGTACTCTGTGCGTATCCGCTCTACGTACGATAGTAAACTTTTATCAATTGGTTACCAATAAAACTATACTACAAATATTACAAATGAGAGTGTGGCAGCGTTCAAGCTCACGCAGGCTAATGCAATTCTGTATTTTTTTTAAAGCCCTTGTAGTTCCAAGTCATAGGATAATAATTCATTGTAATAAAGCATTAATTAGAGAAATGGCATATGAACATAATTGAAGATTTTATAAACATAATTAAATCCCATGTACTTGATCATATATACTTTAGTAGATCTTTATTTATTTATCAACTTTTTGTGAACTCACACATTTACGAGAATGAAATTATCACCTCTGTACAATTTGACTTAATTTGATAAGACAATGAGAGCGGTTACCCATAAAACTTTGTATGATGAGTTGGTTTTTAGGATTTTTGTGCGGAGATCTTTGCATGAACGACTTAGACGGGTTTTTGTAAATTTTGGTGGGGATCGGTATTTTGGCGCTGGGTGGTAGGGGGGATTAACTGGAATGATTATTTGGGGGGCATAAATGTACTTGTCTCAGCTTTTTTTACAGCATTTATGCTGTTTTTGGCTAGGATTTGTCGACTTTTTGTAAGGAATTCATAGCTTGTTAATTAAACATGTCAATATTGTGTACGTACTCGGGTATGAAATTTATAGCCTGCCAATTAAACATGTCTATATTATGTATGTATCTGAGTGATGCAAAAGAATTGACATTTTTTTCGGCATTGCAGCAAAATATGGTAACATGTTATCAAAAAGTGATTCTCTCAAGAATTGAATCCTGAATCAAAATTTTAGAGGTCGCTCAATCGATTTTTTAATGATTTCGGCTAAAAATGGATACATGATCGAATTTCGAGCTGGTGTATATTCGGACTAAAAATGAAATGTGAAATATTGATCTAAGAAGTGTTCAAGTGAATTCAATCTTCGTAATTAACCGTCAATACTTATAAAATTATTATATTACTTAACGGGGTCATCCCATGTGACAGCTATTTTTTTTCGCTTTTTTGGGATTTTTTTTGATGAACCATTAAAACACAATATCTTTAAATTTTTACCACACATTTATTAAAATTTTTACAGTTCCTCAGAATTTTATCAAACAAAAATAACGAGTTGAATCGACTTTACACCGTTCGGAAGACACCCATGTGTTGGTTGACGGCTGCCATGATTCCGGAGGTTTTGCTCATCTGAAATCAAAAAATCAAACGGCATTTTAATTTGTTGGAACTAGAGTAAAGTAAAAATATCGAAAATTGAATTTTTGACACGGTTTTAAAAGTCGAAAAAAACGACGAAACTTGGAACTTAACATTTAAAACCGTGCCAAAAATTTAATTTTCGATATTTTTACTTTATTCTAGTTCCAGCGATAGCCTCAGGTCTACAAATTAAAATGCCGTTTGATTTTTTGATTTTAGATGAGCAAAACCTCCAGAATCATGGCAGCCGTCAACCAACACATGAGTGTCTTCTAAACGGTGTAAAGTTGATTCAGCTTGTTATTTTTGTTTGATAAAATTATGAGGACTGTAAAAACGTTAATAAATGTGTGGTAAAAATTCAAAGATAGTGTGTTTTAATGGTTCGTCAAAAAAAAAATCCCAAAAAAGCAAAAAAAATAGCTGTCACATGGGATGACCCCGTTAAAACGTACAGTAGTTCTGAGAAGATACGACGCATAAAAAAACAATGAACAAGTAAAAATTTGACTTTTTTTTTATTTTGTAAAAAAAAATTTCAAAAAATATTGCACCGAATCATGCGTGCCAGCAGATCAACGGATCGGAAAATATTCCATAAAAAATGATGCCGAAGAAATACTCCAATAGCATCAGAATGCACCGAAAGTTTTTAAATATAAGTAATCACAACGAAACGAGATTTTGAAACAAAAAAATATACGTACAAAATTTCGAGAGCTAAAGTTTGATTGGAAAAAATAATTTTGGCCGAAGTACTACGCGAGTTTTTTTAAATAATATTTATTGATTACGAATTATATCTCATGAGCAATAGATATAAAAAAAATTGGTGAAGTACTTATGAAATTTTTTTTTCTCAAATCAAATATCTTTTCGCTCAAAATTATTTCGCATCGCCTGATTCCGTTTTGTGTTGCAAGTGCAAAGTGCACTCTAGGGTGGTTTAAAACCACATATAATTCAAACCTAGGGTGATATCATACACCATTCTCTCAGTTATATAAAAAATGAAGAGAATGGTTTCCTAATAAACTTTATTGTTGCATGCAAGAGACATTTTATGGTAAAAGAGAAGGGCACTGTTTTCGACTCCGTTCTAGAATTTACGTTCGGAAAAATGAATTGTTGGGGCTAAAGTTAATAAAAAAAATTGTTTATTAAGGTACTGTTCAAAAGTTTATTTATTAAATTACACTTTATTTTTGCACTATCACTCTTCTATCTATATATATAAAAGTTACTTTAACCAAAACTGAAACTGACCACGATCTTTATAACCTCACAACTGTTCAAAGATATCAAATATTCACCGAATACGAGTTCATCATACACCATTCTCTTAGTTATAAAAAAAAAAACAAAGAGAATGGTTTCTAAATAAACTTTATTATTGCATTCATGGAACATTTTATGGTAAAAGAGAAGAGGCACCGTTTTCGACTCCGTTCTAGAGTTTACGTTCGGAAAAATGGATTGTTGGGGCTAGGGTTAATAAAAAAAATTATTTATTTAGACACTGTTCAAAAGTTTATTTATTGATTTAAACTTTATTTTTACACTATCACTCTTCTACCGATAATATAATAAAAGTAACTTTAATGAAAAGTTGAAACTGACCGCGATCTTTATAACCTTACAACAAAGATATTAAATGTTCACCGAATAGGCATTTAAAGTCCTGATCTCGAATATGTCTAACCAAAAATAAATTTATCTGCTTTCACACCCGCGATTTTTATAATCTTACTTTTTAACCCCACAACTATCACTAGTATAACCGCGATCTTTATAAAATCATTTAATCTTATGACTACCCGCGATCTTTATAACCTCATTTTTCTCACGACTATCACCATTAATCCGCGGCCGCGATCTTTATAACCTTTTTCATTTCAACAGCTGTCACTGTTATTATTAAAAAAGATATGAAACGGTCGGCGGTCACATCGACGAACACACTGTTACATATCACCAGAATATTTCTAGTTACAACTAGTGTCACTAGACAGCGACCGCGAAACGTCAGAAAATGTGTGCGAAAAACGCCACCCATTTTTCATGGCACGGAAAAATAAAATATTAATATTTACAATATGCGATGGGCTACAGAGTTCTAAATAGTCACGATCGAAAGAAAAAAAAAAATAAAAAATACATGAACCAGCAACATCTTTCAAAACGCTATAATTAATCAATTATCGCCGAAACAATTTTCGGAGATTTTAAAAAACCATTCGATCCAACTCTGCTTGCTGTAAAGAGTCTAGTAGCGAAACACGTCTTTGTTTTTATAGTATTTTAAATGTACTTGTCTCGAGTCGCTACCGCGACTCTAGATTTTATCAATAAACAAAATTCAATCCACCAAACTTTAATCTCATTATTTGACCTATAATGACATATGATGAGAAATTGATATAATACACTCCATTATAGAGTCAAAAACAAGTGACTCCATGTTTCCCGATTTTTCCGAGACTTCCGGCCGGAAGTTTATAAGAATCTTGTTTTTGGGGTAAGTGATGCAAAAAATGATGACAAAGTGTGGGAAGTTTCTAACGAAGTACAATTTCATAGCGAAAGATGGAGTTCACAGAGGTTACAGCTGGGTGTTTCGAAGTTTGAAGAAGTTACCGCAACGTGGTTTGAGCAGGACGCGAAAGACGATCGAATGAAAAGGGATGGAGAGGAGGAGGGAGTGCATGGGTTAACGAAGGCTAATTGGGATACGGATGAGAGCTAGTTGCGTCAAAGTAGAGACTTCATTGTCTTTTTTTTTCTTCGTATTCTTTTTCGCTTGTCTACGAGTGTGGAGACTCCCGCGACCCGATATTGGCCTGATTGGCAGACCTCCACGTCTGAGGATCCGATAGACCTATCACTTTGTGCTGATATACCGTGACACTACCGCATCGGAGCAAAGGCCAATTTCGTTACAGCAAAAAATTTGGGATATGCTACATACTTCTGGTTGATTAAAAGGCAAGGATAAAAAAAATTTAGTCGGATTCCTAAAAATCTCGAAAATTGATAACATTCAAATTCAATTACGCTTGTTAAATATTTTTGCGTTCAAAATATCGAGTTATTGATCATTCGGGTATTCACAATATTTGGCAATAAATAATCGAGAGGAAATGTAACGAGTCATTAATTTAATAAATCATTCATTAAAAAATGATCTTTTTTGTGTCAAAAAATTGATGCAACCGATTAGGTTCGTTGTTATTTAGAAAGATTCCTCCATCTTGATTAAAAGGCTCACTTTTACAAATGATTTATCTCATCATTATCTCATCATCGCTTTCTTCATTTAAATCGTTATATTATTTGAATAACGTATTGAGCGATTAACCCTCCGTCACACGCGCTATGAGCGAAATGCTGCATTTTTTGCTTTTTCATTAATCAACAAAAATTGGTGAACGATACACTTGTGACAATTTAGCTATTCCTGCATTATTATTGGTAGAACACAATAAAACAGAAAATTATACAATAATTTTCAATTTATATTTTACCAATAATATTTAATACGACTAAGTGCAAAAAATGCGGAGTTTCCCCGCTAGCGCGTGTAGAGTCGTACATATGATTTTACGTTTAACGTTGCCATATCTCCTACTGAGCACTTGAGCACCAACGGCGCACGCATGCGCGTCAGAACGATATGGTAACACTGTAAGGCTCAAAAGCATTGCGGTGATTCCCCGCGACGCGTGTAGCGACGTTTAGAATTTTAGCGCTTGTGACGGAGGGTTAAAAGGCTCGTTTTTTGAATGATTTATCTCTACATCAACGCTTTCTTCATGTAAATCGTTATATTGTTTGAATAACGTATTCAGCGATTAAAAGTTGCATTGATTTGCATTGCATCTTTTTTTTCTTTTAGCTGTTATTTAAGGGGGTGGGTCAATCACCTAACCTCACCTCGAATTTTCGAAGTTGAAATTCTTCGATACGGTTTGACCGATTACAAAAAAGCTCTGTCAACTCACGCAGGACGATGGCAAAAATGGGCTGGCAGGGCTTTTTTGTAATCGGTCAAACCGTGTCGAAGAATTTCACTTTCGAAATTTGCAGCTATCTCTCTTGCACTCATGGCGGCTCAGTCGGTATAACTCCTAGCCTTAAAGTCGCGTCAACACTGTCATTGCAATACTTCTTGAAATACGGTTTGAAGACAGATTGTAAATTTATTTACAATCGACAAAAAGGATCCGGAAATGGAAAAAATATTGTATCGAATGTTGGTGTTGCGTTGTGGAACAAATTCCATCTAAGGGTAATGCAGTGTTTTATCGACAGGACGATATTATCCAGGATGGGAATCTTCTATCACAGTTGATGGAAACTACTTATCGCAAATTCCTTTGCCCCATCATCCACTTGAAATTCCAATGAATCGTTTTAAAGAAAAAAAATATTTGAACATGCTCTCAATAGCGAATGATTACTTTAAAGAATCGATCTTTATCGATCTACGTGATAATTAATAAATATCCCCATCAAACCCACCAGTATCCCTAGGTATCCCCACCAAACCTCATCAAACTATGGGATAGAAGAATTCTATTATAAAAACAAACACTCATGCAATATTCAGTCTGTTTCTATATATGTATTCTGGACTCCGAAAAAAACGTTTGAGAATTCATTGCGTGCAACTTTTCTAGAGCTGCAATAAAAAAATAAAATCTCTAGTGCATAACATCATTTTTCACTTTATTCTCAGTTGATGTACAGTATAAGCTCTTGATTTTACAGTGCAACAAGAAAGGTCGAATCTCGTGCTATGTGCAATTCTTAGGTATGAATGAATCGAGAATAAAATAAAAATTATAATAATTTCCCGGTGAGAGCTCCGAATCCCAGAAATATATTCTGATCAAGAGCCGTGGTAGCGGCTCGACGCCAAGTATTAAAAAATAAAGCCAGCGCGAGCCCTGCCGCACTCCCATATAACTCTTATATATATGATGGAAATCATATTATTTCAGATTTTTCGATTATACCATCGAGGCTGAAAAGATTTTTCGAACATTTGAAATCTCTTCAGTGTTTCTTGTAGATTTTTTTTATTATCTCTATACGTACTCGGTTTTCCGACCCTAATGTGTACCATGCATAAAACTCGAGGGTGCATAAATCCTGTGTAGAAGTATAGATACAATTTTTATGAGTTCACTCGACGAGGGTATAAGGCGAAAAAAAGTTTCCCTCCCAGAAAAGAAAAACTCTCACGCGCTCGAAGGGTGCGTACATTTTTGTGATGTGAAAATTTGAATGTTCCGTGACAATTTATTTTTTAATTCCATATGGATATTACCTTGAGAAACCATTTTACGTTGTTCGAAATTTAAATTATATAAAACTTTGTACTCGATCCTTAACTACCCACGAAATATTGGGTCAGAGTAATTCGATCAATTAACCAACGATATTTGACACTTTGAATGTTAAATATTGCGAGTCAATCGACTGTGCTAATAGTGTTCGTTTTAATATGTTTGGAAAGAGCAAATTGATTTCTCAAACTTTGGTATTTGTATAGCTTCACCGAAAGTTTGAATTTTCCATCTCAAACACACGAACATACTCCTCGAACATAAATCTGCGATAAATTTCTATTTTTTGAATCATTAACATACCTACTGCTTCCGAAATGATTATCTTCAAGTTAAATAACTTTACTATATATATATACCCTCATACAATATCGATGGATTGTCAGTAGATTTCGCGGAAAATTATTTCCGTTATCTTCTGATTGTGAACAAAAATTTAATCGAAAATTGATAGGATTCCTCATCTCTAACATTTATATTCGGCTTCCTTTGATATATCCAATCGAGAAAATTCCGTGCAAATGACGGAACTCAGAATAAGAGAGATTTTAGATTGGAGAGAGGAGACCTTAGTGACGTATTATGTTGGCTAGAAGTCCTGATGACACTGCAATATTTCGTTACAAAATTAATTAAACACAAATTTCATTACACTACCTAAGATGCAGGATGGAATTAGATGTATTTGTATGCTGAAAAAAAAATTACGAAGTTTATAGTATTTATTTCTAAGTTCTTTAGGCTCAGAAAAGTCTTGAAGTGAAAAAAGAAACAGTTCGATTATATGCAGATATGGAAAAAAAACTGAACATGTATTCTTAAATCGCAAAATGCCGGTAAGATTAGATATTTGTTTTACTTGTTGCGATATATCATAACGATTGGACAAGCCCATAGTAGATGCGGGGAGCAAATCAAAATACACGAAAGTATGTAAAAAGCGATACCGATCTAATCTTATCTATTAAATTGATCGAATTCGTTGATCGCGAAAGCGGGTTCCACTCTAGTGGGAGCTTTATAAACGCAGACTCGTTGAAACATCGATAGAATAATCGCGTTGCCCAAACATGCTGGTCCACGTATCGGTCTGTTCCCTGCTCGTCATTTTCACCCTTGGTAAGTCCAAAAATGAATTTAAAAAAACACATTCAAACGTGTTAAGCGTAACTGAAATTAAAGAAGAAATATAACTGACGACTAAATAAAAGGTTCTACTTGCTGTTCAAGGGCTTCTCGCTGGAGCAGATCCGATAGGAACCAACATTGCTGGTGGCATCAACGAAAATGCGATTCAGAGCGATAACAATTTTATGATGGGCCATCACACATTGGAAATGAGGCGAATGGAAAAAGAATATTCAATGTTTAAAAAGGGACTTATGATGGAGAATGATAATGGTGAATTAGTCGAATTGACCTTGGGTAACGAAGGTGGAGTCATCGCGATGGAACACGACTCAGACTCAAACCTCGGCAATAATGTATTATATCATCTCTATACGAGGCAAAATCCAAAAGAGTATCAACCTATTGTGATCAACGATAAAAGCAGTTTGTCTCGTAGTAATTTCAATGCTGATATACCCACACATTTTGTGACCCATGGTTGGATCAACTCCGGAAACAGTCCAGCCTGCACTAAAATTCGCGATGGTAAGTCTGTGTGCGGGAAATTAAAACCCAAAAACGCCAAAAAATATCAAAATTTCCCCTTCTTACGTAATCAAATATTCGTATGTATTTGCCCTTAGCATACCTAAAAAATGGTGACTTCAACGTGGTTGTTGTTGATTGGAGCCGATTCACTCTGGAACCATACGGAAGAACAGTATTGCACGTAACCATGGTTGGCAAGTACGTTGCAAAAATGATCGATTTTCTACAAAGTAATGCACACTTGGACACTAACAAAACTACCCTCGTGGGTCATTCTCTCGGCGCCCATGTGATGGGACTTGCTGGTTACTATTCCAAAGGTACCATCAACTACGTAGTTGGTACGTTACACATCATTTCTGAAGACTTTCTACTATGAAGTGAATGGAGTAACAGAACAAATAAAATTAAAAATAACAATCGCATTCTAAATTTCTTTTTAGGCTTGGATCCGGCACTCCCATTGTTCTACTTCGCCGACGAAGGTCAAAGGATATCCAACAAAGATGCTAACCACGTTCAAATTATTCACACGAATGCCGGTGTGCTGGGCTACTTGAGTGCGATTGGTCATTCAGATTTCTATCCCAATGGTGGATCAATGCAACTTGGATGCATTCTGAATATTGCTGCTGTATGTTCCCACTCTCGCTCATGGCAATTCTTTGCCGAATCCATAAATTCGCATACTGGATTCCATGGCAAATCTTGTCCTTCTTTCTTCTCATACATTCTCGGTAGATGCTCGAGCAGGCCAACTGCGATGATGGGTGGATCGTTGATTGACCTGGCTAGTACCGGAAACTATTTCCTTTCAACTTCTGCCATCGCACCATTCGCCAAAGGACCATGAAATATGTTTTTTGTTAACTTTCAGTCCTTGGTGTTAAAAAATTGATATTGTGTTGAATCGATTCAATGCACAAATAAAGTATGTACAATTGATGAGCTTTATCAATTAACCACGTGCCTGAAAATTTCGCTTTGTGAAAACTACTAACGGAATATAACTTTTTTTTTCTCCAAGTTGTAAACCGTCTAAGGGGAAACTTAGCCGCGACACTTTAGCCTAATTCTTTTGTGTCAAACAATTGTGCACACAAACCGTTACTTTTAAATACTTTTTTACTTTGGTATATAAAAAATTAAAATAAATTTTAACAAAAACAACTGTGTATGGGGAAAATCAAAATAATTTTTCAATCCATCTACCATTATTTTATCTACGCTGTATTTCATAACATTAACGAAACTTATATATATATTTACATATAAGGGCACGGAAAAAAATATTGAGAGCAACTGCGCTTCAGATGAACTTTAGTCATTTTAGTTGAACGCGTAGGAAGTGTAGATTCGAACATTAATCGAGGTGAAAGTGCAACCATGCAAAAACTGGTTCGGCTCAATGGGTGTCTGAGTGAATCACACCGAAGCTTTACATGCCAAATGGTTTTTTTATTCTCTTATTGCGATACAGGGGATACATTCGATTAAATGGTCCATGAGAGGAATGAGAAGGGCTCGACGTTACAACGATCTGTCGATACTGCCTATGTCGTAATACCGATTAAACTGAATGCGTAGGAAAAAAAATAAAATATTTATATACGTCGAAATAATTGCAATATTTGTATTACACATTATAATCGCAAGTTCATCTACATCAATGATAAGTTATCGCCTTATCTCAATACCAACGATGTCCCAATTGTATTGATTAGAGTTCGATAATTTCACATAATACATCAAATTTTTGTGATTAATTATTTTTATAATCTGTAATACATTGATAAAGAGCTATATATCGTGTGCGTCGATATGATCATAATACAAGCACGAGATTAATCACAAGTACATGAAAACGATTACTATTGAGAAGATTTTTGTGCAAGGATTACCCAACCTACTCGGCAGAAAAAATGATCACTAACTTACATCCAACGTATTAATTTTGTACAAAACTACACCCAGAAAAATATCTAGTCGATTCAACTAGGATTTGTATTGGAATTAATTACACACCCAGAAAAAACATCTAGTCGATTCAACTAGCATCTAGTTAAAGCAAATAAATTTTTTTCCTTCTCTCACGGCCAAATAGAGGTTTATTTAACTTTAAAAATTTTTTTTTATCACAATATTTTTATATTCTTGATTAATGTTTATATTCTTAATTAATGTGAAATTTAATATATGTATTAAAATCGGACATATTTTTATCTTACAAATTGAACGAATCTATTTATTATTTGATTTAAATACAGCTTTCTAGCCGAAACGAATAGATATTTTGTTGATTGAAATTTAAAAAATTCGAATAAACGATCCTAGTAGAGCTAAATAGAACTTTTTTCTGGGTGTACTTACAATTTATTGCCACAATTTCAATAAACTTTGCATCATTATTTTTGTATTATATAGAAATTCTCGAGGAAAAATTTACGGTATAGCGTTAGACAACATCGCAACGTTGACCCTGAGTCGAAATGATAAGCTCAGTCCAACGATGAGTAGCCAGCACTGGGCTAACGTTGACTCTTGATCTTGGCCCTGTGCCAATAAACTTAAAGCTGGTCCAGCCTCGTCCTTTGATCATCAGCCATTGATGTCTATTATTACATTATTTGATTTTTATTTTAGACGAACAATTTTCATTTCTTTCTTACCGAATTCTATTTATTTTAATAAAGAAAAATAGTCAAAATGAAAGAATATATAAAAAAATAGATAAAAACTTACTGATTCGAAACTTGTGAAATTTAGTTCGATAGTTTGTCAGTTCATTGTGTCGTCGTTTACAAAACGATACTGGCCCAAAACTAGCAAACTGCTGGATATCAATGTTTTATCGGAGGTTCATGTTTCATGTAGATTTAGGCAAGTATGCAAATATTTCAATTTATAGATTACGCATCTACATTAGGAATAAAATATTAATACAATTTTTTAAATAATAAAAAATAGGGTGTAAGCTATGTAATATATTTGAAATATTGAAAATACATTTTTCCTGCCATTCAAAAATCTGTGGAAATCTGTCAAAAATCTTCATGTGGAACAATTGACTGTTCCGCATGAAGAGAGACGTCTTGACATCAAGAGACTCGGTAGAGTCTCGGGACAAGTACATTTGACAGCTCTGTCGTCTGCTGGCCCGAGGCTCGCCTGAGTTCAAGAGACACGGTAGAGTCTCGGGACAAGTACATTTGACAGCTCTGTCGTCTGCTGGCCCGATGCTCGCCTGAGTTCAAGAGACACGGTAGAGTCTCGGGACAAGTACATTTGACAGCTCTGTCGTCTGCTGGCCCGAGGCTCGCCTGATTGTCAGTCACCAAAGAAATACTTGTCCTAGTACTGATATCATAAATTTTACTGCTGCATGTAACTTAGATGGTGACTTTTTTTCATTTTTTTTCTAGACTATTGATACTTCTTACACACCAATTATAAGTGGTATTTTTCTCATCTTGATAACGCTGATTTTTTAATGTTTTGATTCCTGTTTTGTTCTGTGGAAATAAATTCAAAGTAACATTTATTATGGAGTCTGGTTTTTTGGCCGGATATTTCGCGATCTATATGGTTGGTTTCCCTTCGGGATATGAATAAAATTAGTAAACATTAAAAAAAAAAAAAAAAAAAATTACGTGGGTTTTTGGATTTTTCGTGATATCATAGGGAAACGAGGGACCACCAATGTACTTGTCCGGGTTTTTTTTCCCCGGGAGGGAATTTTTGCTATTTGTAGAGATATCCATGAATAGATTTGTTTCAGATTGCAGATGTCGATGAATACAGATATTTTTGAAGAGAGATTTTTTGACCTCATTTATGAATAGAGATGTTTTAGAATAAAGATATTTCAACATAGTGCTCTTTGGGAATGCACATATTTATACAGAAGAATACAGTTTATTAGCTACAGAGTTATTTAAACATAATTATTTATGCATAGAGATGTTTTAGAATAAAGATATTCACCATAGAGTTATTTCGGAATAGAGAAATTATGAAAAGAATTGTTGTACTGTTAATGTCCGCTCGATTCGAATATTCCAGATAGAACGTTTTTACTTTGTTTTCTCAAATAAACGTTGTTATACGTATTAAAAAGAAGTGTTTCAATATTGAGTCATCAATCTTGTTGATTTAATGAATGCTTATCTTGATAACTTATACATAACAAAACCAAAAAATCTTTAACATGTGTCGTTGCGAGATATAATCTTGGTAACGATAAATTAGCCCTCCGTCACATGTGCCAAAAATACCGTAAATTTTATAATTAATTTTAGCTTTTATCATACCGTGAGTTAAATCATTACAAGCACATACGTTCTGCGAAACACCATAGAAATGTTCATGAAAATTCCAGAAATGTAACATTTATCAATTTTTGTTTATTAATAAAAATAAAAAAAAGAATAAAATAGCGACGTTTTGCTCATGACGCGTGTAACGGAGGGTTAAAATAATAATAATGATACTGAGATACGAGAAAATGATCTAACGGTGTAACGCTAAATATTATTTATTATTGAGTCGTATTTTGCCACACATTGTCGATTTGATTTATCGAGAAATCTTGAGTAATTAAAGATTGTAGGGTTTGAGGCCGTTTTTATCCTTCATCAGATGAGAGTCAAGTTTTACGACTTTGTCGTACTCGATAGTCCCGGTTTTCTACTCTCCCACCCTCTTGCTCTCTTTTTCTCTCTTTATTGGCCAACTCCTTTTTGAGCCTCCAACACAGTTGACTATTACAAATAGGAAAGCACTAAGGTTTTATTATTCGTAGCGTGAAACCTACCTGACAGCGGTACTTGCTGCAACAAAACCTTCGAAAACTTGGTCAGCTTCATTTTACTGGTATCACGTCATTCTCAAAACGAAAGGTCCGCTTATCGATCTTTTCGAAGTGTCAAGTAGTGAATTAGCCGCTCTTCTCATCATGGGAAAATCATGTAGGACACGAAGCACTCAACATATGCAAGCAGGATAGTCAACAAGCTAGGTATCGATCGAGTCTCTGACAATTCTCGTAGTGGGTTCTTAAGAGAAAACCTCATAAATTATTTATCGAATTAATCGTCGACACTACATCGTCAACAATCCACTCTTCCGGAAAATGTTTTATTTCTCTCAAAATATAAATCTCTTTCGTATACCGATAAAAAAAAATAAAAAAATATATCTCGTGAAATTTGTTTAATTGCGATACGATTCTTTTTTTACTCAGCTTATCAACAGCAGTTGAAATTTGATTAACCGAAAGTAGCAAAGTATTCAAGCGAATACATTTTTTTTTGTTGAAACCATGAATTATTTTATTGGCAATAACTTATTGTTTAATAGAAAAATGATTAAGTCAATTAATTTTGATACATAAATAGCAACCGATCATAAATCTGAATGTGATCACGCCAGAACATATATTTAGTATCCCTGGAGAAATAGCTTTCCACCTACGAGAAAAACCGATTACAAAACGGTGCTAAATTTTATTGGAGGATGCTGTTCACATCTGCGGTCATTTTTTCCACGCGATGTAATATGTTCAAGAATTCCCAACAGGTAAAATCATTTTGCCCCGTAACTTTTCACAGCAGAAACGTCCGGCACGACATTTTCTTTCTCGTCTTTGATGATCATCAGCCTACAATTCAACAAATGTATGTCACGTCGAGAGTCACGGTACGTGAGCGGAAATGGACCACATGGCTTTGTCTACGTGAAAAAAGCTAACAATTCGATCCTCCTCCCTTGTTTGTCCCTTAAGTGCGGATCCTACATCTGGCAATATGGTCATCGAGGTACCATTTATAATCTCATTAGAACCTCAAGTTTTCTTATTGCTCCACGTCTAATATTATTCTTACAAATTGATATAAAAATATAAATAAAAACGTAGTCCATTCTTCTTTTCTTTCATTCATTCGTTTCTCTTTTTTTTCCTTTTTTTATACTGAAATAAAATTCTGATGAAAGCTTTTTGAAGAATGATTTAATTCTGATAAACAAGCCCCCAAAAAAATGTAATGCAAAAAGTATCAATGCAAAAAAGATGCAAATTCATTGACATACGAAATTCGGTACCCAAACAAGTTTCTACATTAATGACAAAAATTATAAGCAAAACAGGGCGGATTAGGGCATCAAAGATGGTTGATTAGACGTTTAGGTTGCCCGAAATCACTGGCAGAGACACCGGTCTCCATGGGTGTACTGAATTAAACATACCAGAATATATTAGGCTCAAGGTAGAGTAATGAAATTGCTCGTTTCTTGGTACAGCTACGAGGAGGCGATGATGCGGAGAACAACCGAGAAGGGATGAAATATGCGTCTTTCGTTCGGTGTGAATATTACCTCGAATTAATAATCAGGATGCCTGTAGCTCAACTCTATGCACGAAACATTAGTTCTGTAAACGTGTATATATTAAGACAACATTTTCGATGGAAATTCGTGCATAAGATTTTACTATTTGGGACATCTAACAATCAAAATAGTGACATATTGACGGGTAAGAATTCAAAAAATGTTTTTTTTTGTCACCGACCAACTAATGTGAAGAGAGCGAACATAAAAAGAAAAGCAGACTTTTTGAGATGCGAAAACCCCGATGAAAGAATTCCCCACTCTTTTTTCTATAAGACGTGAGAAATTCCCAATACTTACATCCGTTTAAAAGTTCGATCTAGCAAGTTCTTTATATCACCTCTCATTCACGAATTTTGGAGGCTCGTGATGCGATGGAATACACGGGGTCAGGAGGCTACTGTTCAAACAGGTGGGCCACCATGTCCCTAAATGTAAACTACGTTTATACAGGGTGTCCCTCAAATAATGGATAACCTTTCAATCGTGTATGAGGGGCACTAAGCCTGTTCAGAAAATTGTATTTCATTTTTAATCAAAATCGCACGGTTTTCGAGGTTTTTCCAGTTTTTTAAATTTTGCCATGAATTTTTTGATAAACCCATGAATAATTAATCGGCAATAGTAGTTAAACACAAAGGACATTTGTGTTTCATCCATAAATATAAAATTTTAGGAGCTGAATTACAGAAAGTGATCGTTCGTTAAAAAGAAGCATACATAAAAAATAACGAAACTTCTACTATGCAGTGAATTGCCGAATAGAAAAGTGAACTTTTTGTTCACGTTGATTTTCCCCAAGAAAAGTGCACGTTCAAGCATGAGATCACGGTGCAAGTATCCACGTCTGATTATAATTGACCTCCACTACTGTAAAATCTTTCGCATACTCGAGCTTCTCAGTAACCGGTTTAGAAAAATTCGATGTTAATGTTTCAAAGTATCGCAGTGAAATTGAATTCCCAATGTATTCAATTACAGTAATCCCTCGCCAATCGCGGGGGTTCCGTTCCAACAAATATTTTGGAGATACTTTCATCATTCGATTTCTCAAAAATTACTACGTGTCATTGAAAAACTGTATAAAAAAAGCCCACCCCACTTTTTTACGAACTCACTCGTGTTTTTCTTTTTAAAGGAGAGCCACAGATAAGCGAAACCGTGGTTGCGGATCCGTAGTTGGGAAGGAATTACTGTATCCTTCAAATACTCGAAGCTCTGTATAACCCATTATTGTTGAGAATAGTGATGACAGAAAACAACTTCTTATAAGAGCGAATATTTGCGCCGCATGATTTTATAGGGAACTGAATTTTTTATTGTTTTTATTTTCATTTTTCATGGAACAGATGTGCTTTTCTGCTCATTGAGGGCACAAAAGATTAAAATTGACGTTAAGATTTTATCAAACAGTTTAAATAAAATGAATCATTGCAAATAAGCGGTCTGGGAATTGTTTAAGGCATCTTCTCACTTTAAACGCCTCAAAAATAGGCTGTTTTTGCGATTTTTTTTCGAGGATTTTTGCTTAAAATTATGGGATAAAACGGATCCTATGTAATAAACACATCTTTCAAGTACATGAAAAAATTTTTATTTTATTTTTTTAAACAATTATTATAATACATCAGTAGCATTGAAAAACCCGTGTAAAAATGTTATGGTCGTGGCTTGTTGATGGTATCTCCGAGACGGGTCGTCTGAAACAAAAAAATAAAACTGTTTTAGATTCAGTATGTCAGTGGCTATAGCGCATATCATCAGATTTTTGATATTCGCGAAAATAACAAAATGGCGCACGTTTTTCGAAAAAGTAAAAAAAAACCACGATTTTTTTGCAGTTTTTTGTAAAAAAAAAATTCTTAAAATCAAAATTTAAAAAATCTGATGATATGCGCTATAGCCATAACTATGAAGCATATGTCATTCAAATTTCATGACAATCGGCCGGATAGTTTCCGAAATTTCATCAACAAAGCACCGAAAAACCTTGTTTTGAGATAACTGCGTTTAAAGTTTTGGTTGCAGAAAAATCATGAAAAAACCTTACCTCGGGTTAATCAGCGATGCCTGCTCCATACAATGGACCTTCCGATTCTTCGTAGAAGGTGTGTTCGTCCAAAGTAGCTTCCCTTCGTCTCGACCTAGTCTCTTTTGAAGCGTTAGAGCTGCGGCGGTTCCCTACGCGTACGCGATCACTGTCGCGTTTCTCGGCGTATTGAACGGCGATAGGGCCTAGTTTGACACCCATCACCTCCAAAATTTTTAAAACAGGTTGTAGCCCTTCGTTATAAATGCATGCCGCTGTTTGGCAAGCAATTTCCACGGTTTTTCTTGATGATGTTTCTTGAAACATCTTTGTTACAAACTTTACACTTCACATATTGTTGTAATGTAGAAAAAACAAGAAAAAACTGAATAATACTATATCCAGCCGTTGGATCGATGTGTACATCGAAACTTGTATCGTCCGATTTTTTTAATTTTGCTGCACTCGCACTAGCATGACTCGTATCTGCTTCAGACTGGTGTGGAAGCACTCCACGAAATTTTCTTTTTTTAGATTTCGAACTTGGACGTCGCCACGTGGCACTTTGTTGCGAAGTCTTTTTATCCATTATAACAATCCTGAGCGCAGAGATGTTGCCGTTACGAAGTTTCAAATTAGACTGATGAAATAACAGTTTAGCATCGTTGCCGAGTGATTTTCTTTTGAAAAATGCACGTGTTAAGGTCTTATTACATGAGTATAGACCCGAAAACAGAATATACCTAAGCAAGGGGTACTACATTAACAAAAGAACACGGCTATTCAATTGTATAGAGTCAGATATACAGGGACCGTCCGAGCGGCGTGAAAGGGATCGCCGGGTACTCTCAGGTAGTCACCTAACGGTCGCCAAAAAATGTAGTTAGACTCGTCCGATCTTTATGAAATTTCGAGATGACATTTTTGAAGATATGTACTTTCAAAATTTAAAAAAAAAAAAAAATCGATTTTTTTAAATTTCCAAAGTGAGAAGACGCCTTAACGAAAAACATTTGTGAGACTGTTCGTTGGATGACTGACGTTTTTCATTTGACATGCGAAGTGTTGCTGCTGACATGAAAAATGCATCACTTCGTTCAGTTGCTTCGACCAGAGCTTGGAACTTCTGCCAGCGTAACAGTTCGAATCCTGGTCGCGTATTCTCGTTGGGAATAAAGATATATGGGCGTACCAAAGCTTCGAATGCATGCTTTACTCATATCTACATTAGGGTGATGCAAAAAAAAACGACTTTTTTTTCTTAAAGTCGCAAGTCAATACTTCATAAAAAAGTAATTCTCTCATAATTTGATCCTTCTAAAAAAATGTTTAGAGATCGCACCGACGACGTTTAGATATTTTTTTTTCAATTTTAGCGAAAAATCATTATATAAAAATATCGATATTTCGGTGTCGCAACAAAAATTGTTAGTACTCAATAAAAATTTGTTTCTCTCAAAATTTGAGTTTAAAATAAAAAAATTTAGAGGTCGCCCCAGCGGCTTTTCTAATTTTTTTTTTATTTTCTCGTAAACATTGTGATATAAAAAAATGGTTTTATTTGTGTCGCAGGTTGATATATTAGCATTTCATGGAAAAATTGTTCTCCCAAAACTTGAATGTTCTAAAGAATTTTTTAGAGGTGCCTCCAGTGACGTTTATATATTTTTTTCATAATTTTGGCTGCAAATCATGATATTTAAATGTGGTTTTGTTTGTGTGGCAACTAAAGATATTAGTACTAAGTAAAACAGTAATTTTTGCAAAATTTTGGTCTTCTAAAAAAATTTCTAGAGGAAGCTCCAGCGACTTTGAGATATTTCTTTCTAATTTCGGCTAAACACCGTAATATAAAAATTTGATTTTTTCGTGTCGCAAGTAAATGCGTTAGCACTCCACTGAAAACGAATTTAGAAAATTATAGTTGCTGGGTGTGACCTCGCATACATTTTTTACTTGGCTTAAGATTTTCTAGAATTAATTTTTTCATGAAATTCTAGGATATAAACTTCGATACACAGAAATTTACCTTTTGATATCACGAATTTTACCCGAAATTATAAAAAAATATCTAAAAGTCATCGGAGGCACCTCTAAAAATTTTTTTACAAGATTCAGATTTTGAGAGAATAACTTTTCCATGAAATGCTAATATATCAACCTGCGACACAAAGAGAACCATTTTTTTATAACATGATGTTTATGAGAAATTGAGAAAAAAATTTTAGAAATGCCGCTGGAACGACCTCTAATTTTTTTCTTTTAAACTCAAATTTTGCGAGAATCAACTTTTCATTAAGCATTAACAATTTTTGTTGCGACATCGAAAAATCGATACTTGTATATCATGATTTTTCGCTAAAACTGGAAAAAAATATCTAAACGTCGCTGGTGCGACCTCTAAAAATTTTTTTAGAAGGTCCAAATTGTGAGAGAATTACTTTTTCGTGAAGTATTGATATAATCACTTACGACTTTAAGAAAGAAAAACGGTCGACTTTTTTTGCATCACTCTAATCTATATATGGGGCATTCCATGTCAAACCGGCCAGTCCGTGACCCCGACTATTTTTGATTTTGTCAAAATTTTTTCATTTTCAAGTAACTACTAAAAGGAGTTTTTAGGAATGTTTTAGATTTTTATCTCAACCCGTTTAAAAATAATGAATTTTTCAAAATTTCACAAGAAATTTTTTTAAATGCTCATAACTTTTTCAACGTCAGAGATATCAAAATATAATAGAAGGTAATTTCTTTCACCTTGAATGATAGTTTCATAAAAAAAATACAAAAAAATTAACAAAAGTCAATTTCATATGTTTTTTCTTAGTTTTAATCTAAAAATATATTTTTCCGAAAACATGGACCGTTTTGATTTCTTTGAAAAAATTTACCATTTTTCTAGACATATTTTCACATGTCTCGAAAAATTTACAGCTTATGATATCCATACCTTCTATTTTTTTCTCATTTTTTACCACGTGTAAACCAATAATAAAAAGTTGTCAATCCTGGTTTATATTTTTTTATTGCTTTTTTTCCACTCATAATTCCATTCCTCAAGAAATTATGAATGAAAAAAGTTAATAAATAAATATTGGAACTGATTTCTATGTTTTTTTTTTCAGTTTTCAACCAAACATTTTTTTTTACAACTTGGGCCATTTTGATTTTTCTGAAAAAATTCACCATCTTTCACGATACATTTTTACACATCCCAAAAAATCCGCAGCGTGTGATATCCATAAATTAAATTTTTTTTTTTAATTCTATGCCAAGTGTAAACCAATGATTATCAATTATTAATCCTTATTCATGAATATCACACGCTGCGGATTTTGTGGGACGTGTAAAAATGTGTCGTGAAAGATGATGAATTTTTTCAGAAAAATCAAAATGGCCCAAAATGTGAAAGTAAATATTTGGTTGAAAACTGAAAAAAAAACATGGAAATCAGTTCCAATATTTATTTATTAATTTTTTTCATTTATAATTTCTTGAGGAATGGAATTATGAGTGGGGAAAAAAATAATAAAAAAATATAATTCAGAATTGACAACTAATAATTATTGGTTTACACGTGGTAAAAATGAAAAAAATTGAAGGGATGGATATCACAGGCTGTGAATTTTTCGAGACATGTAAAAATATGTCTACAACAAAGGTAAATTTTTTCAAAAAAATCAAAACGGTCCAAGTTTTGAAAAAAAAAATTTTTTGGATTAAAACTAAAAAAAATTATGAAATTGCCTTTTGATAATTTTTTTGTATTTTTTTTAAGAAAATACCATTCAAGACAAAAAAAATTACCTTCTATTTTATTTTGATATCTCTGATTGCTGAAAAAGTTATGAGTATTTAAAAAAATGTACGAAATTTAAAAAAAATCATTATTTTTAAACGAGTTCAGATAAAAAACTAAAAAATTCCTAAAAACTCCTTTCAGTAGTTACTTGAAAATGAAAAAAATTCGACAAAATCAAAAATGGTCGCGATCACGGACTGACCGGTTTGGCATGGAATGCCCCATATACAGAAGTACATTTATACATATGTATCTGTAAGCTATACATTTACATTCCGAGAGAAACAAGATGTCAAAAAATGAACTTTGAAATTGGCTTTATTCAGACAGCTTTTCCTGCAGTTTTTCCACCTCCATAGAAAATGTAAAATCGAATGCAAAGTCAAATGTCCCCACACGAAAGGACTGCCTACTGACCTTTGAGGATCTTGAAACAGGCGGCACAAATAAAAGTGCAGGAAAAAGAAAAAAACCTACAAAAACCCATTGTTGTCCGTTCAATATTTTTTTATAATATTGTTCATGGCTGTAAATAAAATCGACAAAAAGATGCCAACAAACATAAACTCAAAATAACATTGTCCCAGCCGCATTTAACGTTTCACTATATTGAATACATTTAATCTCATGAATTGCAACGTCTGATTATACTTGATCATCACCACTGTAGAAAGAGAACGAATAATTCCCACAAGAGAATGACATTTTCAGCAGCATGAAAAATATTATTGTTGATATCGAAAAAATAGAAAATTAAAAATATTTGACATATTAATTAGCCACACGTCATTTTATTAGTGGAAATAATTTTCAAGCTTATTTTCAGCATTTAAAGGGAAAGCGTTCGAACGAATTTTTAGTCACAAGCTTCATCAATCTATAACATAATAATATCGATGTTTCTATTTGTTCTTTTCTTAAATTTAATCATAACTTTCAAAGAAAATAAATTTCGTCCCAACCAATCTTTCAACGTAGCATTGTTTTGTTTGCTGCAACGTGCATGTCTGACTGTTCACTCAGGTTGCTACTTGTGAATATGAAAATGGCAATTCTTTTGCTATTTCAATGAAACTAAGTTTAATTTGAAGTTTACGGGACATTGTACAATCTGTTTGGTCTCTTTGTTTAACTTTAACGTGATATAGTCATGGTCCGCCATAATTTTTAATGGTGGAGAATGCCGCGTGCGCTCAGCTTTTCCCCACCACCATGCCAGAGCACGCGGACTATATAAGTCTCCGGTTCGACTTCTCTGCTCGCTCTCAGGTGCGTACAGGAGTCCTTAAATGTTGTTACTCATCCAGTTACCAACATATCCTTATTTTACAAAATTATTTCTCTAAACTTTCAACTTTGTCAAAGTGTAATTCGAAGTTTCTCAAACTTTCAAAGGTTCCCTCGTGAATTCGGTTAAGGATTGAAAGTTTCATCTGTACTGATAATCCAATAATCAAATTTAACCTTTTTCGAAATTTTTCCGAATCACCGTGATTTTTATCTCTTAAATACACTAAGAAAAAGCAACAAAAACCTGAAGGCACATCACGGTACGAATATGTGACGAGGCTCTATGGAATTCCAAGTGCGCGATTTGCATTTTTTTTTTTTCAACAGAATATTCTATTTATAGTGCATAATTTTCGGCAGTGTATTGAAGTTTTCTCTATAATGTTTTTTTATTTCGTTGCCAATATCATAGATTTTTCTTTATTGATTCTGTTCTCTTCCGCCAAAAACGAACAATAACGTTTCATTAATTCTTTTTATTTCTTTTCCGTTCGTTGACATTCTGACGGTAATAATTCAATTACTTCTGGCGTAGAAAGCGCACACGAACCGTTAAGGAAATAATTAGCATCTGTTGTGAGGGAAGTGGCAAAAAGAGGAAGGGGGGAGGGGGGCACTTTGATCCGTTTGCCATTGTACGATATCCGAACACACCTCGTATCAACGCTTGTATCAACGCAGTAATTCATGTCCGCTCGAGAGGGGTCTCAATATCATTGATATGCGTGCGAAACGCCTGTTACATTTATACGTCGATAATAATAGTAACGGACTCGATAAATCAATACAATAGGATCTTTGAAAATATTTTACAATGTATTGAAAAAATTGGTTATATCAATGGGACCGAAGATTATAAATAACGGAGTTAACGACACGAATGATCAATTTGTATAAAATAAAGTCTGGAACGTAACTCACATAATTGTGTTTCATTTCAGGCTAATTAGTCTCGCAACATTGACAAAAGGATGGTGATGCACGATGAAAAGTCAACTTCCAGGTATCCGCGGAATCTCAAAGCCATCAAAAGGTTCTTCATTATATTACTGATCTTCTGCTTCGCCGAATGCACAGCTGGTAAGTGATATTAAAAAAAGTTTCCTTCATTTTTGAAAATATTTCAATATTTGTTAGGAAGAAAATTTTCGAGAGATCGGACTTTCAAACATTTCTTTCAAGGAAACGTTCTCAAGGCTTTTTAATACAATGGTAAAAAAAGAGCCATTTTACTCAACCATTTCTCTACATCGACGCATTCTAAGTTTACTCGTTACCTTTACCATACCTATGCTATTTTCAATGGAGAATCTTCGAGGATTTTGCGGAAACGAGCTCGCATTATCGCGGAAGCTATTAGCAATTAAGTTTCTAGCATTTCACAAGATTCTGATCCTTGCCGTTAGGCGACGAGTTTTTTAACCCCTTAAATACCGACATAAGAACTTTCACGATTCGATATAGTATTTTCGAAAGTTTAGCCCTGGATCAGAAAGAAATCGATTAAACTTCCGTAAAAGTGTCTTAACCCTTATGTGTGTCACGAGGTAAATTTATGTGTCTCACTGTATACGCAAAAGGTACTCAATTAGCTCGAAAAACAGAAAAAAGTTAGAGATTTCAGAAATCATAGAACGTTCGTCATTGAGTGGTAATGATAGTTTTTTAATTATAGGGTTTGAAAAAAAGTTGATAAAACTAGAAACTATTTTCGGAATATTGTTGACACATTATGGAGACAAATGAAAAAAAATTCTGGTAAGTAGGCCACCGTCGATGATTCCATCATTTCTTCGTCCCAAACATCTCTCTGATATTTTTTATGATAAAAGAACAAGTTCTGATTTGAAAGATCAGTACGATTTTGGTGAAAACATCGCCATCGACTAAAATTTTGGGTAACATTTTAACAATGCTTTGATTTTTTGATTGAACGAAAATGGTCTCTGAAGAAATGATCTTGGATATCCCAACGCGTAACGTTACAACATTAATTTTATGATTTCATACATATTTAAATCGTAATTAAAACGTAGGTTTCAAAGTATATAAAATCGAGTGCTGATCGATATTTGACAATCGGTGTCGGTTATTGAGAATGGAATTTTCATCTCCGTTTCTGAGAGAAATAACTAACTTTTAAAACAAAATAATAAAAAGTTCTCATCTCCGGTATTGCACGAATAGTAATAAAAATATCCTCGCAGCAAATATAACTGATCGTTTTTCAGTAAACCATCTTCGAATTAATCAACAATACTACGGCGTTCAAATGATTGAGTGTAGGTAGCATGATCCAAAAACTAAGATATTCCTTTCACGAACTCAAATATTTTACAATTAACAGATTTTTTTATATAAAAAAGTTAAAATACATCCCATTCCACTGGAAAAATATCGAGCCATGTTACCGAACCTTTAGAAAAGAATTATAACTTTGAAAATCATTTAATTTACACAACGCTTTATGAATATGACCTGCTGCTCACATTTCTATTTAATAATTCATGTATCAAATAATGCTAGATGTTTGATATAAACTGTTCTAGGGTTAAATCAAATTCTAAAGATTCCGTAGCAACAATAAAAATAGAGTCACCGGACGTTTGAAAAAAATACTTACGATAGTACTTAAAAGAATGTGATCAGCTGACGATTTTCCGTAGTCATGATGTTATTTTCGGCAGTTTTTACAACATTTTTAACGCTATTCTTGTTTTTGCCCTTTACAAATTGGCTCACATTTTTACCAATGTCACTGTGTATTTTATACGTATTTTCATTCATATTTCACTTTTTTTTAAATCAAATACAATAAGCTCCAAAAAATTTTGAGCTCCAAAAAATATCAAAAAGTTTCATAATTTACACAATTAAACGAAAATTTTCGATTTATGTTACAGTTGGGACTAATAATTGGTTATAACTTTTTTAAACAAAATCCAGCCTAATTTACGAATAAATGTGGTAAAGTCATTAAGTTTTTAACAAAGATATCAATAACGGTGATTTTTTAATCCAAATTTCCAGCTTAAAGGTTTCAGGCCGAAATTTTCCAAGAACGAAAAATCCTACGTGCATCCTGTCGAGTAGAAGCACCAATTAAGTTGATAAATAAAACACAAAGAATATCTTCTTTTTGTGAAAGGATTCGGTCATGAAAATCCACAAATTTTTGTTCGATGAATTATTTTTCAATTTCACTACCGAATAGATTTGAAAACTTTCCCTCGACTATTGTTAAATTTTTCTGATATATTCTATGACAGTTTTTCGGACGAGCACAATGAAAACAAAGAACAAAGAATAGCGCATAGTTCAGTGAATTCCTTAGAATCTCGATTTTTTATACGAATGTGACATATTGACACGAATCAATATATGTCATCTTCGTGCCGTAGACAATCAATATTGTCTACGGCAAGATGTTGGATCCCAAAAGGATGGAAAAGCAGTTTGAAACTCCTTTATGCCCATATATAAACCTTTGGAAGTTCATCTATATCTGTTTACAAGCTAAGGTGCAACCTGTTTGTAACTTCACATGTCCTGTCAAATTTACTCGATTCACCACCCCCTTTGTACTGGTGACGTCAATGCAATAAGAGAAATGCGGAGCAATTTCACAAATCAAGGAATCAATTAGTAATTCAACCTTTTGAACCGTTCTATTATTTCTTGTTTATTCTTTTACGGTTTTCCATTGCTTTTCTCATTTTTTTCGTTACATTGTGCTAACCTACAATATATTATTAAACAAATCATTTCGTACATTAAAAAGTATATTTTGAAGTGTATTGTGTGATTTTTCTTGAGCAAAAACAGTCAAAACTTGAATGATAATAAACTTGTTTACAAAAAAACCGACTCCAAAAAAACTTAAAGAGTAAAAAAATGAATGTATTGAAAGCCTACGGAACGTTTGCTACATAAAAAAAAACATTGAAGTTGGTGCCAAACAAGTTGAAATTGATGAAAATAGAAACTTGTTTGCATTAAAATCGTTAATTAGTGAGAGAGTTTCTGTTTAATTTGTTTGGCACTTATTTGAATCATTATTATTTTTTTTATATGACAGATTCCGTAGTATTGAATTTCAGTGTATTTATTTTTTACTTTCTACGGCTTTATACTTTGTCCTTTTTGCCGTACATATTTTGAATACTCCGTCCTTTCACAAAGGATAAATAAATGTAAATGAATATATAAATAAATATGTTTACTCGAAGAATAATAAAGATGCGAAGGCAACATTGAAACTTACGTCATAATAGAAGCAACACCATAGTGAAAGGAGTACAGTGCATCTATTTTCATCACATATTTATCTACGTTCTAGCCGGTCTTATTTTCATCCTGTAAATAAGAAGGATGAACAAGAATTTATACGCCATATTTCGAGATTTGAATGCATCGTGTTTCACCGCCTATGCGTAATACGATACTCGGATATGAATATCGATGGCTTAGCGTCAAAAGAACATTAATTCTATTTTCGTATCCCGTTTGATATTGAATCTTGAAATCAGAGATTTATTCATAAACGATCCAAATTTAACAATATAGTCAATGTGAAATGAATTGTAAGAGCTGTGAAAAGCTCTAATTTTACAAACAGGATTCACAAAAGTTGAAAGAGTTCTTTCTTTCTTTTTTTCCTTTTTTCTTTTTTTTTCCAATTTACAAAGATTTAATTTACAAAGAAAAATTTACAAAAAGAGAAATCTTTTTCCAATTTACAAAATTATGTAACGCCATAAATATAACGCAAGCCCATTACTTTCTCCTTTCGTATACATCCATTTATCAGAAGTCACATATTTTTAATGAGTCAGATATCGACGGCTATTTCATTATTCGTTATTATTAAATTTAATTGGATTTTTAATACGATTAATTACGCAAAAATCAAATATATAACTCAACTTCCTACCACGCGAGTGTACGAACCAAAATAGAGCTTTCCATTGACGCACTATTGAAACAAAGAGACAGGGATAAATAAGTAACCAAGAAGAAAGAAAGCACTTGAGCTTTTTGAAAGTAGTTTCGCTCGTGTACTTCTCGAGTGTCTAATTTCGTGGATGCACTGACGTCTCGGCTGTACTTCATATAAACAAAAGTGATTAAAGTAATGAGCATGATTCGCTGAATGGCGAGGGGTTGCATGGTCAGCAGCATATTTTACGAAAAAAGCGTGCGTAAATATGTAAAAAAAGATCCTTATACGTGTTAATGTCATCAGGGCTCTTCCTCCCTTTTTCTTTTCTTGTCATTGAGCATTAATTTTCCAATTTAATTCGTAAGCCAAAGACTATTAGATTTAATTTATTTTCAGGTTCTTGTCTCAGTTATGGACATTCGTGCTGGGGTGGTGAGTGAATTTGATACACTCTTAATCTCTATATATATAAATATATTGGCGAAAAAAAGTTTGGCCGCTTATCAATCGAGAACCACTGAACTGATTTCGATCAATCTTTCACAGGAGGGAAGCTCATGATTCATACTGGATTGTAGACTGCATAACATTCCGATATATTGTTTTTTACGAAAATGTGAAAAAGAGTTCAAATTTTTATACAATGTTCTACTTTAAAAATTCATCAGTAATTAAAAAATGTAGATAAACAAAAAAACAAATTACTAATTTAAAGATAATTCAAAAACAAAAAGAATGAATGCTGGCTGGGATTCCCATTTTGAACAGAAAAAAAGTTACAGCTATCTTAGTGAATCAATAAAAAATTAGAAAATTTTGTTATTTTAAATATTTTATTGAGTAGCTTTTGTTGAAGAATTTTAGTAAAAAAAAAAACCCAAAAATTATGTTCAAAATGGGAAGAGAATGGCAAATAACCATTTAGGTACATATCACCTCGATATCTTGGTTCATTGGCTCATTGGCTAATTGGCCCATATTATATGAAATGCATAAATAAGACGAAAATAACATAATATTATTTATGCTACATTACAAAATAAAAGTTTCATATTATTCGTACAAAAATTACTAAATTTTGTTCGATTAATATATAATTGTTATTAATATGACACTTGCATTAACAACAATTTTTCTTGCCACGGGTGAAGCCGCGGAAACAGCTGGTACGTTACAATAGTTCATGGTTTCCGGATAGATGCCGTGTAGAGTTTCAGCATATTGCCGACGTTTCGCAAACGTTACAGTTTGCATCATCAGGGCTGAGAGCTCCGATACTGAAGCTCCCTGGTCTCAGGTAGTCTTTATGTACGCATGGTTATCGTTCCCTTAATTCAGGGCTTAGGTTCTCAGCCTTGATGATGCAAACTGTAACGTTTGCGAAACGTCGGCAATACGTTGAAACTGTACACGGCATCCATCCGTACACGGAAACCATAAACTATTGTAACAATAATAGCCGTGAAAGGCGCAAAACTAGAAGCTGGTATATTATAACGCTTGTTACACTTCAAAAATTTTTCATTCCAACATTCGTCGTTAGAAATTTAATTTAATCAAAAATTCAATACTTCTATAGCAAACTCATTAAATTCCAAATAAATTCAATTAAATTCAAAAAAATTTGTAGCGTTGTTTCGCAGCACGATTTCGATGGAATGTAATATTAGGACGGCAATGTACGGGCAAAATATCCTTAATCTTTGATCGTACGTTAAAATCAGTATTTTACGTAGGTAAATTTTCAAATTACATACATTTTGAGAATTTCTATGAAAAAAATCGATTTTTTCGTAATTCAGACCTGGCGTCAGATCGCTTACCTATTTGAATGAAAACAGGAAAACTAATTAATATCTGAATCCGTGGTAGTTATAGAACGGGTGTAGCTAATTAACGTTTTATTGGTTTCGTTCGAATTTCTCGATGCTTCAAATCGAAGTACATGTATTTGTTGTACCGTGTAAATGTACAGGAAAATGCAATTTAATATCAAAGCTAGTCACTTCAATTAACTCGAAGTGCACACCAAAAGCAGAAATTCTTAAGCCGCTGAAGTGGCTGAGATTTCAACGCTATATTTCTCTGTCATTTACTATTTCTGGCTTGGATCCATCAAAATTTAAATGCGTTACAGCCCACGGGAAACGGAGTTACGATGGCACTAGAAGTTCGCAATATCGACAAATTGGTAGTCGAGGAGATGAACGAGCTGTAGTGGAAGACGAAACAGATGGTAAGCCAGCAGCAAACAACGATCAGAATCGCTGGCTTTTTTCTCATCTGATAACGGGGCGACTGGTGGTACCTGCGGCTGGCCCGATTGTCGGCAAACGTCCTAGCAACAGGTGGCACGAGAAACAAAGTATTCGCACTCTACCAGGAAATTGGGACACCAATTATGGAACAAATACAAACGAGATTTTTCGGTATTATAATAATATTTATAACATAAACTAATGCAATTTGATTGATTCACCATGTACTTTAATGATATATTTTTGTATGATTAATAATTGTTGTTATCGGGTATTATCAGCATCGAAAGAATTCAACTATTTTTGTTATCAAGACATGAAATCAATTTTTCAAATACTACTCATTATTTTGATACGATATCGTGCAAAAAATATTCTTACGAATGCAGCATAGCTTAATTTTATAATAAACGAACAAGTGTCGACGTAGATAAAAACAAGCAGCTGATAATCAAATAACGAATTTGACAACAACTCAAGATAAAAATCAACAATCTTTATCGATATGTCAACGAGATTAATTAAAAATGATTAATAAAGAAAAGGGAAACAACGACTTGTAACGTGATATTTTAAGTTCTCGATTATAATCGAAGGTATGCAAGAGGGTGTGGTCTTTTCGAATGATAACCTCAACAAATTTCGACGACTGAAAATCGTTTCGAAAATAGCAGAAACATTGTTTCAAAATTAACACAGAAAATCATTTAGAAAAACTATGAATTAATTTATTGTAATTTGGAATTAATACATGTTGAAATTGTTTACTTTTAAAAATTTGACTGGATTTATCTTGAGAAATAATGTCAAATGAGTTGGCCGTTCTGAATCAATAATTTATTGCAAATTTTCAATAAAATTACTTATTTGCCAAATAAAAACAGAACGCAATACATTTTTTAATAATATCTGACCCTCTTTTTCGTATTCAAAGAAATAAAAAAAAGGAGATAGACGATAGCATCGGAGATTCGAAGGATTCTGACGATTCTCTCGAGTTGACACAGCAAGTGGCAAAAGGACGTGACGAATCAACGGACCTTCTTTATATACCATCCCCAAAAGAGTATGTCAATCATCATCCAAGTCTGACACAGAAATTTCGACTGTACAAAATATTGGTAAGGATTAATCGATATTTCAGAATCATGAAAATTAATAATTGAGCAGAAGTTGCACTCTTAATTAAGAAAATTATTGTTAATTAAGAAATTAACAATAAATCATGTTTTTTTAATCTCTTTACAGGCTGACTCGTTCGACGACAACACGCTTCAATAATGAATAATCCAGTATAATAATTGAGTAAAGATTAAGAATGACGCAACGACAGTGCTACCTAATATGTGGTCCTTTGTTTAAGTAGAAATGTTGAAAAAAACATCTCTTTTTTTAAACTATCTCTTCAAAAATAAAGTATTTGTTTTAGTGGAGAATAATTTCATTGTAGAGTTTGAGAGTCATGTGAGAAATTTCTGATAAAATCATTAACACGTTACAAAGATGCATCAAACTCTAGAAAAATTTGATATCTGTAATAAAATTGTAATTAAAATGCGATACATACCTCTTTCCTTCGGGATAAATCGTAACGCGGAGAAAAGATGAAAAACAAATTTGTTGTACTTCGAGCTCTTGATGAAAAGACATAAATTAAATAATTTTCAATTTGACAGACTCGGACTTTGCAGTTAATGATTTTTCACAAAAGATTCCAGGGTAATTATATGTTTGTTTTCAACTTTTATTATTTTTTGAATTAATACGATTAAATAATATATTTAGGGCAACAAAACTGTGTACCGTTCAAATCTACTAGTAATTCTCACTATTGATATATGCATCGACTGTCAATTCGAAAACGTATTTTTTTTTGTCTTCCACGATGTATAAATTCCATTGAAAATGTTCGTTGAAAAGAAGTAACTGGCAACGACACAAGTAAAAAATAAAGCATATTTGTCAGTTGTTCTTTCAATTAACGATCCTGACCTGCATTCACACCTGCAATCACCCAAAAATTAGAACACAGATCGAAGAATCTTTAATTCGTCGTTATCAACACAAACGATTCTTAACTCATAACCAATTCCTCATTGATATCACAACGAAAATATCCTATCAGCGAATTTTAAAAAAGTGTCAAATCACAGGATATTCGATTACACCTTGTTCGATAGCATACATCAGTTTATAAGAAAAAAATATAATGCTGACCTTATTATTATTTCACATATTAATATCAGAGTTATACATTTTTCCGTGTGATGAGAGATTTTCTCACAAATCAATTTTTTTTCAAATGCTGAATTAAGTAAATGTTTTTATTCATTAAGGCGCGGCCAGACTAGTAAAAAATTGCGACGAATACAACGTTCGGCATAAAAATGTACGTTGTGCGTTAAACATAAAATTTGACACTAATATTTTTGGCGCAGGTTAACGTTGATACCTACATAATTATTTGCGTTATGAGCCATGCGTTGAAAATAAAATCATGCATGCTGCGCGAGTGGAGCTCGTTTTTTTGTTTGGGTAAGTTTTTGTTATATCTCAAATATTTTCAAAGTCTACGGTATATGTTACTGTCTTCCAATCGCTTACTGTTTTTCTTTTTAAATTATGAACATGGATCTAAATAAAGAGGATGTAATACTTTTAATACAAGAGTACGAAAAACATAAGCTCCTTTGGGACCCTAAAGGCAAATGGTACTTTAAGGTATTCCTTTCGCGGAGGGCCGTATTTTTTGGGCGCATAAGCAGGGCCCTCTACATTAGTTCATAAATTAGGCTGCATTTTGTTTAAAAAAGTTATAATCAATTATTAGTCCGAACTGTAAACATAAATCGAAAATTTCAGCTTAATTGTGTAAATTATGAAACTTTTTGATATTTTTTGGAGAGCTACAAATGTCAATAACTGCACTGTCAAAGAGAGAAGCTGGACTTATTGTATTTGGTTAAAACAAATAGTGAAATATGAGTGAAAATACGTATAAAGTACGCAGTGACATTGGTAAAAATGTGAGCCAATTTGTAACGGGCAAAAACAAGAATAGCGTTAAAAATATTATAAAAACTGCCCAAGATAACATAACCTCTTGAACGTCATGGCTACGAAAAATCGTCTGCTGATCACATTCTTTCAAGTTCTATCGTGAATATTTTCTTCAAACGTCCGGTGACTCTCTGTTTTTATCGTTGCTACGGAATCTTTAGAATTTAATTTACCGCAAGACAGTTTATATCAAACATCTATCATTATTTAATATATGAATTATTAAATAGAAATGTGAGCAACAGGTCATCTCCATAAAGTGTCGTGTAAATTAGACGATTTTCAAAGTTATAATTCTTTTCTAAAGGTTCGGTAACCTGGCTCGATATTTTTCCAGGGGACTGGGATGTGCTTTTACTTTTATGTACAAAAAAATCCGTGAATTGTCAAATATTCGAGTTCGTGATAGGATTACCTTAACAAAAACAAAAAAATGACGCCTGGGAAGAAATTGCCAAATCATCAATCAAAACTGAAGATGCGAAGAAAAAACTGTCAAGCCTTCTAGGATCTTCCAGGCGAGAAAAATGAAAAGGAAAGAAGTCCATAGGAACTGCTAAAGGTGAGTAAATTCTTCAACTTAAATTAGATCTCAATCAATATGCTGATTGTTACTTTCATCTTTCGAACGTAAAGAAACAATTGTAATTGGATGTTTTTCTCCTGCTTGTCTTGAAAAGAAAGACCACCGATTAACTATTCTTTATAACTGAGACTTTTCAAAATAGATCAGTTTTGTTGAAATTCGGTATGGCATGTTACGAAGCAACAACTTTTATTATTGTATATTTTTTTTAGGAGCGAAAGAAGTTTACAGGATAAGGATGATCAAAAGAAACAATTAACTCAGAACAAAAAAGAGTGAGTAACAGTCTTTAATTTAGACATAATACAAGTTGTAATTTTACAAGGGTTAAGCATGTTCAAATTCCTGTTGTTGTAAAATAATCTACAAATTCATTTCTAATCTCCTTTGCGTTTTCCATTACTGTACATGGAACATTTAGAATTCCTTGACAGATGTATGATGTTTGTCGATCATTCCTCGAAATATCTTCTACGAGCCTCTCTTCCATTTCTAAGTCCGAAATCCCTGGTGGAGCGTAATTATTACCGACACTCTTACTCTTTTTCAAATAGTTATGTAAACAAACAATGGCCATAACGACCACTTGTGCTTTTTGGGGTTCCAAAAGAAGTGGTTTTCTCAACATTCCGAACACTTGTTGTGCGCCGCTTTCAGCGATGCACATTCTTTCCGTCGAATCGCATTTTTTCTAAACCTGTAAAAAGAAAAAAATCATTCCTTAATAACTAAAATACTTAGAATTTAATAAACATCACATATATTTTTGACTTTTACCTTTTATCCTTCTGGTCCGTTGCAGGCCTCGGGAGCATCCCAGAAAAACCTGAAAAAATAACAATTACAGGTTATGTCAAGTGATAACAAATTGTAATTAGTATGATACTATTTAATCTTAATTTAATTAAATTGATTCATGCATCATTAACTAGTTGATACGATAAATATCAACGAAACAAAAATATAACCTCACCCGTCGGTGAGATCATATTTTCATTTTTATACGTAATTATAATTAAAAGTTATGCGGCAATTAAGTAAAGCATGCAAAATTAAATATTAATTTTTGTTTTACCTGTTTTAATTTGTAGTCCGTAATCCATGTATTAATCGCGTACACTACACTTATTACACTTATCCTATTTCGTAAACAAAAACATCGTGATAGGTTAAACACGGTCTTTATGAGAGATCGTCATCGTACCGAAAAAATCTCGGGGCCCCGGCCATAAAAAAATTCGCGAATACAGCGTGCCACCGAGCACCCGAGAAAACTTGGTACACCGCTGCCGCTCGAAGCAGCGCCTCGTTCCCCATTCCACCCTCAAAGCTCGAGCAGCCGATTCCACGAATTCAAGTGCGAACGACAATTTCTTCGAATTTAGCTTCCCAGCAACAATTTGAAAGAGGTCGAGCATTTTCATGCTATTTTTTTAGACTCCCACTTTTCCCTATCCTCCCTGTGAATAAGGATTTGTATAAATACTAGTGCTTTTGCCCAGAGAAAATCATTCTGCTTCGATACGGCACTCGTGATAGAAACCTTCCGACACGGTATCCGTGATAGGGAATTAGTGCACAGAGGGTAATCTGGCACGGAACTCGTGGTAAGAAGCCTCTCTATAACGATATAACTTCTCCTCATCTCGTTATTTGGGTTTGCTATACCTATATAATTTTATCTCGTCTTTCTAAAAAATATTGGGAGATACTATATATGTATATAATTTTCCTCCGTTTAAATTATATTTGGAGCATACTCTATATCTATACTCCTCTCCTCATTTTATTATTAAACTTATTAACGTTCAAATCAAAATCAAAATGTTGCAATTAATTAATTGCAATTTTTTCTTTCTTCTGTTTCTACAGTGGCTAATAAAAAAATGCCTCATGACATTTTTTCCCCTTCTTACCTGCGACGCGACGCACGAAGGAGAAAGGCGTATGAGTCGAAAAAAGCGGCAATTAAAAAACTGATCGATCCGCGATTCAAGGGAGGAAGGGCTTATCCCTCACCACTTCCTCGACCAATCGAGCTCAAGGTTTTTCCCAAATATCCATTAATTAATTGGTCCCCTACACCCCCGCTACTTTCACCTCTACCGCCTACCCTGCCGCAACATTCTCCTCCTCCAACACTAGGGAAAAATATAATAATTGGGGAAAAAGAAAATAACCCCCCACCCACTCTAAAAGCTATATTAAAGAGACGAAGGTCTCTATTCGATCCCCTAGAAGATTTGGAGGTTGACGTCACCGGGTACCTCCTATCAGGACATCCTTCAAGAGGTTGAAGAACTAATCAAAGCACCCATCGGCTCCGAGAAAATTCCTACTCGGAGGCCTACCCGTCCTAATCAACCTCCTACCACCCCACGCAACAACATGCCGCTGCTCGAGACTCCACCCAAAAAATCACGAACCTTTCCTATTGTTTTTTGAAGTGAAAACTTCTTTAGGCGCGCTGAGCACTTTATTTTGTGGGCACTGAACGAGACTGACTCCCGTTTTCTCCAACGTTAATCGGAGTTTCAACTCAGTTCATCCTATGTCAAAACTATATCAAAAAAATTAAACTGAGTTTAAACCGCATCGGAGAGAACGGCCCTGAGCCGTCACGTTCGGCTATGTAACGCTCGTTCGGGTAAAGTCGGCTCGAGTCGACTAAGGGAGCGAGAGAAATATAGTCAACGCGTCACTGCTATACTCGCTCGGCGACCGTTACATGAGAGAGCATGATGCATCAGTCGCATTCAGTATCGACATAAACACAGTATGTGTCGTGCGAGTACGTTTTATTTAAAACGTTATTTAATATTACACGCGTGTGTACATGTGTAAATGTAACAAAATTTGTTGTGTGTGTATGAGACATTATCTATCTTCATAAAATATAGTATGGTTAAGATCACAGGACAGAAACGTGCTGCGTTTTACCAATAGTGAATATATTTCGCGCTCAGGTAAGTTTTAACATTTTTTAAATAATATGGATGACTTAGAAACTGATCAGTATATGCCGGGTGTTAAGTAACGTTCACATGCATTTACTATAATTTGTATACCGATGTATAACGGTATATAAAAATCAAACTATAATTTGAATTGCTTAAGTCAAAAAAGTTTTTTTAACAGTGTATGCACGAAGTTGGTAGTGACAAACGGCGAAGGACCACACAAAACAGACGTAGAGAATAGAGCATTGCCTATACGCTGTCGATTTTTCTGTCGCACTCGACAACGTATCGACAACACGCACGGAATGTTTTAGCATTTTATAAATACTATGTGGAGAATTCAGAGATCAATTTACATAAATAAATATAGATATTTTTGATAATTTATCGTAAAAATAATAAAAGAAATAAGAAATCAAGTATTTCTATTCGATTTTCTGATGCACTCAACAGTGTTTCGACAAATTATTCATCCCTGTACAGAAATTTTATTAAAAAAAAACTATTTAAAAAAAAACAATAATACTGCACATTTGTCTTATAATAATTGCCCATTATATACGAATATATAAGTATTTAATTCTTTTCTGTTACACAAGATGGATGAAGAAAAACAAATCGATGACAAATTGAGACGAAAAAGGAAATTGTCTAATGCGCGTGTGAAGAAATATCGTAAAAAGAAGCGCACTGAATTTCAACAACTGAATTCTTCGATGCAGGATGACCCTACCGAGGAAATGCAAAACAAACAAGTTGAAGAAAATAATGCCGAACGAAAGAGAGCAATGGCAAAGGAACGTTCGAGAAGGTATCGTGCGAAGAAACGTCTTAATGTCCTAAAATCTGATCATCATGTGGTTCATGATTCACAATTTCCTGGACCTACGCATGAAAATCCACCACTTGTATTAAGAAATCAACGAACTACGATTCACGATTCTCAGATTGCCGGAACATCCACAAATCTGAATATTCCTTTTCTTCGAACTACCATTCACGATTCTCGGATTGCCGGAACATCCACAAATATGAGTATTCCTCTTGTTGTGCGCGATGATTCGGAAAATTTAAATCGCATTGGAGAGAATCTTTTGTCACCACTAAAAGAAGAAAATCAACCATTGCATGTCAATGATAATTTAGTACCATCAGAAGATAGAGTGTGCGCTACTCTCAATGTACAATTCAACAGATCATCGGCGACTTACAGTACCTATGCAAATCACAGCAGTGCCCATATACAATTTCGTAAACAGTTTATTCAGAATAAATTTGGCTATGCTTGCAAAATTTGCGATAGATTATGGTTTAAAGGTGACTTGAAGAATTTAATTCATGATAGTGTGGAATTCGTACGAACATTTCTTCCAAATGTTGATCAACATTCCATCGCAGTTTGTTCTACTTGTCTAAGTAGCATCCAGAAAAAAGCTATACCCAATATGGCTGTATACAACGGTTTTGAGTATCCTACAATTCCTGATAACTTGCGGAATTGTCCATTGGATTTAGTGTCAGAAAGATTGATTTCTCCTAGAATTCCTTTTATGCAAATCAGGAGACTTCGTCATGTTCATGGCCAATACGGGATTTATGGACAAGTTATTAATGTTCCCGTGGAAGTCAATACGATGGTGAATAAGTTACCGAGAAATATCAATGATGATCATTGTATAAACGTACACATAAAACGAAAAAAGATTCAAAAATCGAGCTTTTTACACGGTCTAATTAATAAACACACTATTAAAGAGTGGCTACAATACTTGGTGAATACTCCACTTTATATAACATATAATATAACCATAGATGAGCAGTTCTTTGATAATCAATATGACGAGGAACTTCCACTCGATGATCCTGATGAAAATAATGAAGAAAATGATGACAATGACCTTGAAAATATTCCAATTGAAGAGAGTTTATTAGCGCAGCAACAAACAGTAATGTGGAATGACGACCTGTATTTAAGAATAGCTCCTGGAGAAAATCATTTACCTATAAGTTTATTATTTGACGAACACGCTGAAGAATTGTCATTTCCCTCAATTTATCTGGGTCAATTTCGGCAGTTTCGAGAAGGAGTTACTGTTACTCCCTTCATGATGGCAATTAGTGAATTAAGACGGTCGGATAGACGTGGAGTAACACCTCATCACTTATTATATATAGCTATGAAAATAATGAGAATAAGAGTAAGGGATTCCCTCACCGTTGCGTTTAAACACGTAGGAAAAAAATGCAACATTACTAAAGAGGAAATACAATCTGAGGATTACATTCATAATTGTATTGAAAGTAATCTCGCTTTTTTACGTTCTATACCTAATTCAACGTGGTATTGGTCGGAAAGAAAAAAGGATCTATTTGCAATGATTAGGCAATTAGGTAAACCGACTGTATTTTTCACCATAAGTGCTAATGAAATCGGATGGTTCGATTTGCTACAATTGCTGTACAAACTGAAGACACATGTTCATATTACAAAAGAGGAAATATCACAATTACATTACATGGTGAAAAGTACCCTTATTAATGAAGATGCTGTTACTTGCGCTATCTACTTTAATAAATTAGTTAATGTTGTTATGAAGATTCTTCAATCAAAGACATGCAGTCCTTTTGGGAAGTACAGAATTCGCCACTACTTCAAGCGCATTGAATTTCAGCATCGAGGCAGTCCTCATGCTCACATCATAGCTTGGCTTGATAATGCTCCAAAAGATGCTCTCAATGAAGATTATGATGAAGCCATTGAACTTATAGATAGGTTAATATCGGTTTCTACAACGGAAGCATCAGGGAATATTAAACTTCAAACGCATAAACATACATTCATATGCTACAAAAAAATTACTGCAAAAAAAGCGCAAAAATGTCGACTTGAAGCTCCGTTCATGCCCTGCAAAAAAACAATGATTTTAACTCCGATGAAAAATACTGAGGAAGGATTTATTAATTATCAAAAACGATACGCTCAAATAAGAGTACGTTTAGAGAATGAAGATTTTGAAGACATGGATAATTTTTACAATCGTAATGGTATAAATTCGGATGAAGATTATTACAATATAATCAGAGCAGGAATAACCACACCAAAAGTTTTCGTCAAACGTGAACCTTCGGAAAAATGGCATAATCCTTTCAATCCATTCATATTTAATATAGTCCAATCTAATACCGACTTTCAATTTATCACGGAAGAATATTCATGCGCAGCTTATGTAGTAGAATATGTTAATAAAACCAACAGAGGAGTAAGTCACTTGCAAAGAAAAATAATCGAAACAATGAATGAACATCCGGAATTCGATATTATCGACATAACCAAAAATATTAGTGTGAATGTACTAAATCATACTGAAATCACAAGTCAAGAAGCTGCGTGGTACTTACTATGAGAGCCCATGTCAAAAACTTCAGTCGTTATCGTATATATTCCAACAGTATGGCCAATTGAACGTCAACGAATAAGAAAAACTATGAAGGAGTTGTCTGAATTAGGTGATGATTGTACTGATGTTTGGAGAGAAAACTGGTTCGATAAGTATGAAAAAAGACCAGAATATTTGGAAAGTATTACGTTAGCGCAATTCGTATCGAAATACATACAAAATAAGGAAAAAGAATATATTGAGAGGCATGAACCCAAGATAATTCGGTATCGAAATTACGACATGACCATTGACTTTAACGAATATAAGCGAGAGATGGTGACACTACACTTACCATTCCGAAACGAAGAAGAAGAAATATTAGCAGATATGAAATTTGTTACCATTTACGATGATAATGAGGATATTATTCTGCAGCGGAGAAAAGAATTCGAATCAGACATTGACATTGACAAAACTATTCAAATTTGTAGAGAGCTATGTCGTGAAGAAACTCCACTGGATGAGGATGAAATACAGGAACGAAAATGTAAAATGGAAAATGTAAATGTAAGTGAATATAGAACGAAAAAAAAAATAGTTGTATTTCGTATTATTAATCTCGCCTTGATAAAGTTTTCACTTCTGTCGTGCGGTTTTAAGCACACACCCACTTTTTTTCTTTCTAATGATTTATTGTTATGTTTATTCTTTTATTTAATTTATACCGCTTCACTAACGCTTATAAAAAAATGCTTCGCCGATATATCATCGCTTTATATGTTTATGCTTATGCTTTGCTTACAATATACAGCCCTAAACTAATTTAAACTGAAACCTCCTACAGTGTCGGCTTCATTATTTGTGTGTTGCTTCTTCTGCTTATACCTCGGCACCGTCAACGCCAAAATTGATTCTTTTCAGGGCCCAATTAATGAAGTTGGAGTGCCAACACTCACAAATATGTTCCATTTCCTATTTTTGAAGTAAATTCTTGCTTTCGGAGTAAATTTTTTATTTTGTCTCTTATTCGATAAAAAATTTTATTTCCCCTACTCTCAAATCAATTGTTAGAATTATCCATAGAAATCTCCAAGGTGATTTTGTTAACAAACTGATGAAATTATTCCAAAAGCGTTTTTTACTATTGTTCGAGCTCGGCTCAATCTGTAATTGAAAATGTTCTCTTTCAATTCTTTCGGATACATTCCCGAATATGGCTTCATTATGATCTCAATTACTGGGAATGCTTTGTCAGCTACAAATACATAAGGTGTTTGTTTCTGCTTTTGAGGAAGTGATTTTGGTGGTGGCAAGCTCAAGGCCCCATTTGTCATTTTCTGATGCAATTCGCAATTCCGAAAAACTCCGCCATCAGAAATTCGTCCTTGGCAACCAATGTCAATACACAAAAAATTGTATTTTGCATCAACAAGTGCAAATAATACAATACTACAAAACCCCTTGTAATTATGGTATTCACTGCCACTGTTAACCCGTCCGCAGGCGTACACTAAAGTGTACGTAGTAGTGTACGTTTAAAAACATGGGGCGCGCGATGAGAGATTTTCTCACATGTATAGCTTCAAGTGCTTAATTTGATAATAGGATCTTGAAAACAATTTTCTAAGCATTTACTATTTTTCTTTTTAGGAAAATGTAATTGTACAAGCCTATGATGAAGACGCTGATTCAAGTGCTGCCTGCAGTTCTACAGTCGATAACTTTTCCCTGGTACCAATTACGAAATCAAACGATTTAAATGACACGAAGGATCAAATACCATCAGGTTCAGATTTTGTGAAGACAGAAGAGTTTGCGAAACCATCAACATCGTGCCACAAAAAGAAAAGAGTGAAGAGAGTTATCAACGAGGATGAAAAGGAAGACCCGCGAATTACAATGGCATATGAAATTCTGAAAAAACCAATAGAGCATGAAGATTCTACAATCAAATTTGCAAAGTATTTGGCTGAAAAGCTAAACCAGTTCGATTTAAAAACAAAAGCAATTTTGATACACAAAATTAATGGATTAATATTCGAGGCTGAATTGACTTCGTACCCAAATCCGTCCAGCAATTCTCCTTACTCTATGAAAAGCTTTTCATCTATATCACCATGCACTCTACCCAGTATACCTTAAATCATTCAAATTCCAAACACGTCACATTTTGCCGTTTCTACCCCCACTCCGCCTCCTGTCATTCAGAGCTCAACTGACTCACCCACAGAGTTTGTTGGAGTAGCCAACTTTATTAACTTCGCATCGATGTAGTTTGTTCTAAATGTTTTGTATGGCAATGGATTAAATAAACACAGAAAAATATTTAATATTTAGTTTTTACTCACCGTTATGTAATCTTTTAAAGTTTCGATGAGCGCTTTGCATACTTCTGGAATTATCAAAAATATGCTTTGTTTCGATATTTTGAAGAAATATTGAATGCTTTTATTAGAGTCCCACGTAGCCAAAAAACGCAATGTAATGGCTAATCTTTCATGATATACACCGATATAAACTCTCTTAAAACAGTGTTCTGTTTCTGAATATTTGGTCCAATCAAATTAATCAAAATCTTCGATACACATACACAAAAAGTTTTTGAAATCACTGCACTGTAAAAAGAAGTGTGTTGTCGAAAACAACACACTTGTGTGTTCTCGAAAACAACACACTTGTGTGTTCTGTACTTAACGCCATAAGCAAACTGTAGATTTTCAACACACTTTAAAATGTGTAGAAAATGGCGACAAAGAATCTATAGTTTGCTTATGGCGTTAAGTACAGTACACACTTAATGTGTGTTGGCAACAACACACTTGTTTTTACAGTGTGATACATTCATTCGCCGATACCATTAATAAGTCACGACAAAAACTTCAATGTCTGTTCTGAAATAAACGTTTAATCCAGTATCGCCTAATTTTTTTACGATTTTTTTGCTTTTCTTTCATAAGATGATTCATAATTATGAAAGTAGCGTACTTTTTTTTCATTACTAATTCAGATATGGTCTGAATGACGAACGTCTCTCACGTTGGTGATCTTTTAAAAAATTGTCAATTGGATAGATACTGTGCGTTGAGCAATTGTCAAAACTTTTAGGAAAAATTCGTGTGTGCGTTTAGTTGTGGCGCACAAAGTCGATTCAACTCATTATTTTTGTTTGATAAAATTCTGAGGGACTGTAAAAATGTTGATAAATATGTGGTAAAAATTCAAAGAAAGTGTGTTTTAATGGTTCATCAAAAAAATCCCAAAAAAGCGAAAAAAATAGCTGTCACATAGGATGACCACCTTAAATAAGATAGAAAAGATTCCAAGTGCTTATACCATTTGACATTTTCGAATAATTACCATTTTAATAAAAGTGTGAGAAAACGTCTCAGAGCTCGACGGCGAACGGGTTAAATTATATTACGAAAATAGATATACTATAATGGAACTTTGCATACCGAGAACAAATGTTTTTGTTATTGCAAAAAATGTTGCGAAAAATGACGAAATAAATTAGGACGTATTTTTGATAATGCATATATTTCAGGTGCTTTTCGCTTTCATCTAAATATACTTTTTTTTTTAATTTTCAGGGAAGATTGTAACGTAAGTATATCTTTTCTTATTTATCGTTTGGTGTTAAAGCGGAGTTGTACGGATGGCGAATGGAGACGATCTGGAACAGAAACAATATCAATATATAGTAGAAAATAAAGTTTCAAAGTTTTAAGGGGACCGTATGGTCTAGAAATTTGAAAAAATCGATTTTTTTTTTTTTCGATATGTCGAAAGTATAGTATCTCAAGAATATACTGTGAAATTTTCATGCGGAAATTCTCAATATTACAGCTTCTACAGCCCATAACGCAGGTAGAGAGCGGTCCGCGACACGAAAACGTTCAAAGCCTTATTGGACACAAAGCCTTACGGGGATGATTTTTTAGTTTGCAAAAAAGAATGTGTTTTGCATGTTAAAAAACGTTTGTACAAACGTGCTGTTGATGCGAAAAAAAAACATGCACAAATAAAGAAAGCAACAAAGAAATTGACAGAAAAAGAAGAGGGAAAAAAGACACAGCGGAAATCGATAAATAAAACACCGAAGCGTCAACAATTGACGAATAAATTATTGCAAGAGCTGTCAACTTATTACGGTCTAGCAATTAGACGTAATTCAGATTCGACTGAAGGGATGAGAAGTGAAATATGGGCAGCATATTATCACAAAATTTCAACAGATGAAAATCCGCAACACTCGTACTGTCCTCCAGGTTCCGAATCGTGGTGCAAGTGGCGTCAAAGTGAGGCTGCAGGTACTTTAGACACCTACGAGCACCCACCTGCTCTGTGCGATGAAGCACAAGAGATATTAAAACCAATTTATGAAGAATTGACAGCAGAGACTTTATTGGAAAGGTGTATTGGCAGTAATACGCAGAACAATAACGAAAGTTTCAATGCTTGCGTGTGGCACCTTGCGCCGAAACATCTGTTTGCCGGAAAAAAAATCATTGATATTGCCACTCACATTTCCGCTTGCATATTCAATGAAGGATTTGCATCCCTATTGAAAATAATGGAGACCATGGGCATAACAATCGGGCCACAAGCGGAGCAACTAGCGCAAAACCGAGACGAGCTGCGAGTATCGAGCGCCAACCGTAGGAGCACGGACAACTCCAAAGAGGCTCGGACAGCTCGAAGAAATGAAAGGAGTGAGGAAATCTTGAATTATGAACGTTCCGAAGGAATCCTATATGGTGCCGGAATCGCGGATTAACTGTAAGTATTCAAAATTTGCTCAATTTTTGAAAATATCTGTACCTCAAACTTTAAACTCATTTATCTCGAAACGACTTTTTTCGGCACTGCGCAGGTGAAAACAAAAAAACTATTCAACCGAATCACTTGAAATTTGGATATGTTGTTCACAACATGTATGGCTATCGTCGGAACTACAATCATAATTTTATTTAAATAATTTCTTATTGTTTATACTAAAAAACTAGTGAAAAAAAAACCCGATTTTACGAATTTTTTTTCAAAAGCGCGCCATTTTGTCAATTTTTAATTTTTTCGATTTGTTCTAGTCCCGACCATAACTGCACTCTTTCTGATTAAGAATCTTCTTGAATTTTGTGTTTCAGATGAGTAGAAGTCTCGGATCGATCTTCACCGTCCGGGTCGGATTTTTCGAGAGGGTCGTCTTCAATGCCAATTATATGATAATAAACACTGTTTTTAAAATTAAAAAAAAATTTTTTTGTATACTTAATAAAGGTAGTAATAAACCCGAAAAGTTAAAACATCGATTTTTAAATTTTTTAAGGCAAAAAAAAAATCGTGAAAATAGGTGAAATTTTCGTGCTCTAGACCATACGGTCCCCTTAATATCAGAAAGAAATATCGAAAAAAACGAGATGCCCACTTTAAATAATCTTGGAAAAAATTTAATATTTTTTTTCGATTGTAAAAGCCTATTTTAAAATGCCTTACCAATTGCCTGAGAAGAAGAGGAATGAAGTCCTGCTCATCTCGGGCACGTCGTGGCGATTCGACGACGCAATTTCGACATTTCATAATATCTCGTAATTGTTGAATTTCGTTGCTACTCAGATTTACTAAGAGGTCGTTGATGCTCGAGTGCCGAGGAATATCGTTAGCACTTGCGGTATCGATACCAACTTCGGTCAATCGTGTCGGATTATCACCAGATGATCTTTTGCCATGGCCACCAAAGCAGGAGTGTCCGTAAACCGCGCAACCACCTTGAAATCATGAATGGAATTAATGAGCAATTTAACAAGAAAAAGTATTTTTTAGATTTGAATTTTTTTTCTAATAATTTCGAATGCCAAATTTGTATTTTCAGATTGCATAGTAGTTGACTCTGAAAATTAAAAATAAAATTAAAATTAAATAATTAAATCCCAAGCTCCGCACACGACAAAAACCAAAAACTCAGAAAATAAATGTATTGACGATTCGTTAATTGATTGAATATTTCTGTGTAAAAATTTGCTTTCGGAATGAAAACGGTTACACGATATTCCGGGGTGCATAAATCGACCCAGCCAGCTGGCCAGTTCAGCCACTCTATGTACATCTTGGGTCGAGAGTTTGAAAGGAATATGAGAAAAAAAAGCGACGATTACTCGATTAGATAAAGTAAAACGGAGTCTCAATTAATCGATCAATCTGCTCGTGCTTCTACGACCATTTACCGAACGCCTTCGACAGTTTTTCCCATCTTATACTTTTTCTATTTTTACTGCTATTTTCGCTACGTGATTTCATTTAATATCAAGCGGTTTGTAGAATCGAACAAGTTTTACAAAAACGAGAAAATGGTATTATTCCGCTCATTTTATAAGAACGTTCGTCTAAGCTAAAAAATTGTCATAAATATACAATGCGTCAATGATAATAAACAAATAAAAAATGTTTTTTTCATATAAATTATGGACTTTTGTTCTCGCGGTAAAGGTCAACGACGTATACACCAAGAAAATGCCAATTAACGCAGATCGTTTAACCAACGTGTCCCCATCCAACAGACACCCTTAAGGCAATTCTCATATCACGCTTCAGGGCAATAATTTTAACCACTAGCCGGTTTATATGTCCTTCGACCCTCTTGACGTAATTATCGGACAAACTGATCGAACGTTATTCTCATCAGTTTTGATAGTATCATTTTTTCAAAATAAAAACAAAGAACCATTAGTAAAATTATATCCAATTATATGAAGAAACTCATTGTTGATAACAGTTTAAACATGAACATATGTCGAAATGTAAAAAAAAAATCACAAAGCTTCTATTATTCAATCGCTTTATTTCTATCAATCGTAGTAAACATGTATTGAACTCGTATAAAAAAAAATGAATACTCGTCAATCGATTATTATTAATAATACGAAATAACAACATCAGGATTATTCTGTACGACCCTGAGACACATTAATGTATTCTTAATGATCACGTTTATAAATTAACGCGAACATTATCCTCGTGACATACATAGGCATTAGAGAATGGAGATTTGTGGATTTGTTTGTGTCAGCGTACACTCCGTACGTTTTGATTGGTTTTATCCTGCAACGATTAGCGGACACTGACACGTGTCTCACAATTAATATTTCTGTACCTGAACCGGCGAAACTCATAATTTATTAGCTGCAACTAATGTAATGTAGCCTTGTAGTGGAAAACGCACATAGTACAATTCTGTGATGGACAGGAGGATTTTATGCTATTTACACGTTCTAATTATATCAACTCGTACAACTTTATAATGAAATTTGTATCCACCAATTGTACAAATTACTTATTGTATAAATGTACTAAATTCCATTCCTATCGTTGAAATTATCTCACGAAAATAATGCACAAAAAGTTTGATTCAAATTGCTTCGATTTACGTAAGAAAATGAAGCTCAATTGAATCGGCCGTCATTGCTGTTAAATATTTGAATCTTCGATAATCACCCATAAAATTCATCGAATTGAAATGTATAAAAAGGGTAAATACTGTTAAGGCCTTACATACATCCAGAATTTTCAAAAAATCGATTTTTTTTTTTTTTACAGATTATTATTCTCTATAGTTTTAGGCGTATTTCTGTGTAAGTCGATTGTACAAATTCCCCATAGATCGAAAGTTATTATAGAAAACGTGACTGCCCAACGAGAGTCTGATGCGCGCAGGTAGATGTCTCGAGCGAAACGCACTTGAAACTTTAAATGCATTTTTCTCAAAACTACTTTTTCTGGCACGGTCTGCATGATAACTCATACAGTTTTTAATATTTTTTGATGCTTTTTTTTTAATATTCGAAATTGTTTTCTCTATAGTCTGTCGAGTCGGATTTTTGATGTTGTGATTAAAAAATTTTATAAACATAATTAAAGTGTGACATTTATGACACAAAATGCACACTTTTTTTTTAAACTGCCGTAAATTGCCAAAATTTTTCGAATTTCAAAAATCCGGCTCGACAGACTATAACTACAACTTTATTTTGCAAGAATTTTTTTACGTTTTGCAGATCCATCAGCATTTCAAGAAGAAATGATGCAAACCGTGGAGCAACTTTTTTTCATAGTGCTTCGGGAAACGTGATTTTTTATGTTGTAATTTTTGAAAAAAAAAATGAAATAAAATTTTTTATAAAGTTTAAATACTAATAAACAATGTGTAAAAATTATTTTTATTAATTTCTATTGCTATCTCTTCTAAAAACAGTTTTTCTTTTAGCGCGTTTTAGGCGCTGCTGGACGTATGTAAGGCGTTAAATTGAAATCACCTAATTTAACCTCTTTCATGTTGTCAGGGATAAAAAATATGTCAAAAGACATTCGAACAATAGCGACATCAATTGGCCCGGTGAATCTAAAATTATCTCGTCCAGATTAATCATTATTTTTGTCATCAGATTGACAAACGTTATGACGCAACATCGAAGAATATATTGGCATGGGATTTGTGACCAACGAATTTATATGATATGAGAGATTGAATAAATGCTACGATGCAACAGATAACTCAATATAACAACTGCGGTTATAAGAGCAAACAAGTAAAATCGGGATTGAATAGATGTAAGATTGAAGCTACAAGTACTCATGGATAATGGGGATACGAGAGAAATAGTACTGACTAGTCCGAATATCAATTAAACATGACATTCAGGGCATATTACGTTCGATTCAAAATATCCAAACTTTGTATTACCGCACTGTAAGGTTTGACTATCGTTATTAAATGATTAACCATCGAACACGTGTCGAACCACAATATTTCATGTAGATAACGAATGCGACGAATAAATCAATATTGCACAATTTTTCTACTAAAAAAACTTATTTTGTGAGCGAACACAAAATTGTTAGAAAATCTCAATAATATGTCAGATAATTTTCTTTTCTCTCGAATATCGAAAAAAAAACAAAATTTTTGTTCAATTTCATAAATCTCCGATAATTTGTTGTGCTTATTTCCTCTTGTAAATCGAAGCTTTCGCATTTCATTTATTTTTATAATATCAAGACCGAGAAGGTATGATAGAGATGAAAAGCGAAAAAATTGAAAGAAGGAGTGGATTTATGACACGTGAACGAGGATTGATCATTCGGAAGGCTTCCGGTTTTGGAATGAGCGCAACGAACGTCACGTCGTACTTCGCTATCGGCTGTACACGAGTATAAAAAGAAATGTGGATAAAAGACATCAGGAATGTAGATAAAGTCGAGTGAGCTTTTGATAAAATCGCAATTTTGATCTCGAAAAGGTTTATGGTCAGTTAAACACGTTATTTGGATGCATTCATATGAGGAAAGTATGGGAAAAATGACAGGAATCTACACCAGAGCAATTCGCCGAATGCTGTCAAACCTTTGTATTCAAATACGGGGTGAAATTTTTTAAACGCTGTTGCTCAATATTGCTCAATAATACCAGAGGTATCGTAAATGAATCGGAACATTCAATAAATCTTATTAATTCCAATGAATGTTTATATTCTACTGATTAAGAGAATTCTCCGTATTCGGAAGTGTGGAGCGCTGCGCGTTCCACAGTTTTGATTGACAATTCAACCTTGAAGTGTCTGCGAACGACAAGTTCGAAACGAGCACGGTGCAGACTATGTGCAAATTCTTTCACAAAACTAAAGTATGTTAAATGCAATAATCATTTATGTAAAAAAATACGCTGTGAAAGTAACTACCTGCATTTTTTGTTTAGAGATCGCTGAAGGCGAGTCTTGTTCGTATGCGGTCAGCTAACCCAATGTACCATGTTTCGGTTTAAATGATATTTTCCAATGTTGAAATAAATATATTTGTTGCAGTATACTTCTCATTTGGTCAATGTAATTAAACTCTATAGAAATTTAGACATAATAAACCCTTGCATACAAAGTTACACCACGCACCTGCTCAAGGTTTACAAATGTTTACCTCCATTGAAATAATTAACCACCATATTATTCATACTTTTTATACGTACCAAAAAGCCACGTACTTTATTGTATGATTACGTGAGGTTTACTCGAGCCTGATCACGTACCAAAAAAATGTTCCGGTATTTTCTCTATGAATTTTATCGATGTATAGAATAAAGGAACACATCGCGAGGGCGTGGAAAAAATAAAGTGAGCGTACCTCCCACGCACTTACAGTACGTAGTGAACGTGAAATTGCAAACTTTATTTCTTACTATTGGATTTTCAACTATAGGACAATATAATGTGCTGTGGAATATCGTGCCCAAACAAATATGTGTAACACAATGGCTAACAGAATTTCCGTATGTTCTACGTACTTGAATTGACAAAATATCATACAGCGGCAAACTTAGCATCTGTATATTTATTACGTATTATATATCGCTTCTTTTCTCTCAAATAATGTATCGCATTGCAAACATTCGCAAATAAACGGTATAAAATGTTTTTTATATCATTTGATTTTTTGAGGAAATTGAAAATTGCTTCAAAAATGTTCATTGAAAGAAAAAAAGAAATCAGCCCAACAGACAATACTGTTTTTCTGCAAGCTACGGAGTAATAAAAAATAAATCCAGTTAGTGTTGTATTTCAATTAAAAATTATGAGTTGAAACAAAATTTGTACAAATTTATGCACCAGTTAAGATCTATTGTTTTCATGTAATATTTTTTTCTGTAAAATCTTTAAGTACTTTTAATTGTTTCAGTTTAACTTTATCGAAATTCAGAAGGCTTCTCTCATGAAAAAATCATTTTATCATGAAATGATAAAATCGAGGAATTCTCTCTCTGAAAAGAAGATCCTTGAAGAATGTAGTACAGATATTGCGGAAAAGAGACGTGCACGTTTCTTGGGATTGTTGTCTCAAGAGAATTTATCGCTCATCCCGTATATTTTTAGATAAATTTTCTTGGTTCACTCACCATCCGGATAAATAAAAATATGAATACGATCCATTTTATTTCGAGACTATATGACGAATGATCATCACATATCCCGCTCTGAAGACCGAATATCATATTTACCCTGTTCTAATGCTTAATAAGTCTCAGACAGACTACCTCGTACCTGACGGACCTTTTGTTAAAAGTTTTTCACTTCTGGACGAAGTCGGACTATTTCCTCGAAGCAGCCATTCGCTTTGCACAAAGTTGCTCATTCATTCTGCCTTAAATAGCACAAGAAAGACAGAGAGAGACAGAGAGAGAGAGAGAGGGCAAGAAAAGAGACAGAAAACAAGGGAAGCGAGGAGGAAATCTTTTCCATCTCCTAAACCTCTCAATGCCCTAGGTCAAAGGACCACAAAAAATTCGGTTCATTCGGAACATTCACCAATTTCGTGCCTCTTACATCATGTATAAATTATTGTAAAATTTTATTGCAAATTTTTTTTGTCATGGCCAACTAAAATTCGAAGACTATAAAATCGTTCGATTCCAGATTAACTCTGATGCCAGTAACATTTTTTTTTTCGCAGTATTAATTTAAAGTCATGAATAAATTAATACATTCATCGTTATAAAAATAAACGTATACAAAATTATTTATCCCCTCCTCGAACGAAATCGTTTATTGCATAATAACGCTGTAATATTGGTAAGACTATAATAATTGCTAACGTAGTCAAAAACTATTTTAAATTCATTGAATTAAATCGAATACGTTTTAATTTTTATGGAATGCCTTTTTTTCCAATACTATCAAGGCAGTATCTACTTTTGTGGTTGATCTATTTTTTTTTTCTTATTTAACTAAGAAAGTTTCGGCATCGTCATTATTAGAGATAAAAAACATGAATTGAAATTTGCTAGCTTTAAAAATAAATTCGTTTCTCGACGTGACGCGGAAAAACATGATAAACAACAGCCTCGAGTTTTGAAATGCGATCACATTGCTCCCGATTGAACCGATTGAATTCAGTGTCGAGGACAACAATATCGGAACGAAGTTGGGCACCACAGATATTCCCTCGTAAGGGCAACGTTATTTGTACTGAACGCTTATTGTTCAACCGCTGTCTGTTTCCGTTGTCTTTAACTGAATATCAAAGCGTAGTTAACGCTTCATATGATACACCAACGTAAAACAAGAGTACGGTTACCGAGGAAGTACGAAGTAGACAATGAGCAATAGACCATTTGGTGACTGCAGCTTCAACGTTTTATCGATATCTGTACTTTGGGACATCAAAATCAACACTGAACCGAAAATACGACGTAGCAGAATTGATATTGCGCAATTTCCGTTGAAGTTTGTTTTTCGATCGAAGAAAAATAAACAAAAATGTTTAGCATCAAGTGTCACAAGAAGTTTATGCGATTTGATTTGATCTGATTGAAGTTGTTAAGAAATTGTTGTGTTCTATTTAATTACAACAAATTTTAATGGCAATTACAAAGGTAGAAAACCGTATAAAATAAATTTCATCTGATTCAATAGATCAAAATCAATTATGAAGATTTTTTATTAATGTCAAAATAAAACGTTTTTTTCTAAGAGAAATTGTTTTTTGAAGAATTTAAGAAACATTTATTTTTACGCGGTTCGAGTTTTATGTCACGTTATCAATTTTTCCTATACTTTCATGGCGTAAAAGCAATTGATTCATCGCCAGTACTCTGGAAGCGAACCGTCCGTTTTTTATTCCATTGGAGGAAAAATCTAATGTACTTCGTATCTAGCTTACGATATAAACCTGCGACACGTCGACTATCGTTTCTTCGGCAAAAGAGCATTCGCTCGTTTCATAAAATTGTTCTCCGGACTACTCGCAAACACAATAATCGCTTTCATCTTTCGCTCCTGTGAAAAGAATCATTTGATTTTTCGTTACCAGTGTCACTCTAACGCTTCGATGTTTTACAATAACGTGAACGCTAAGTCATTTTTTTCGTATTACTCACAAATCCCATTGAAATACGAAAATGCGTGGCTACCTATTTCTGCACATTCACTGTGCACTGAAACTTTTTTTTCACTAAAACGATTAATAACATCCAGTCTGTCAATGATTTTTCCTTATACCAACTTACGAAATAATGGCAGCGTTAGTTCGATTAAAAATAAAGAAAAAAATAACAACGCATATTCACAACAGCTAAAATAAATAAATATTTAATACAATGCATAAAATAATACAATAAATTGCATTCGATTAAATATGAGGCATTCCACGTCAAACCGGCGGACTTTTTCCCTGACCCTCGCCGACTTGGGTAATTATTTTTTATATGATTATATGAAGTCTAATAGACACCCTGAAATTTTTTCAGATTTTTCTGAACAGCCATTTTGAAAAAAAAAAACCAAAAAAAAGCCCCTTTTTAAAAATCTGAAAAAATTCCTAAAAATCGGTGATTATATGCCAAACATTTTAAGCTACCGCCCGTAGTGGAAGTACGATTTTTTCTGTGTTTTTATGAGCTATTAAAGTTGAAAAAATTCTCAAAAAATCAAGAACCACTCATTTCGGGCCAATAGTTGAATATTTTCGTAACCAAAAAATTTTTTGGAATATTCTAGACCAGTACAAGACAAAAAAAATTGAGTCAGGCAAAAAGTTGAGGTATTCATTTAATAGTTTTATTCAATTTTATCAAATAGACAAAACTTATTATATGCCAAACATTTTAAGCTACCGCCCGTAGTGGAAGTACGATTTTTTCTGTGTTTTTATGAGCTATTAAAGTTGAAAAAATTCTCAAAAAATCAAGAACCACTCATTTCGGGCCAATAGTTGAATATTTTGGTGCCTAAAACTAATTTTCGTCACAATTTTCGAACAATCAAATCAAAATTAGAACACCGATCCCATAGAATCCTCAAAAAGAATTGATTTTTTTTTAAGATTTACTCAAATATAATTGATAAGTTTTGTCTATTTGATAAAATTGAATAAAACTATTAAATGAATACCTCAACTTTTTGCCTGGCTCAATTTTTTTTGTCTTGTACTGGTCTAAGATATCCCAAAAAATTTTTTGGGTACGAAAATATTCAACTATTGGCCCGAAATGAGTGGTTCTTGATTTTTTGAGAATTTTTTCAACTTTAATAGCTCATAAAAACACAGAAAAAATCGTACTTCCACTACGGGCGGTAGCTTAAAATGTTTGGCATATAATCACCGATTTTTAGGAATTTTTTCAGATTTTTAAAAAGGGGCTTTTTTTTGGTTTTTTTTTCAAAATGGCTGTTCAGAAAAATCTGAAAAAATTTCAGGGTGTCTTTTAGACTTCATATAATCATATAAAAAATAATTACCCAAGTCGGCGAGGGTCAGGGAAAAAGTCCGCCGGTTTGACGTGAAATACCTCATATACAAAGTATGGGTTTCAACATTACAACGGAACTATATCATCGAAGCGTATATGTATCAAAGCGTACCTTGGTTCAATTATCAGTATGCAGGACAGCGGAGCACATTACACGATATAGTAACATTTCAAAAAGTGTACTCATCAAGTTAAAATGATTTCAGTAACGTCGAATCGATCACGAAAAAACTAACGCTAGCTTAACTAAAAAACAACTTAGCAAAAAAAAATCTAATTTTTCAGATCGGTGAGTCATACGTCTCTATATCAATATCGAATTCTTTTTAGCCCCACGAAGCAATGAGCGTTATCGAGTCACAGATCCTGAGGGCATGAACACCAAGGATTCAAAGGAGCCCAAAAAAATTGAAATGCTCGAATGTTGAAAGCTGTCAAAATCATCGCTCTGCCATTTTTTCATTCAAGTGTTTTCCAAAACTGTTTGTTTTTCGTTTATAACATGATGACTTTTGTAGGTACGTCATCCATTAAATTGAATGTTACAAATTCAGAAAGAGTATTCTTTGATAATAAAAAAGTTTCTACTATGATCAACCATTGGCGAATAACAAAAATTTCATTTTGAACGAGATGCCACCTCCTATTTCTCTGTCCCTTGCACGGAGAAAATGCATGTATCAAAACAGAGAAATATTATTTGCTAATGTTTTACTTAATGTCCAATTTTTTTCATTTCATCGAGTCTCGGTAACATTTTCGAAACGAAAAAATAAAACCATTGGATCCTTACGGCAATAATACCGGAAATGACTAATTTATCGGATAAAATTTTTTTTTGATCTCAATTAATTTTATAATTAACTTGAATAATTTAATTCATTACGTTCATAATTTGCGTAGTTGACAATACTTTAATTTTTTTTCAGTGTAGATAATATATTTCTGCGCAACTATTGATATAATTGGGCGAAACAAACGCTGTTATTCCACGAGCAATACGGGTGAAGTAATGGGTAAAATTGCCTCGATGGATAGGAATTGAAAAACTATATTTGTATGTAGTTTTTCTGTTTGATTAACAAAATATAATATCAAATAGCAAAGATTATTAATGATATGCCAAACATGTGGTGTGCTGTCATGACAGATGTATGATAATGCTGTTAGAAAAACATGTACGTGAAAAATAAGAGAGCAAGAATTTTTCCTCGTGTAGCAAATTATCGGCTCGATGTATTAAAAATATTATTAAATTATTATTGAATTTATGAGACCTGCCGCATTCTTATATACTCGAGTATGACGGTTTTTCGACTTTTTACTTTATAGTATAAAATTTCCGTGACGGCACGCTGTCTTAACAAAATTATTTCTTTCGTGCATTCATTTACCCCAAAACTTTTACTTCTAGTCTCGAGGATTCCTGGAACAGGAATCCTTCTTTGAGATTCTACAGGATTCTACCCTGAGAGTAGAATCTTCCCTCAAGGTTCAGAAACTCCAAGAACACTTAAATCTTTCGAGGAACGATATGTAACCCAGCTGCATAAGACCAATAGAGAAAATTAACGATACATAATGCAGCTCAAAGCGAAAGATTACTTGCCTTCAGGCTAAAGGTCTATCGACTGTTCTCGGAACTATGAAAATTTTGCGAATCAATTTGTAATTCGTAACAAACACTAAGCGAATAGGGCTGCAAATGACTAAATAATAAAAAGCGGAACATGGGAGCGAAATAAATATTGACGAAACTAGTCGAAAGTAGTTTAGTATTAAAGGGATCGGTATGATGTTTAATCTTCACTGTGATTTTATTGCATATGAACGAATTTTCATTTTAACTTAAGGGGTTATATCTAGTTGTTTGGGTTCAAAAAATGGATTTTTTTGTTTTTTTTTGCATTTTCTCAAAGTACATCATCTTAAGAACGTTTTCCCAAAATATTATAAGGATCTGAGCACTAGAACGAATTTATTTATTCGCGCCACCTGAGAGTGCGTCTCCGAGCGCAGCGATCGACGACTTTAAACGCGATCATCTCGGAATCATGTTTTTTTTAAAACGTGCTGTTGCGGTGAGCACGATTTCTCGAAAGCAATTTAACCGATCGATCTGAATCTTTCACGAGCTTGTTTCTAATTATAATGGCTTGTTCGTGAATGAAGAAATTTTCATTGTTTCACTGTATAGTTTATTTTAATAAAATGATGTTAACATGGCTAAAAAAAATCATGAAAATCCCTTAATTTTTCCAATCGCAACTAGATATAACCCGTTAAGTAAGATCTCCTGTGGATATTAACGCTCTGGTTCATTAATTTTGCAACCTCTCAAACAATAATAATGAAGAAATCACAAGACGTAACTGGTATATAAAGCACAGGCACCATCAAAGTATTCAAAAGATTTATAAAAATAATTACTATTAGTTTAAATAAATATGTCATTGTTATTATGAATAGCTTAGTTTTCATATAAAAGAGACGAAGTTGTTGTAATAAAATATTACGATGCACTTTAACGTAATGAAAAAGGACACCAGTAACGTCGAAACATTTTTTTAAATTGCTAAGTTCGATCGCGACCGCGATTAATGGTGTAAGAAAATGGACTTACGTTTACCGGATGCCTCGACGCTGAAAGCTATGATTAGTAGCAGAGAAAGTGACAGGATTGAGAGACCGGAAGTGATGCTGTTAAGCGCGCCGGTCTTCATCGTAGTAGCGTTATTTGGGCGAAAATGAAGTCAGTAGTCTCAAGTTTCTTCTTCTTCTTTTTCTTATTTTTTCTTTCTTTAATTCTTGTTCTGCTTTTTCTTCGTTTATACGAGATGCTTTTTGAATCGTCCTTTCGTTCTTTAATGAAGAAGTTAACCGAACGCAGAGACCGATGCTACCACGACGAGCAAGTGTTTTCGAATGAACGATATTTGACGATGCGCGGATGTGTCTTTTATGGATGCGGTGCGCTGTGTGTTGGATGGCACAAATGATAACTAAACGCTGTGGTACAGGTGGCGAAAGACTCTCAACAGGGGTTGATTCTGCGCTCACCCTTACTACTGCCCTTGCAATCTTTTTTGTTTTGTTTAGCGTTCCATTTAACCTAGAGGTGGTGGAAATCCTTGAAGTGGTGGTTGACCGATCTTTTTCCCCTTCGGCTATTATAAGCAGTTTTACGTCTCACTTTTTTCGAATTATACCCCTTCAACATTTTGACCATTATCGGTTGACTGGGTACAAACGTTAAAACTGAACCAAAACTATTTTTTTTTATCATTGAAAGGCCGTTTCTCGAAACTTCAGTAACACTCAGAAGTCTACATGGATTTTTATTTTTCAGTGATTGGAAAAGTGTATTGCAAACGATCGAAAGTATTCATCTCACGATACGTTTCTGTATCGAAACTTTGCTGAATTATCAAATAATTCATCTCACACTTATTTTTTTTTTTTTTTGTAATAATTTTTGTTATGATAATTAGAAAATCTGTGACATCAATTGAATAGATGCAATTAATAAAAATAAAATCTCCACTTTAAGAACATTTGTTTGCTTTAATCATTGAATTTTACAAAATTGTTACCAAAACAAAATGTTCTAGTTTTGAGGCTTTCACGGCCATTATTTTTACAATAGTTTACAATAGATTACAATAGTTACAATAGTTATAATAGTCCACCCAATCTGGCACACCGTCCTCCCGGTTTTTTAACGGGACAGACCTAGTTGGAACGTCAAAAAAAAGGCCTTTTTTCCGATTTTTTTTTGGTCAAACGATAAAATAATTCACAACAAAAGTTCTTCCGTTTAAAAGATACATATGTAATGTATATGTTGCAATTTTTTCAACGCAATACATATCGAAATAAGCTGGTGACCGTCAATTGCCGAGGACGCTGCAAAAAAAAACACGGTTTGCGGTGATCAAGCTCACGCTGCAACGGCTCATCTGAAACAAAAAAAACGGAGGGGATTTTTAGTTAATGATATAATGCTCCAGTTGAACGAAGGGTTTTGAAAAATTTCCATTTTTCACAAAATGGCGGCCGTTAAAAGTCAAAAGTGTTTTTTTGACCAAAATATCAGTTCCATTTTTTGCTATTAAAAATAAAAATAATTATCAAAAAAAAAAATCCTTCGTTCATATGGAGGACTACCATGTATAGAAGAAGTGATATAAATTTCAACCCGATCGGTAAAGCCGTTCTCGAGCTACAGTGATCACCGACTTCAAAAACATGGTTTCGAGAAAAACGCACTTGAAGTCCGCTACCTGCTTACCTATGGCTCAGACACGACGTGCTACAAAGTCTTGTATTTCGGCGAATAATGGTCCGATTTACATTTACCTGGGCGGAAAATGTTCGTAAGAGATTCTACTTTTTGAAAATGAAATAAAAAAAATCAATTTTTCGAAAATTCTAACTAGGTCTGTCCCGTTAATTGACCAGCTGATCAATCAAAAACTCTGATTGGTCGGTGCAGTTATCCAGAACGATGACCATGCGTATTATGGACTACCTGAGACCAGGGAGCTTCAGTATCGGAGCTCTCAGCCCTGATGATGCAAACTGTAACGTTTGTGAAACGTCGGCAATAAGCTGAAACTCTACACGGCATACATTCGGAAGCCATAAACTACTGTAAAAACAAAATGTTATTTAGAAAAATTAAGGCCTTACATACGTCCAGCAGCGCCTAAAACGCGCTAAAAGAAAAACTGTTTTTAGAAGAGATAGCAATAGAAATTAATCAAAATAATTTTTACACATTGTTTATTAGTATTTAAACTTTATAAAAAATTTTATTTCATTTTTTTTTTCAAAAATTACAACATAAAAAATCACGTTTCTCGAAGCACTATGAAAAAAAAGTTGCTCCACGGTCTGCATCATTTCTTCTTGAAATGCTGATGGATCTGCAAAACGTAAAAAAATTCTTGTAAAATAAAGTTGTAGTTATAGTCTGTCGAGTCGGATTTTTGAAATTCGAAAAATTTTGGCAATTTACGGCAGTTTAAAAAAAGTGTGCATTTTGTGTCATAAATGTCACATTTTAATTATGTTTATAAAATTTTTTAATCACAACATCAAAAATCCGACTCGACAGACTATAGAGAAAACAATTTCGAATATTAAAAAAAAAAGCATCAAAAAATATTAAAAACTGTATGAGTTATCATGCAGACCGTGCCAGAAAAAGTAGTTTTGAGAAAAATGCATTTAAAGTTTCAAGTGCGTTTCGCTCGAGACATCTACCTGCGCGCATCAGACTCTCGTTGGGCAGTCACGTTTTCTATAATAACTTTCGATCTATGGGGAATTTGTACAATCGACTTACACAGAAATACGTCTAAAACTATAGAGAATAATAATCTGTAAAAAAAAAATCGATTTTTTGAAAATTCTGGACGTATGTAAGGCCTTAAGACCATAAAATATTCCTGAAAAATCAAAATGACGAAGAAAAGGTCTTTATTTCATTGAAAAATATAGCCCAACGTTTAACGCTTTGTTGAAAGTCGAAGGATTACAATTTTCACCATCAAACGTTCACCCGTTTGTCGTATTCCATTTTTTTTTTTTTTTAATCGGTTCGTTAAAGTATATATTTTTGTTTTTATTTTTTTACTTTTAATATTCTTGCGTATTCCCTTATGGATTTTTACGAGCCTATCCCATCACTTTAACCCCAACCCCACTAATGCCACAGTATAAATTTTGAGCCTTCTTTCGGTTTTAAGAATATTTGATGACTAATAAAGATATTTTTATAGATCATTTGTTGAGAATAACAGTTGAAATATTTCGAATTTCATTCGTTGCTACGCTATCAGCATTCAGATGTCCTGGAAAAAAATCAACTGCGATGGCGCAAGTGCGATAAAAAAAAATAAAGTCAGCTCGTTTGTGAGCAGAGTATCACTATACAATCATCAGGGGTCTCTTTACTACTTGGGAATACTCACTAATGGGCAGGAATGAGCTTATGAGCTTCCTTACCAAACAAACCACTATTTACTCTAACGTTAGGTAATGGTAATACATATAACTATTGCATCAGAAAAAGGACGAAATAGTATCTAATAAGGTTCACACGACCATTAGCCATTGGGAAGATTATTTGACAGCTGCAGAAGTGAAGTACAGCTTTTACTCAGTCATTAACGCTATTGACCTTTGCAATAAACGATTTACGTTTCTCAGCCAAAATTGAATTGTTAAACCTTCTTATTTTCAATCATCAAACAAAAATGAATCAATTAATTTTCTATAATCTAAAATAGGCTCATTTTGTTATCGAATGATAATTTTTTTCCTTATTAATTCATTTAAGAAGTATAATTTTTTACGAGTTTCGACGCTCCGCATTTCCAACTTTAATAAATCGGAATTTTTTTCATTACTGACGCACAGATCTCATACCAACTTGGACAGTTCTTGATGAAACAAACATCTGAAGAAACGTTGACGTAGATAACAAAGACGAGAACTTGTATAACCAAGATGAAATTCGCAACGACGTGGAGATACAAATTTTTGGTGATATTATCTAGCGAAGTTTCAGACAATCATTACAAAAGGGGAAGGAGTTAAGGAAGTAACGCAGGAAATAGAATTGATGGGCAGACAAATACCAAACTTGGCAGAATGTTCGATTATAATATAAAAGAAACTCACACAAATTTTTAAGGTCCGAGGTGGGTTTTTACGCGAGATATTTATAATTTTGTTTATCTCTTTGCAAGCCAATTCAACGTGGCCTCTTATGAGAAATCATGGAGTTTGCGCTACATTATTCCTCATATCTCCGTAATTGATGGATAGATGAAGACGAAATTTAAACAGCAGAGAGATGAAATACTTAGAATCATTTATCTGGCTTAAAAATATTGAAAGGTGACTTATGACAGGAATAATAAGAACAATAAAAAGTACTCATAGCAAATTTTCGGACCTTTGCTCGAAGTGCTGCAACGTCGCATATTCGAGGTTATGAGCGCGCATTTTGAAATTTCAACGTATGTAAAAGTTCGTGCCGGCTGACTGCTACATATTTGTATAATTTTGTGTTTTTTGTTTACATGATATATTATATTTAATATCAATAGAATAAATAAATAAATTACATATTCAAAAACAATTTTATTTTTCATACGTATTATCTTACATATAAGTAGAATATTTTTTAACTCAAATAATATTCGTAATATTAACTCAGTCTCAATTACTTTTCAAATAATTGAGATACATATACACTTGAAATCTTTTTGTTATCATGCAATGATGTGCTCCGAACGTTTCTGCCTGCTTCATGCTGATTAATTCTAGCCCGGTACACCTTTTCGGTAACTATTTTACCTTTCCAATAAAATCTCGGCTTTTTTTCTTTTGGCATAACGAACTCGCGATTAATTTAAACGAAAATTCACTAACACAGCTGATGAGCTGTCAACGGCATATGCAATGCTTTGAACACGCATATACACGCGCACACATATCAACCGAAAGCGACGTTGCCAAATTAAGTACTACTTAGGTCAAATTTTTTTATGATTAGGTGGGTAGTTGCGTTACTTCCTTAAGGCAGGTGAACAAAAAGGGGTATTTTGAGCGTGACGCGCGTCTGATTTATCAATAAGAATATCGAGTAGTGATGTTACAAATATCGATGGAAAATTTTGATAATCTATAATAAATTGAGCATTCATTCTTACAGACGTTACAATCGACATCGAAACTTATTGTAATGTTAAAAAACAAACATTCCAGTTCCACTTTATCGGTTCCACTTTATTGTAAGATTTGCGACGATAGTTCGATCCAAAGTTATTTATTTTCAAAAATTCTCTAAAATCGGAATAGAATGAAGCTGAACCCCGAATTTGTATGCTCCCTGGAAGTTGGAGGGGATATCGCGATCGGAATCGATTTTCATCATATTTTATGTACTCTTGAAATTTAAACATTGAGTATTTTTTCGGTTTCGTGTACACAACGATAGAATACATTGTACTCGCCACGATCAGTTCGCGACATTCGCGATTGGATGGAAAATAAATAACGTTCTCATGCTGGCAAATACATGTTTTTTTCATTTATAGTTTTTGGTGATAGGTTCACAGCAAGTTAGTCGGTCTTTGTGGGGGTATTCAAATGAGACGTTTAAAATATTTGGGCGTTATGTAATTTCCACAACAATTATAGACCATAGGAGCTGCCAGATTCGCAATCCCAGATTTGAAGTGGATTTTATTGGCAGGTCGTTGAAATCACAATGGAACACTTTTACCGGACTCCAAAATACTCGCGAAGACAAAAAACTATCTTCAAAGGGTTCTTTCAATGATCGAAGGTTCTCTCAGTTATAAATCTTGCTCTAACTCATTTCTATGTTTTAGAGGAAAATTACGCGGGTCACATTTAAAATGTCACATTTAAATGTCACATCTAAACAAGAAAAGAGAATTCTTGCAAGGGTACACTGAGAAAAAAATATGGTATTTCTGACTATATTTCAGCTATGCAGTATGTTTCCCTGAGGTGACAGAAATATTTTATGGTTACTGTAATCCACCAAAATATAGTTTTATTTACTATATTTCAATAGTTGAATATATTAATTACACATGTTAATTGCAACAATGATGGGTGGGAGTAATATTTTCGAATGATTAAAACTTCGAACGCCTACAACTGCGAATTTTTAAATCGAAGAATAGTAGTATGTAGACAGATTAATTCTACTATAGCCTTTATGCTGGAAATAAAAAAAATGAGGAATTAAAGAGTTTGAAGTACATTTACGTCAAAAAACAAAATATAACAGTAGCCCAAATGACGAAGGCTGGAATAGCGATTTTACAAAAGTTCGAATGTTACGCATTCGAGTCGTCAAATACTGAAATCGGCAATATTATGAATATTCACAATTTCAAATATATTTTAACGAAAGACAAAATATTAATGTGATCAAAATAGCGAAACACCAGAAAGTCGAATGGTCGAAATAGCGAGAGCCTCTGGGCTGTAAAGTATTGCTTGTCATTCTTCGTGCTTCACAACGTTCGCTATTTTGTACTTCTAATTTTTAGTCATTCGAAAAATTCACTTTCGAATTATTCATACTATATATTTTTGTCTCTTAATAAAAGAATTGCTCTCCATTTCGAATTTAGAAAATATAAACTTCTTACATTAGGACAATCCATATTATCTGCATTTGAAGTATAGACAGTCTGAATATATATTTTCGAATAAATGCGCGATCAAAGAAAAAATATTACATCAAATACGCATTCAAATTAATGTGCGATCGAAAATATAAACTTCGAATTTCTTATTTTTCGTTAATCGAATGTTAGGAATACTAAAATTTCAAAATATTAACCGTTCTAAAATTTGGTTATTCTACATATTAACCCCCACTCACAATGACATTTTTACATATAAATTTAAGTATCTGCTACTAGTGGATACTAGTATGTCGTACAAAATATGTAGATCTTTTCACTATCAAAGACAAATCACCTAATTATAGGTATATTCAGAAGTACTATACAAGATACCATTAATAGGTAAAGATGATTAAAATTGCGATGGTCCGATCAGAATGAAAATATACTACTGTTGATCATATTTTTGTCTACATGGCAACTTGTTCATAGTTTTGTATTTACCATATTTTGTATTGTTAAACTTTTTACCACGACTAATAGTACTTTTTATCTACGATATTGTTATACACACCATTTAGATCGTATGTTCAAATGAACAATTCAATTATAGTTAAGTTAATTATAATATGATATTTCTGTCAATACATTATAGTTAATTTTACTATGACACATTTTACTATGTTAGTTTGTGGGAATATGCCATGGTCTTTTCTCTCAGTGCACTGTCCATAGGAAGCGTCAAACGAATAATACATTTTTTATGGAGTAGGTAATGACGTCTCTGTTAGATACAGAAATTGTAAGATCCGGTAGCCAATTAGTCGTAGTGTATCCTCCATGGCAGAAGGTGCTATGTGTGAGTACAAGGATCTTGCACCGTTGAATCTACCACCAGGTCTCGCGCATCGAGTGGGCGGTTTGCAGCAGGACATTATCACTAAAATCCAACCACAACGATACTTCTCATTAAAGTCTTAGTCTCATTAGCATGACGGATATATCAACCGACGTGAGACGTCTGTCTTATACACAAAGAAAAGCTCAAATAAAAAAAAAACAAGAACAATAATGATTTGATATCAAACAACGATAATTATCCGGTATCATTCGTATACAGATTCGTTTTTAACTTTTTACTTTATTTCTAAATAATGAATAACATTTAAATATCGTAATTGGTTTTCTTAAGTAAGAAAATCACAAAGCGGGAGAGAATCGTCGATTCTAATATGGAAACGTCTGCAAAATCCTCGGAGCTTTTAACCAGCCAACGCAAAAGTTAAATGGAATATGAAACGAGCGAGCTCCCACTGTGTATTCATTACCTGCGTCAATTACCGAAGATCTTTCAAGAGCCAAAATCATTCATGAAAGAATTAACTTAAAAGCTTCTATTCTCGTTTCGTACTAAGGTCCAAATCAATTCTATCGTCGATTGTTTCCGACCCTCAAATTTTTTCCTTACCTCTTTCTGAGGATGTTTCAATATAGAGTAAGAAAAAGAGGAACAAAAAATTGCAGACGCTGATTTTATATGTTCTACTTTGAAGTGATATGAGAATAGATAACAGTCGTGAGGATACGAGCCGCTTATCTCAGCTTTTCCATAACCCATACAATTTCTTTTCCTTTCTGCAACATTTCGCTAAAGATTTTTTTCGGAATCTGAAACGTATCCTATTTCGTGTTGCATTTACCTTGGGTAGTGCATATTTAGCGTAATAGTCGTAGGCAAGCTTCGTTGTTAGCCCGACTAAATGAAAAGGGTGGGTGTATGAGTGATTTGACGACCGTTATTTATTGATTCGCCATTCAAATAAAAATAATTGGGGCAAGAAATAATATAAAATAAGAAAATAATTTTGGATTACGGATAACACTGTTGAGCAAATTGAATTTCCCAGACTTTGAATGAAAATTATTGAATTGAAATATAAAAATTACAACAAATGATGTGCGATTTCTTTATACATATTAAAAACATCTCAATTGACTATTAATCCCATGGGAAGTAGATTCGTAAGGTAACTCCATGTAGAATCACTCCTGAATTATGAAAGAGCATGTACTTTGTGTGTGTACCCCCTCCCGGTCAGCTGTGCTCTCTCCCACGGTATATTGAATTTTGCCCGTCACTTTTATCAGACAGTTTCTTGCCACCGTAGATCCGAAGAAAAAAATTATAAATGTACAATAGCTAATGAACAACATACGAAGAAAACTGCGCGTTGTGCCAACTGTAATTAATTCTTAATTGTTCAAGAGACGCGACAGTTTTTTACTGTCTACCGAGACTCGAGAGGAAAAGACAAAAGTTTTCAGAAAACAAAAAGAGCCATAGATAACACGACACAATATTTTATCACAATATTTTTATCTTAAAATTAAATAAATATGAAAGTTGAAATAAAAATAATATTTATATTATTATTTATAATATTAATTATACCATATTCAATTATTATATTATTTGATAATATTTGAATGGGTCTGGGACCCTGGATAGGTACAAAAAATCACGTTCGTCTTCCTAGACATAGTCATTCAGAATAATAATTCTACTTTGGTTTCCGCAATTTATGCACATCTAGAGCGCAATTCGTTTGTGAGAAATGCGTCGACGCTCTGGGCCACGTGGTGACCGGAACAAGAAGCTTTAACGTGGGTACTCGAATAAACGGACCCAAATAGCATTATCTATTTGCTTTAAATACAACTTTCTAGCTGAAACGAATAGAAATTTTGTTGATTCAAATTTAAAAAAATGGAATAAACGATCCTAGTAGATCTAATTGGAACTCTTTTCTGGGTGCACTTTCCGGCTGTTTCCTTTCGATCTCCAGAATTTTCGATTTTTCATTTTGTTTCATTGTTTGTTTTGTTTCATTTTGTTTGTTTTTTTTGTTTTGTTAAGATTGTCAATGGTCGTTACAATCTTTAGGTCGAATTGACAAAAAAAGTTTTAAGATTATTAGTATTATCTCGGAGGTCGAGAACGCTTTTACTTTCGAGCACGGTACGATGCGCCCAGTTGCACAGATGGGCCATGTACTTATGCACCATCTTGAAGTGCCATCACCGAATTTACATGATCGGTCGAGCGAGAAACTATACAACTGTCTTATTAATTAATTATGTGGATAAAGTCTCACTCGGAATTAAAAACAAAGAATTCGTATTTTCTGACGAAAAAAATGCAAATTATTGATGAATAAGCAGACTACGAATTCATGATAAATAGAATAATTCAATTTATTCAATTCGAGAAGTTCCAAGCTATAAAATGCGACCGGACGTCACTCGTTAAATTGGCTCGATTTCACGAAAATTTGTTTTCAGCTTGAAAACTTATTCTTTCAATTAAAAAAAAAAAAAAAAATATTTCCCGCTTTCTTTTTATTTCCACCTCGCATCATTCGTCATCAAATAATTAAGCGTTTTCAATTTTAATTTCAAATATTAGCGTTTTCAATTTTTTCAAACAATTGCTAATTATTGTGGTCTCACGCTTCCGGGATTAAGGAACTTTTATTCAAATATTTTTCGCATGCTATGCAATATCTTGCGAAACGTGTTTGTAATGATACACGGGACGCAAGTTGTAGTGGTTTTACTTTTCAAGTGAGACAAAGCAACAGTCATTCGAACACCGTGGCTCATTCAATCTCCTTTATATGTATACATATCGCACATTACGTATTAATATTTCAATTTTTTAACACTTTGGCACACATAAAAAAAGGTAAGATTGCATTTAAAAAAAATTGAAACACAATGATGCTTATAATATGTTCCATTATAAAAATATTTTTTATTTATTATTTCATCTTACAATAAGCTCCATAATATTTCTTCACTAAGTGTAATAAAACTGCGGAAATAAAAAAAAAAATCTCCCATAGATATAATAGCAAATAGAGATAATGTTAAAGTGCCTTGTTATTATTGCATGGCAAAGAAAGAGCGAACAAACGTGATATTGTTGTGTAATGTTAAAGATGACTACGTCAAAGATGAGAAAGAAGCGATTTCGATAATTTCATAATACCTTCTCCGTTCTGAGGATCGGCCCGATGTTGCAATAACTGACCTATGCAATATTTCTATGCAATCACAGAGAGCCTGAAATGATAGTGCAAAACTGTGTATTATCCAATTATATTTTTAAAACCGCACGATTCAACGAGCGATAGTTAATTGTTGGAAAATTTAGTGGAAACGAGGATCGTTTACGTTTTTTTTAAATATTTATTTAAACCAGGAGACATCGGAATTTTATTCAGTATCCCCTGAATGTGATTTATCATGTATCGTGATGAGAGAAGACTCTCGGGTGGAGGCTTGTCGACATAGTTACGTTGAATGAAAATATAGAATTATATGTTATCCCATGGAGAGGCTCGATGCTCGGTTAGACACGAGCTCGCATCCGTGGCTAATGCTTGTTCCATCTAACGGCACTGTGTATTTTGCATCGCGCGCGTGCGATATGCACTTCGAGCACATGCTCGTCTCGCGGATAAGCCAACACGGATCATGATGCTGGTTAAAAAAGAATTCGAAAAAGGAAACAAAACTGTTACAAAATGTACACGAACGAAGCATCGAACGAAAACAAAACAAAATCGAAAAAAAGTACGAGCCTAAAATACTCTTGGCCAGAAAAGTTAAAGCAATCGAAAATTTCACTAACGAGTATGAACTTTCGAGAAAATAGCATGCACCTTCAACTCGTAAATGCAGCTGTGAACGTTCGATAATAAACGTTCGATTTCAGTCTTTTTAAACAACACATTTAACGGGAGAAACCAGTTTAGGAGGCCGAAATTTTGGTGTTTTTCGTGAATTTTTTTTAACAGGGAAGAAATAATCAGAATTTATTTAAACTTGGAGGATATTTTATTCATGTTTTGAAGTATACTTTGTAATTTTTTCAAGTCATTTCAGCCGGAAATAGTGGAGTTAGAAGCTGCTGTCCATGGACGACTTTTTTTCAACTGGTGGGCATTCTAGCTCAAAAGGTTATTGACCAATCGTTCTGAAAATTTGTGTGAATATTCTTTATTCAATTACAATCTATATGAACCTAACTCTGGGATGATATTATTATTAAAAATATTTTTTTAATGCAAATAAGGTGAAAAAACATGGTATGAAAACATGATATTGTGTTCAAACACCTCAAAAACATGCAATTTTCAACTTTTTTTATCACAATTAGATTCATATTCTTAAGAAATATGTTGTTAACGAAAACATAAAATTGTAATGATTACAAATAAAAATTGTGACTTCAGGAATGCCCACCAGCAAAAAACTCGGATGGCCATCGTCCATAGTCAGCAGTTTCTAACTCCACTATTTCCGGCGGAAATTACTTGAAAAAATTACAAAGTGTATTTCAAAACATAAATAAAATATCCTCCAAGTTTAAACAAATTCTGGTTATTCCTTCCCTGTTAAAAAAAATCACGAAAAACACCAAAATTTCGGCCTCCTAAACTGGTTTTTCCCGTTAACCCTAGCTACACACTGTAACTTTTAGTACCTTACTTACACACTATCGGTCTACTGGACCGACGATTTTTATTGCTCTATAACATTGTAACAAATGCGTCTATTGAGATTTAATTGTAATGAAATCGAAACGCCAGGCTCCGATCAATCCGGGGAAGCAATCAGTAAACCCAAAACATCGTTTGATAGAAAGTTATAACCTTTATAAAAAGGCGTATGGTGAAAAGGTGAAAATTTAGTGTTGCTATCGGTCCATTGGACCCCGTGGTGTGTAACTAGGGCTGAATGTTCATAAATTTTAATACGGAGTTGTAAAGATTTTGCTGTTTTGGTAATAAGCCTTGGACGAGGTTGAAGAATATGAAAATATGTTTTTTTAACATTGAATTTACTCTCAATTGTGTTTTTATGTGAAGCAGTCGCACTGAACTCTTTATAGAAGCAATTAATAAATCGTAATTAAAAGACAAAAGTTATATTCATATTATGTCGTACTATCGGATATACATATTTACGAATCGTTTGATCATAAGCGATACAAATCTTTCATTATCTTCCATTAAAGAGCCAGAAACAATCATTGTTACAGAAAACGTAACCAACGATCGTTGGATTATCGCTTTGCGAACGATTAATTAGTTATAAATTTCATAATACTCGTTGATCTACATTTAATGAAACGCAATATTAATAGATGAGTTTATTTCCCGATATATATCAGCAATTTTGCAGTCATACAAAAGATTTTTCTAAATATTATGATTTGTTTTATCCCTCAAATAAAAATATACAACAGTACCATAACTTTGTTCTTCATTTATCTATTCTTAAATAATTCAATAGATCAATTTCTCTATTCTTTCAAATCTTCGTTTCTAAATGTGTCCATTCTTAAATAACTCTGTAAGTGATTGACTGCATTCTTATAAAACCTTATTCTCCAATATTTCTATTGAAAAATATCTCTACTATTATATACGTAGGTATATGCAAGATCATAACAAAACTTTTGTAGTGATCTACGTAAGCCTGTAGGTGCTTGACCCTTGAATAAAATATTATTCATAAATATTTCTATACAAAAATATGTTATTTTGAAATGATATTTATTTCTAAACATCTCTCTGCTTAATTATTTCAAACAAATGTTTATGGCAAAACTCTATTTATTTATTATTTTATCTATTTATTTATTAGTTTATGGTAAATCTCTATTCTTTTAAATCTCTTTTCCAACGGATCTCTATTCGTGCTAAAATAATTGATAATCATACTATCTTGCACTTTATCAATTATTTTTGTACGGATCCAAAGAAAGATGTGTCGAAATAGAGATATAAAAAAATAGTGAAAGGAAAGATATTTCAGAATGGTGATATTTCTCAATAGAAATATTTAAGGATAAGGTTTTATAAGGACGCAGTTAATTACCAGCAGCGTTACTTTTTTCAAATTTCTAGACCATACGGTCCCCTTAAGTGGACCGTATGGTCTAGAAATTTGAAAAAATCGATTTTTTTTTTTTTCGATATGTCGAAAGTATAGTATCTCAAGAATATACTGTGAAATTTTCATGCGGAAATTCTCAATATTACAGCTTCTACAGCCCATAACGCAGGTAGAGAGCGGTCCGCGACACGAAAACGTTCAAAGCCTTATTGGACACAAAGCCTTAGGGGGATGATTTTTTAGTTTGCAAAAAAGAATGTGTTTTGCATGTTAAAAAACGTTTGTACAAACGTGCTGTTGATGCGAAAAAAAAACATGCACAAATAAAGAAAGCAACAAAGAAATTGACAGAAAAAGAAGAGGGAAAAAAGACACAGCGGAAATCGATAAATAAAACACCGAAGCGTCAACAATTGACGAATAAATTATTGCAAGAGCTGTCAACTTATTACGGTCTAGCAATTAGACGTAATCCAGATTCGACTGAAGGGATGAGAAGTGAAATATGGGCAGCATATTATCACAAAATTTCAACAGATGAAAATCCGCAACACTCGTACTGTCCTCCAGGTTCCGAATCGTGGTGCAAGTGGCGTCAAAGTGAGGCTGCAGGTACTTTAGACACCTACGAGCACCCACCTGCTCTGTGCGATGAAGCACAAGAGATATTAAAACCAATTTATGAAGAATTGACAGCAGAGACTTTATTGGAAAGGTGTATTGGCAGTAATACGCAGAACAATAACGAAAGTTTCAATGCTTGCGTGTGGCACCTTGCGCCGAAACATCTGTTTGCCGGAAAAAAAATCATTGATATTGCCACTCACATTTCCGCTTGCATATTCAATGAAGGATTTGCATCCCTATTGAAAATAATGGAGACCATGGGCATAACAATCGGGCCACAAGCGGAGCAACTAGCGCAAAACCGAGACGAGCTGCGAGTATCGAGCGCCAACCGTAGGAGCACGGACAACTCCAAAGAGGCTCGGACAGCTCGAAGAAATGAAAGGAGTGAGGAAATCTTGAATTATGAACGTTCCGAAGGAATCCTATATGGTGCCGGAATCGCGGATTAACTGTAAGTATTCAAAATTTGCTCAATTTTTGAAAATATCTGTACCTCAAACTTTAAACTCATTTATCTCGAAACGACTTTTTTCGGCACTGCGCAGGTGAAAACAAAAAAACTATTCAACCGAATCACTTGAAATTTGGATATGTTGTTCACAACATGTATGGCTATCGTCGGAACTACAATCATAATTTTATTTAAATAATTTCTTATTGTTTATACTAAAAAACTAGTGAAAAAAAAACCCGATTTTACGAATTTTTTTTCAAAAGCGCGCCATTTTGTCAATTTTTAATTTTTTCGATTTGTTCTAGTCCCGACCATAACTGCACTCTTTCTGATTAAGAATCTTCTTGAATTTTGTGTTTCAGATGAGTAGAAGTCTCGGATCGATCTTCACCGTCCGGGTCGGATTTTTCGAGAGGGTCGTCTTCAATGCCAATTATATGATAATAAACACTGTTTTTAAAATTAAAAAAAAATTTTTTTGTATACTTAATAAAGGTAGTAATAAACCCGAAAAGTTAAAACATCGATTTTTAAATTTTTTAAGGCAAAAAAAAAATCGTGAAAATAGGTGAAATTTTCGTGCTCTAGACCATACGGTCCCCTTAAGAATAGAGAAATGAAGAATAGAGTTGCAGTATTGCCAAATATACACGATAAAGTAGATATGAATGAGTTTTTATTTTGTTATTAAATCGTTCTTAGAGTAATTATTGTATGAATTATCTCCTGTCTATTTAGATGAGAAATTTTTGAACTGTCAACATTTTTCTTTCCGCATACTTTTTTTTTTACGAGTGAATTAATTTATTATTATTATTTTTACTGATACCGCACAATAATTAACATATTTAGGATCCATTTCGTTTTTTATTTCTCACTCAATTAAAAAAATCATTTGCCAAATTTATATTTCATCTCGCGAAAGTTTAATTTCGCAGTACGATCTTAATAAACTTTGAACAATTTAGCGTCTTTGTTTGTTCTTAACGTACCTTGTCACATTATTCTCCAAAAAACCGAGGTCTTATCTACGAAATCTCTCATTATTCTCGGTGTCCCAGTCACCCGGGGTTCAATGGGTTTTTTCATTTGCACCGTCGACTGTGAGAAAATAAAAACTTCTGGTCATGAGAATCCTTCTTTTATTCCCCACCTCCGTCGCTTGTTGACAAAAATCCGTGGAGATCCGTGGTGATTTTTGTTTTTAAGAAATACAATAAAATCAATCGAAATATTTAATATTAGCCAAGATCGCGTTTCAATATTGCGCTAATAATTTAAAAAATGGCAAAAAATAAACTGCAATTGGAGTAAAATAGAACTTGCGTTGTCTCGATCTGAGTATCGGTTTGAAGTCAACGCCATTCTTAAAATCTATAAAAATCCTCTTCGAGACCCGTACATCAATCTTTGCATCTCTATTCGCGACTCAGTTATCAAATTTCGAATATTTGGGTTTTAGAAAATCTTTTTTTTCAACTTCCTAAAAGGTATTAAAAATTATTGTTAAAAATTCACACATCGGGGTGTCTTTTTCTCTTTGATTTTTCATCAGCTTTTCAGCAAATGATTCAAACAAATTTATTTCCCAATCGATCATTGAGAAAATTTCAGAAAAATACGTAATTGTATAATATCAACAAAAAAAATTGAATTTTCGATTTTTTCGTCACTTCATAAGCATGGCTGTGAATTTTTTAAGTTGAAGATCGATTTTCGCCAATTTTACACTTTCGTAATAAACAATAGATAGAAAAACTCAATATTCTAAATTCAATAAAATCCGTTTGATAGATTCGACCAAAACTAATTAAATCCTGAAGATAAAAAATCTTTTTCACAATCACAGGATACTCGCGGGAGTCGAAGAGGCTAGAGTGAAAGTGTACCAAAACGCATCTCAGAGAATTGTAACGGCAGCGAAACGCACAGACGATTCGCCTTCCTCGTCCAGTTTCGTAGTGTTTGCTTCGAGTTGGCGGTCACACCGCGTGTTAATGTCGGTACATTCTTTGTGTCGCAGGGACGACGAGGACAGTAACACTCGAGAGATTGGGTGGCTCGGTGTTTGCTCATTTGAGAGAAAAAAAAATTAAACGGCACAAAAAGACGGTAGAAGAAGGAGTCGAACGAATTGAGCTTGCATCGGAAAAAATATCAGTAGTAAAGTTCCATCTGAACGAAACGGTCTTCAGTCGATAACCGGATCGAGTCTCATCGGTGAAATATATTTGTTTATTATTCTAATAATATGAAGCAACTTAATTTCGTAGTGATTTCAGTCAAGTGAACAACGAGGGAAAGATCGATAAATAATCGGTGTTTGTTTTTTTTTTTTATGTACCATCAATCGATCGATGAGTGAATTGATATTAAATATTCGCGGTTAAAAATGAAGAGGAAGAATGACAGTAGAGAAATGACTGAAAAACGATGACAACCGATCAAATCGTTTTTCAACGATTACGAATATATCTCGATCGTTATCCCTGAATCGTGCCTTATTGTGTAAGTGCGTTCGATGTGCCTCATCGAAATTCCATCGACAATCCCACGTGGATTTCATAGAATAAGGTCAATCGGGATCTCCCTCGCACTACTAACGACACTCACATTCAACACACAAGGTAAAAAAATCCATTTATCATAGATTTTTTTCTTCGTTGCGACTATTTTCGATGGTGAAAACACGTGAAATGAAAAACGACGATATTTTCTGGGCCAACAAAGACCGAACGTTCAAGTTTCGCAATGAGCACTTATTCGCGAATAAGTTTGAAATTCTTCGAGAGAAAATTTTACTACGAATGAAAGATAAAAATAAAAATAAGATGTGTAGAAACAACTTTATGCACGTGCACGATTCTTCTGCGCTTCTTCGGGCTGTATTTTGCTCTCGTAAATCGTCCTTCCGACTCTCCCTCCCTTGTAAAATCATTAGTTTAAAAACAAACAAGATAAAAGTAAAAGAAACACAATAATGAATTCCATACATTTCTTAATCATTTATCAACTTGCCTCTTGATCCTTCAGAAAACTTCCCAGTGTATTAATGTTATATTAAAATAAAATGGACGGATGTTACACGGAAATAAATAAATTACAAGCAAATTACAATGCAAATTGTTTTTTCATTTGAAACATTATGATTTTTTAATTTATCAAATTCACTCTTTTTCATTAACCTCTCGTTGACCTATTGTCAAGTGTATATTATTGGGTTTTAAACTTAATTCCCACTGTTTTATATGAGATGGGGTAACTAGTATTATTTTCATAGAAGTCACACTAAAATTATACTGTGTTGAAGTACTGAACATAATCTGCAATATTCAGTATTCGAGAGTGAATTTACTTGTACACACTACTTTTTTTATAATATCGAAAATGTCAGGTTTTGAATCAACGAAACAGCATATGCGAAAAGTTTTGCTTTTTTGCTTTAATTTAAGAAAAAGTGTTGCTGAAAGTCATCACTTGCTTCAAGAAGCTTATGATGAACATGCTCTATCTGAGACAACGTGCAGAGATTGGTTTAGACGAATCAAAAGTGGCGATTTTGACCTTAAACACAAAGAACGTCCAGGACAGCCGAAAAAATTTGAAGATGAAGAATTGAAGGCCTTACTCGATGAAGATCGATGTCAGACCCTTAAAGAATTGTCTGATACACTAAACGTTACTGAAATGTCAGTTTGCAAACGTTTACATAATCTTGGACTGGTTAAAAAAGCGGGAAATTGGTTAGCACATCAATTAAACGAGAGACAACTCGAAAAGCGAAAAACGATTTGTGAATTGCTGCTTAAATGATGCGAAAAGAAGTCATTTTTATATCGAATCGTGACTGGCGATGAGAAATGGGTTTATTATGAAAATTCCAAATAAAAAAAGCATGAGTACTGCCAGGTGAACCAGGTCCATCAACGTCAAAACGCAATATTCATGCTCAAAAAGTGATGCTGTGTGTTTGGTGGGATCAAGATGAAATGATCACAACTGTTCGCTATAAACAACAATTAATGAAACTAAACCAGGAATTGAGAAAAAAGTGGCCTGTGAACGCCAAACGTCATAACAAACTAATTTTGCTCCATGACAATGTTCAGCCACATGTAGCAGAAACCGTAAAAACGTATATAAAGGACATCAACTAGGAAGTCTTACCTCACCTGTCGTATTCACCGGACATAGCACCGTCTGATTATAATTTGCTTCGAGCGATTCAGAATGATTTGTCATCACAGCGTGTCAAGTTTTTTGAAGATATAAAAAAATCGATCGATGAATGGATCGCCTCAAAAAGCAACGATTTCCATTGGCGTGGAATCCATTTGAAAGATGGGAAAAGGAAGTAGCTTCTGAAGGACAATACTTCGAATAAAATAGAATGTACCGTAAACTATAAATAATTTTTTTTTGTTTTTTATTGAAAAACAGCGGGAACTAAGTTTAAACCCCAATACATTCAATTTTACATTCGCATCAATTTTTCTCGAAATGTAAAATCCCATTTTACACGTGACTAGTAATCTTTTGTTAACAACTAAATTATACCGTGTAATATAACAAAAGCTGTAATGAGTAGCTAATGTTGATACATGTTTGCATATCGCAAAGTTATACATGCTTATTAAATAATATTGTTTCGGCTTTATGATCGTCAGTCTGTGGGTGTCGGAAGATTACTAAACAATTTTCCGAGACTGGCTGTATGGGAATTTTAATTCAATGAAAGGATTGTGTACACCTTGTTATAGCATCTACAGACTTTGTGCAGCACACACGGGAATGCTTCAATTAATTAATGCGTTTCACACGATATTATATACTGCAAGTTGGTCGGTATGACTATATATTGTGACGACTTTTTCCAACGGTCGCACAAAATATTCCGATCTCGACAATTCCTTGGACGCCAGCCTAAGATGACCTCAGACAAATTTTATTTGAAATTATCGAGAACGAATAAAGGTTTTCCCGGTCGTAGCTGTAGTGTTTAACCAAGTTGGTAGAGGGGCGTGTCTAGGCAAGTTAAGAAAATAATCACACACGAGACACGAAAATCCGGAATTACAATTGAAATTTATTAAATAGCAAAGAACAAGGATGAAAATATTTTTCCGGAAAATAATAATAAAATTTACATTCAATTTTACTGAAGTTTCGATAATCAATCAATCCTCACAATTAATTTTTCGTTAACCGTCGACAAAACAATTTTTATAAAATATTCGGCTCGATCGCCCACGAGACACAATTTCGTAACGCTAAGGATTTCGCCATTAACGCACTTTAAAGATATGTGATCCGATCGATACCGACAATTATATAACAAAAATTACTAAAACTATGGATCTCGAGATTGGACAAAATTATAATAGAATTCCTCTCGGCAATTCAAATTCATTAAACGACAACGACAAATCGCGAGAGATAAAAATCGCGAGACAAGGCGTAACCAGAATTTTCCAAACGCGTGCGTGCCCCGAAACAATATCGCTCGTTAATCACAAAATTCTCCAAAAAGTTACTCGCGAGTAAATACGATACGATAAACGATAAACCCAATAAGAGCGAAACGACGGCTCACCACTACAGTTTCCGTAGGACGAGATCCGGAAAAGACCACGAATCTCTCCATCGATATTCTGGCGGCGTCGAATTCTTGATCAGGAACGGCAACGGCCCGAGAAAAGACGTCCTCCGTCATTGCTGCCCAAAACTCGAGTCCTCGATCATTATCGCGAGAGCAAGTACGCGGACCAGGGTCCTAACCCCCCACCCTTAGCCTACTCGCGAGAATCGCAACCGTTTGTTCTAGAATATTCGAGAGTTTTCAAGAACCTTTTCTCGCCGACCTGACCTCAACGTATTATTTTGAATTCCGACGATATGCTGAGCCGATACGTTTGACATTATGCTGAGCGGTAATTTCGATGTTTGGTTGAGCGGTATTTTCGATGTTTCGACACGATGAAATTGTGCCTTCGGCTTATTCCAACGAGAATATGGCGATCTCTAGATGCTGATGGACGCATCCTGAGGTTAGACAGCTGAGGGTGAGGGCATGGAGTTAGCGACCCACGCGTGATGACCTTCAACAGCGAAACTCGAAATTTGAATTTCCCTCTGCTCTCCGACTCGATGACGTTTCGATATCCCCTCTCTGAATCGCCTAAGCCTTCCTTGACTCGAAATTATCGTGGATAACCGCCGCTCGCTCGTACAATAATAAAATTAAATCAAAATAAAATTAATATTCGGTAAATACGCTCGCATTTGGCCCTTCTGGATTTGCTCGAGAGAGATTCTTCGATGCCGAAGAACGCTCCTTTTCCGTGCCGTGCCAAAACTAAATCGTTTAGTGACGTGGGCAAAATTACCACGTCACAATATATACGAACCGAGAGATCTCAAACTCTTGTAAGAGAATCTTTCGTGCATCGAGCTCGCAAATGCCACGTAATCCAAAGACCCACATTCGATGAGTAAATTCTCCATCCTGTATTACCGGTTCATTCAAATAAATGTATGCAATTTACGTGAAAAATATCATGCCCAAAAATGTACGACCTCGAAATACAACTTACATGAAGCATCGATAATGATACGAGAAATTTCATCTTTTCGGAAAATACAAAGATATATTAAGGTAAAATAGCTGATGCGGACTAGTCAAATGAGTGTTAAATTTTCTAAATACGTTTATGCAAATTTTAATGCACTAATTAAATGAATTGACGGTTGATTTGTATTACAACGTGCCTTATTAACCTAAAAAAATATTAATAACAATAGATTTGCAAAACCTTCAACTGATAAATTCAAAATTTCACGATGTCATATTTTCATGGAGATTTTTAAAAGAATAATCCATATTTTTCAACCGATTTTAATGCACCACGTCTTATTTTGTTTCACAAGAGATCCTCTACGAATTCACCGTGTGGATTTTTTTCTGAGTTTCATCGTTTTACTGTTGCAGCCAATTGTTTAATTGGCTAAAAAAATGTTCATAAACCAATTGCTGTAACTTTCCTATTAACAAGTTTAGAAAAAAAGCTACACGGTGAATTCGTAGAGGATCTCTCGAGGAACAAAATAAGACTTGATGCATTAAAACCGGTTGAAAAATGCGGATTATTTTTTGAAAAATCTCGACGAAAATATGACTTTGTGGAATTTTGTTGAAGATTTCACAAATCCATCGTTATTAATTTTTTTTTAGGTTAATAAGACATGCTGTTATACACATTAACCTTCTATTCATTTGACCCTAGCTACACACTATAACTTTTAGTACCTTACTTACACACTATCGGTCTATTGGACCGACGACTTTTATTAGTCTATAACATTGTAGCAAACACGTCTATTGAGGTTTAATTGTAGTGAAATCGAAACTCCAAACTCCGACCAATCCGGAGAAGTAATCAGTAAAGCCGTTTGATAAAAAGTCGTTTGATAAAAAAGTCGTTCAATAAAAAATTATAACCTTTATGAAAAGGCGTGTGGTGAAAATCGTGAAAACGCCGTGTTGCTATCGGTCCACTGGACCCCGCAGGCACAGCGACAACTCTGTCGAAAATTAACTCTATCAAGCAAATCTCTACCTGACCAAACTCTACCAAGGAAATTTCCACCAAGAGGGAAACTCTATCATTCATCAACTCTCCCAAAATTTTTCTCTACCATAGGCATTCTTTACCAATAAGCAATCTCCATCGTAGACATCTCTACCAAACCCATCTCTACCACATCCTACTCTATCGACAAAAACTCTCCCAGGGAAGTCTCCACCATGGTCAATCTCTACCGGAAAGACATCTCTACCAAGGGCAATCTCTACCATTGTCTACATCTACATTACTGCAGTAATGAAGTAAGTAAGTACTAAAGGCACCTTTACAACCCTACCAAAAAAAAGCCTACTTGTAAGAATCTCTACCGCGCGATCTCTACCAAAGAAATGTCGACCAACAAAAAAACACTATCCAAGCCTAAAACTACCAAGATTTGTTTACTACCATGGTCATACTCTACCAACGAAGAATTACTAGCGTATATATCTAAAAAAAAAATTTTACCATCGGAAGGGTATTGACCACATTATATTGCGGAAGTTTCATTTTTTTGATAAGTCGAACGTTCTTCCAATGGCGACGATGTAAAGTTCAAAAATGAGGGGAAATCGCCCAATCTCGAGTAAAGATACACTGCACGTCTTGCCTTTCTTTTTAATACTTGCCGTCAAGACGCTGCCGCGTCTCTAGATATACAGTGTAATATATAGTTATATTACACTAGTAATTCTTCGTTGGTAGAGTATGACCATGGTAGTGAACAAATCTTCGTAGTTTTAGGCTTTGATAGTGTTTTTTGTTGGTTGACATTTCTTTGGTAGAGATCGAGCGGTAGAGATTCTTACGGGTAGGCTTTTTTTTTGGTAGGCTTGTAAAGGTGCCGTACTAAGTGAGTAAGTAAAAAAAGCAGTAAACAAGTAACACTGCGGTAATAAGTAAGTAATAATCTATATACATTACTGCAGTAAAGATGAATCTTCATCAATGGTAGAGATTGCCCTTGGTAGAGATGTCTTTGCGGTAGAGATTGACCATGGTGGAGATTTGCCTGGGAGAGTTTTTGTCGGTAGAGTGGTGTTGGTAGAGATGTCTATGGTGGAGAAAAATTTTGGGAGAGTTGAGTAATGATAGAGTCTCTCTTTTGGTTGAAATTTCCTCGGAAGAGTTTGGTCAGGTAGAGATTTGCCTGATAGAGTTAATTTTCGACAGAGTTGTCGCTGTATCGACCCCATAGTTTGTAGCTAGGGTTAATTAGTGCATAGAACTTGGCACAAAGGTATTTTGAAAATTTAGCACTTATTTGACTAGCGTGAAGCAGCCATATTACCTTAAATGCAGAAATTCTCTTCAGAATTTATCGGTACTTTCCAATTGGATTCTTTTTCATTCATGATCAATTTTTCGATTACACAAATCACTAAAATTCTGTTACGTCAAGGTGGAATAAATAATTCTTAGGCTTTTTCATTAGTTTCAATTTTGTATCTCATCGATTTCGCTTCAATATGCAATTGACAAATCATCTAAAAAAAAATCATTTTAATATTCCGTAATGAAATAATCGAAAAATTAACTCAACTTGTAAAAACAATTTTGTTCTTTATTTTTTTTTTTCGACAACGATAAAAATTCTAAAAATGTATGCGTTTTATAAATTCATATTTAACAAACTACAAAAACTTTCGTTGAGATTAAATAGTGTGAAACAAATCGAGCGGTTTTGAAAGATTCATTCAATACTTTTCACGGTCGAGGTCGAAGTGTCGAACGGAGAATAAAAATAAAAATAAAAAAAAACCAACGCTCTCTAACTCTGCGAAACGAGAGTATCCGAGAAAAACCATTGACCCGAACGCACGGTCCTGGAGCGTAAAACTGAAGTTCTTTTTTTTTTAATAATTTCCGTAATTCCGCAAAAAAAACCTTATTGAAAAAAAAACCAGACTTATAACGCTAAATTCTTTCCCGTGTCTGACCGGTGAAATTCTTGATCTAGCAAATCACGAGAATCGATAAATCGCTGAATGTCAACGATGCCAAGAATTCGCTTCGATCATTCGGCTATATAATAAAGCAATTTATACAACCCGTTTCAAGACACGAGCCATATAGACTGAATGTTGAATCGCAATGTAATCACAGTTACATACGATT